>NW_019091585.1:145876-290696 GCF_001949145.1 Acanthaster planci | reverse complement strand
CTTGTGTAATTTAAGAGGTTACACACACAATCGCCTGACCTCATCAAGCTCTAAGAATATGGTTCATGTTGTGAAGATTTATTGTTCAACTTTAGTGTGGGGTGATTTAGGCCAAAAGAATTGATGTGGAAGTCAAAGGTCAGCAAGTATTTTTCTACAAAACATGCTGCGGTCATGGAGATTCCTGTCCTTTTGTCATTGTCCCGCTTGATCAAATCCTGATGTATGCTTGTTACAGGTTCATGATAACCCGCA
Source organism: Acanthaster planci (assembly GCF_001949145.1). The sequence continues at coordinate 290,441 of NW_019091585.1, read as the reverse complement.
GTGCTCAGTGCAGTTTTACTTAGTTGCGTGCTTCTGTCGAGGATGGGCCGAGGTTATTGAAAGGTCAAGTTACTAAAAATAGACCAAAATGAGCAATGAAATGAATAAAAGAATAATGAACTGAGTAAAAGAGCAATGCAAATGAGTACAAGAGCAATAAAATGAGTAAATCACGAGCAGTGAAATGCATATACGACTACATGGCTATGTATGTACGTTATATATTGAACGATTTCTTTTAATTGTTTCGTGTCATTTGAAGATCATCCTTCCCAGTGTCAACAATGTTATTTCTGCAGTCAAGCCTCATGCTTGTCATTAGTGTAACAAATACTTCGGACAAAAAGTCTAATCTAGGGAGGAGGAATCCAACATGATGATGCTGACGATGATTCGGAACCTGTTGAGAACAGTTGATGACGACACCTCGGAAGAAATCAGTTCAGAATATGAAGACAATGCCGCCTACCGTGATTGGCTGACTGAAGCATAGAAATAAATGGGAGATGTGGGATGAAAAACCTGACAAGTACGTCAACGGAGGCGTGGATGAAGATCAAGCTAAGGCAAGCACTGAGAAAGACCCTCTGGGTAGTCAAGCAAGACCTTTTTGACAACTAGAAGGAGTTTCTGTCAAGTTACCTGCATTTGAAGTATAATTAAACTCACCAGGTCATTGTGAATGATCTCGAAGGAGAACTTGATAAAGGCATAAAGGTCAACAAAGCCTTCAATAGGGTTATGCTTGGACATGCTGTTAAATTTGACGGACTGTTGGAGCTAGATGAGAAATAGGAAAATGACTAAAAGACAGTAATAATTACAGACAAATTGTTCAAAAAAGAAATGAGTACATGTAATGCCCATGATATAAAATATAATAAACCTCAGGTAATCACTCTTGTGGCAGTTCTTCAGATTAGTATGATAATTTTTTTAAAAATCAATGACGAGGAAAGAGACAAAGGGGTATTGAAACCAGTACGTGAAGTCCACTGAATTTGTTTCGTGTTCTTACTGACCCGTATGACTGTTGAATAATAACTCTCGAGGAGGATAATGGCCGGGGAACTTCGCATGATATTACATAGCACGCCGGATAATTTATTCATCCTTATGGTACGTGTTAATTAAAAATCCCCAACCTACGTCATGCCGCCCTTGAGTATTTATAATTTTTGTACAATGATGTATTTTACATTTAGGCTCCACAGTAAATATCAACAGCAATGCTCTGCTCTGTTTGAATTTGTAAAAACTATATCCATGTAGGCATGCAGGGTAACGGGACGTAAAACGCTTGTTCAAAAATTGAAAAACAATTCAGCCACAGCCAAAACCATATGCATTAACAGGGTAGCGGGACGCAAAACACTAGTTTAGGATAAGGAAATCCAGCTAGGGCCAGCAGAACCTTTTTTGGTGTCCATCAGATTATCTCCGTAACCGTAGTAAGCCGAATGCAAGACCGTTAGCATGTGCGCGCCCTCTCGTTCAGTGCCCAAGGATTAAGTCATCAGACGAACGTCCTATATCCACCCACTGAACTCTATACACTGGATAGGCAGCTCTGCTCTGCGACTGGTCGGCCATCTTAGGCTATTCGATACAATGGCATTTTCCAAGTTACCGGCTTTAGCTCCGTGGACTGCAGTTCGAGGCCATTGTATTGAGTAGGCCTATTTTAAGATGGCCGCGCGGTCACTTCAATTCACATATAGAGAGTTACTGTTGAGCTGCCTATCCAGTGTATCCACCACGCTGAGCCGCGTACAGCTCTTTGCCAGAAGGATTATCCCCATTACCCGGTGCCACGTACAGTCCATTGTCTAGGGATTCTCTCGGATCGATGCTCACATGCGAACCATATTGTGGTCCAGTCAGTATTTTTCCATGACATCAGGCCACATGAACTATCGTCTATTTTTATAATCATGTTTCAACTTGTCGTGCAATAATTTCACAAAAGAGGTCAATGTGTACCGAATTTTCACCCTACTCTTCTTCCATTGACACGTTCATCCCGCCCAAAAGGTCACACAAGACTTTCTGACCCTATGCTACTCTTATTTATACGTCATCTAGTGCCATAGTTTTAACTCATTTTCATTCCTATCCATGAATATCAATATCATAACTATTTTTCTGCTTATGCATATTCATGACCTTTTCCTTTTTAGGTCAAAGGTCAAACTGTGCCAGACTGCTACCCACTACTAATGCAAATTGAAAAAGGCCTCTTTGGTGCAACCTCTTGATGGCGCACTAAGGTGTGCAATGCTTCCAAGTACAATGGTTGAGGGCGCAATAAAGAATAAACATTATGTGAATTACAAGAGACCCTTTATAACCAGAGTGCATACACAATATCCACATGTACAATGCTCCAAGATATTAAAAATAAAAAGGGTGTAATTATTTTAACAAGATAAACAAAGGTTTTGCCCACAATTGGCTTAGACAGTACTGAAAGACTCTTATCGAACACTATCCGCCCTGGGTTGAAGTGCACCTTCACCAGCGAAAGAAGGACAGCATGGTATTAACTTTTTCCAACCATGTTCGTGCACACGTTTGGCATGCACCCGGAATCCGTACATTCCAGCATATAAACCTTGTGTGCAGTCGATTACCCCTCGCCAAACGCGCATAAACGCACGCGTATGCGGTAGGTTAGTGCAAAAACAACCTCGTTCCCATTGATACGATATCTTGCCGTGCCATGTTGGTAATTCCCACCCTGCCATACCTCTGGTATTGTTTAACTGAAACAACTCACTATTTGGGATATTTAAGGCGGTACGCAGACTTACGAGTGAGAGACATGCAGGAGAATACATGGGCGCGAGCGTGTAGCTTTTCAAATACGCGTGCGATTCACTTTATGTTCATCCTGTTCAGCACATTTTGGACTTCTACTCGACTAGGGGCAAGTGAAGGAAGACACATGCAGCCCATAGAGTCAAGGATGGTACCACTCACATACTGTAGCCGAAGACGGCACCCAACTTAATCTACAAGCGTTAGTAATTCATCCCGCGGTATATAGTCCTGCCAGCAGACCTGGGGCCATGATAGAGCTGCTTGGGCACAGAATTTGCTGAAATACGAAAAAACCTTAAGATACTCTGATGGATTATTTATAGCAAATTTCCATACTCAACTTTTCGTTGATCATTTACCTTGTAAATTTCCAGGTTTGGGAATTATAGACGAAATTCGCAGTGCTAAATCGAGTAGCCTGAGACATCATACATCGATCGTGACCGTACCGTGGTGCGTCATGACAAAAATTGAACATTTCTTTATTTATATGCGCTCATGGCGACTTTTTGGCTGCTGCCCTGGACTATAGAAGGATATTTGGTGAGTGCTTAGCTATGAGCATCTGTGAAAACATGTTCACCATTATGTTGGCCTATTTTTAAATAAGAAAATGTAGTTCGTGAACACCAAGCCTGTAGAAGGTTATTTGCGTAACTTCCGCCTATCATAAGTCATGTGATATGAATAATGCATATCCTACTTTTATCACCGTATCTGTTGTTACTCAAAACCTTACAAATATCCAAGACCTTCCTGTGAAAACAATTTGTGATGTGATAGTGCCCTGTACATGTACATGTGCATACATATGTGTACAGTACAGTACGTGTGATGGTTCGTGTTCTGGAACGACTGGAAGGTCTTGAAACCAAGACTGCTCGGTGTAGGAAGTTTACGCACAGTTGAAGACTTCCAGCCACAAAATTTTTGAAGCCATTTTTCGATTGCGAAAAAAGTCCTCTAATTACTTACTCTGGTCCATGCAGAAATCGAAATAATGCGGTTGCAACGACTGAAAAGAAGAGATAGCAGTACCGAAGAGTAAATAAGTGAACGTATTTTAACAGCAATGTAAATACATGCATTCGAAGTTCGTCACGTACGCGCAATTCACTCTGAACGCGATGCCATTCACCGTTTCGCCCATTGCTTGCCCGCGCTTTTCGTGTGGTCTATGTGTTTGTATGTCTGTGGTTAGTACCAAAGGAAAACTGTTGTTGTGAGACATTCAATCAACATTTATCACATGCATGCTAATATTATACCCTAGCCCCCAAACTGCCAGTTTTCATTGACTTTAAAGCTCGGCCCACATTCTGTTAATTATCTGCGACTTATTCATGGAAAGCTTCGAAGAAAGCTTCGTATTTATCACATTGTTAAGCACGTACCCATCCGGGGAATATACATAGAAAGCTTCTTGATAAATACCTCTTTTACATCAGTGGTTGGGCACGAGATGGCCGTGTGAAACACATAAAAGGGCAATAAACTTACGTCGAATAATGGCAACTGGCTCTCTGAAGTTAGCGTTTCAGATTAGATCAAAAAAACCTTTGTTGTATTACATTGGATAGACAGAACATTGGACAGACAGACAGAACATTGTTGACATATCTAATGCGCTTTTGGAGAATTCCCCATTCAGGAATATGTAGCCAACCTGTGCTGGCACATTCGCAAGTCATAAACTTAGAGTAATTTTTGAGTCGTATTACTGCAAAACAAAATTAAGTAGTACTATATATGCATCGGAAATACATGTACGGAACTACGGTAATCCGCTCGTAAACAGGAATCACAAAGGTCCTTATGTTTTGATACAATAATGTACCAATCAAAGAATGTATGAATATGGCTACGTGTCACAATTTCTGCATAAATGGATAAGTTATAGTCGTTCAAGAACCATTATATAGAGGTCGCTCACAGTAATTCACGGTTTCTGGGACAGTAATAATTATGACAGTTCTATATGGCCGTGGTCTTAAGTTTGCGATGACAGTGGCATAAATGAATTATATGAGTAGATTAACAGAGACGCCTAACGTCTTCACATTAGTACTCCTATTTGTGGACTAATCTTAGCAACTTAGATATTGCATGCAGCACCCGAAGGAATATAAGTCACGTTGTCCATGCACCTTTGTGTTTCATATGCTCAGTTCGATCTGTTGGAATTTCCCCCTCTTTGTAACTGCTTGGTTGGGCGTGGTAAGGTTCCCCGGAATGCTAATATTCTGCTACAGTCATTTGTAACTACCCCCCCCCTTTTGCACCCGAAGCTACTCTTTTGTTCATGTGACTTCGTAGCCTATTTGTTCTTCACGTATCTTTTTACACACGACACTCAGATTCCTGCACACGACTCTAGCAGGAACTCATGTGACCCTTTGCATTGTTGAATTCGAGTCCATCACAAGTCCCTGTCAGTCTGTCACAAGTCGATCAAAAGTCATTCAGTCTTAAGTCGGTTCACAAGCTATTTAAATGAGCTGTGACAAAAGCATTCCTTTATCACTGTTTACCTTGTTAGTTGTGACTGGCCTTGTGAAGGGACTTGTGACTGGACCAGTGAAGGGACCTATGAAGAGATTTGTGATGGACTCGAATACAACACCGTGACCCGTTAAGATGGAGCATTCTCATTGGTTTAGCCATGGTCAAGGCGTTCGTCATCCATCGCAGCGCAGCACAGCGCGGTGCGCACCATCCTATGGTGTACTATTTACGACAAACATTTTTCTCTCTCTTTAGCCTCCTTCCAGGCGACGCAACTACACGACGCGACGGCACGACGGCTCCCTTCCGTCGTGCCGTCGCGTCGTGCCGTCGCCCGTCGCGTCGTGCTACTTTAGGTATTTTCCATGTTGCATTTTTTGCCGCCTAAACGTCGCCCCTTCCGTCGCCCGTCGCGTCGTGCTGTCGTGCGTCGCGTCGTACATTGTGTCGTGCATCGCGTCGCCTGAAGCACGACGCGACGCACGACACGACGCGACGCGTCGTGTGCTGCTGCCCTTTACTTCATGGTGTTTATAGAGGGTGCCTTTACTGTTTTCTTTCACCTTTCTTGCAAAGTACATGCTATTCGCTCTTTGGTGTTGATTTTTCATTGTTTTTATCTCATCGATTCATTAATTGGGATTAATTTCAGTCATGTTTTATTGAAAGAAATGATAAAAATGGACAAGAAAATCCGAATAAATAGGAACTGCTTTCTCAAAATAAGTGGAAACTGCAAGCTCAGAATTCGTCACTCCTTAATTTCCCAGTCAATGATTTCTTTTGTTTTCTCTAATTTCCGTCCAACGCGCTTGCAAAATACAGGACCTGAGCCGCAGGCGCTGATTTTTTTGGGGGGTNTAGATTCTTGCACACGACTCTAGCAGGAACTCATGTGACCCTTTGCATTGTTGAATTCGAGTCCATCACAAGTCCCTGTCAGTCTATCACAAGCCATCAAAAGTCATTCAGTCTTAAGTCGGTTCACAAGCTATTTAAATGAGCTGTGACAAAAGCATTCCTTTATCACTGTTTACCTTGTTAGTTGTGACTGGCCTTGTGAAGGGACTTGTGACTTGGCCAGTGAAGGGACCTATGAAGAGATTTGTGATGGACTCGAATACAACACCGTGACCCATTAAGATGGAGCATTCTCATTGGTTTAGCCATGGTCAAGGCGTTCGTCATCCGTCGCAGCGCAGCGCAGCGCGGTGCGCACCATCCACGGATACATATAACCTATAGACCAACAGTGGCTATAGGAATCAACGTCTTGATACTGTAATGAAGACGGCACCGACTGAACATGAAACCATGGGCGGAAGTAATTCAGCACCGTGCACAAGTCTATGGAAAAATCTTGGGATGAGTGATACAGATCAGAAGGTTTGGATGAAAATGCCCCGAGGGCCACTGAAAAGCCTGCCCAGCATTTACTATGTGCTCCACTCAGCTACGTATTTGTTTATTTTTCAGAAATTGATTCGGTCTTTGTACAATAGATGATTAATTTGGAACAACGTGCATGGCGTGCCTGAACTATCGCCAAGGTAGTGCATGTGCGCTTACTGCTCATCAGGCTCATGTACATGTAAAGGACGGGGAGAAATCCGTATACAAACAACACAAATTTTCCCTTAACATGTTTATCAACAGCCGTCAGAAATTGATAACATGCCACAAAAAGTGAGATTTAGCACGGAAAGCTCCGAAGCATTCACCTGTGCAGTGTGCACAAAGGGTTGTGCCGAGGGGCATCATCAAGTCCGCCGTTACTTCAAACTTAACTCTTTCCCTCTTAGGAAGTAGTACATGTAAGTTTGGCAAGTAGTAGTAATTAATTGGAACAAAGTAGCCAGTAGTATATCAATTCCCAGATGAAATAGCCTTCTCTGAAATTCTGTGCCACTAAGCCTACTATAAAAATAATGGCTTACTACTAGTACAGGCTACTTTAATGTAGCACTTACATTGTGGAGCAGCTGCAGCTTTTCCAAAACAAAAAAAAAAAACAAAAAAAACCCCAAAAACCCAAAACAAAAAGGTACCCTTGCATTCCTTTTTTTATATTTTGGACTAAATAAAAGAATTCCGTATACAGACACCCTTTGACAGTCTGTAAGCAGACGCTGTGAATTCCAAGTGTTTTCGAAGTGAATACTTCAATATTTTCACGCTAAATGAGACTTTTGGGGACATGTTAGGCCCGTTGCTTTCAGATAGGTACTACATGTATTCACTGTGGGGAAAAATTAGTAGAGCCCCTAATAGAATTGGAAATATACATTTCTTTCCGGGATGAAGTTGACATGCATAGGCCTACATTAGTATCCGAAAAAGAGGAGTACTAACGCTCCACTCAATAGAGCTAGGCCAACATGTTCATGAATAATGTAAGACTAAGGCTATGAGCTTCAAACTGGACCAATAAAGAGAGGACATAACTTTTCGGGCAGTGGAGGCTCCTTTGGTCAAAACTGCACTTCGCTGGCTCAAGAACGACAACAAAATGAACATTTCTGACAAACGTTTTTTGTTTCACATCCTAAGTGGAGGTGCTTCTACTCAAAGTGGATTTGGATGGTCTAGCCTACGTATTTTTGTGTCATGAATAAATACTGTGCATATACAAGTAGGTGGCTGATTTCCATCAGGAGTCATTACCCTCCAAACATTTATACCAGGCACGTGGGAAAGAGTGGGGTACCCCAACAAGTCCAATCCCTGTATACACTCCAGCATATCGTCACTTAACACACCCCCTTAAATGTCTGAAAAGAATTCCTAAAATACAAGTATAACAATGACCAACACAAACGCGGGAAGGGGTTCTCTCTGTCCCATAGTTTGCTTCATATGGACAAACGAATGATCTCAGTAGTTTTTTTTGGGGGGGGGGCTGTTTGGTACAGTTTGACCCTTGCGACAAAATAGCAACAGTTCACATCAATATGCACAAACATAATAAATATGATCATATGGATATGAATAGGAATGAGGTGTGGGGTAAAATGTATGGCACAAGATGACCTAGGGATGAATATGAATAGCATACGGTCGGAAAGTGTGGTAGAAATTGCCTTGGTATGGGATAAAATATGAATAAGGCATATCACGGGGTAAAAATTATCGGTACAATGTGACCTCCCTCATGAAATGATGGCCATGAGACGATAAATCATAGGCGGTGTGATGTCATGGAAAAATACTGACTGGCCCGACTATTGTGTTAATGATCATATTGTGTAAATTGGAAGTGAGCGTTGGTCTGACTTAATCCTTGAACACTAAAGGGGAGAGAGCGCCAACATGCTAACGGTCTTGCGTTCGGCTTACTATGGCTGCCGAGATCTGATCGATACAGGAAGAAGACCCTGCTGTCCCTGGCTAAATTTCTTAATCCTTGAACTAGAGTGTTTTACGTCCCGGTACCCTGTACGTGTATGTGATTTTGGCTCTGGCTGAATTTTGTTTAATCTTTTCAACTGGTGCTTGACGCCGGTTATCTTGTACATGTATACGGTTTAATAAATTCAAACAGAACGGAGCGTTACTGTTGTTCTTTATTGTGGAGCCTAAATGATCCATTCATCATTATATAAAAATTATGAATTCCCGGGGGCGTCATGACGTGAGTTGGGAATTTTTAACACATAGCAAAGGGGTAAATTTATTCGTCGCGCTGTAGAATCTATGCAGAAGTTCCTGGCCAGTATCTGATCCGAGAATTATAATTCGACAGTCAAACCTGTAGGTAAGAAACACAAAAGTGAGAACACAAAACAAATTCAGTGGACCTCACATACTGGTATCTGATAGGCTGGTACTGGTACTGTTGTTTCCCCGTTGTTCGTTACTGATTTTTTAAAAAAAATATCTTAGTAATTTAATAATTACTACAGGGGTGATCACCGGAAGTTTGTTAAATTTGAAATCAGAGGCATTACATGTACTCATTTCTTTTTAAAACCATTTGTCTGTTCTGACTGTTATCTTTTTTGGCATTCCCCTCTTCGTCATTTAACGTTCGGCAGATTTATCAGCATGTTTAGGCAAAACTATTCGAGGCTTGGTTGACTTTCATGCCTTTATCAAGTTTTCCATCGTGATAATCCACAATGTCCTTGTAAGTTTCATTATCCCTCAAATGTAGGTAACTTGACAGGAACTCTTTATAGTTGTCGAGAAAGTCTTGCTTGACTGTCCAGAGTGTCTTTCTGTTTGCCTTCTGCCTGGTTTGATCTTCATCCATGCCTTCGTTGACGTACTTGTCTTATTTTTTCATTCACCATATCTCTATTTGTTTCTCTGGCTTCAGCCAGCAGCTGTTGGTAGGTGGCACTGTCTTGCAATTCTGAATTGTCTTCATCTGAGGTTTCGTCATCAACCTCCTCAACAGGCTCCGAATCATCTTCAACTTAATCCATACCTGATTCCTCCTCGACGTGGATGTTATGCATGTGCCTCTCTAGATTAGACTTCGTCTAAAGCATTTGTCACACTGGTGACAAGAATAGGGCTTAGCTGCAGAAATACCATTCATGTTGACCCTTGCAAGGATGACTTTTAAATGACACAAAACAAAAGAAATCGTTCAGTAAATATACACAGGTACTTGTCATGTGTTTCACTGCTTGTGATTTGTTTATTCCATTGAAAAATGTACTCATTTTGCTCTTTTATTGTTCAAATTGTTCTTTTTATTGCTCTTTTACTCATTTTATTGTTCGAATTGCTCTTTTCATAGTTCAAGTTGCTTTTTCCATTGTTCAAATTGCTATTTTTATTGTTCATATTGCTATTTTTGTTCAAATTGCTCTTTTTATTGTTGACGTTACTCGTTTTTATTTTTCAAATTGCTCTTTTTATTTATCAAATTAAATTCCCCCTCTCATTGTTCAAATTGCTCATGCAAAAACAATTTGAACAATGAAAAGAGTAACGCAAGCAATGAAAAGAGCAATTTGCGCAATAAAAAGAGTAATTTGAACAATGAAAAGAGCAATTTAAATAATAAAAAGCGTAGAAAAGCAATAAGAACCATACAAAGAACAAAGAGCAATACAAAAGGGCGACTTGATCAATGAAACGAGCACTTTCAACTATAAGATTAAAAGGGCAATCGAAAAAGCAATTTCAACAATAAAAAGATGAAAAAATAAATAGAAAAAAACAACTTGAACAAAAAGAGAGCACTCTGAACAATAAAAGAGCAATTTGAACGATAACAATTTCAATACAAAATATAAAAAGAGCGATTTGCACGATTAAAAGAGAATTTAGAACAGTGAAAAGAGCAATTTGAACAATAAAAAAGTGAAAGAGCAACAAAAAGAGCAACACGACTAATAAAAAGAGCAAAGGAGAATTAAAAAAGAGCAACTTTAAAAAAATAAATGCAATATCAAAAATAAAAAGAGCAATATGAACAATGAAAAGAGCACAAAACAATACAAAGAGTAAATTGAACACTAATAAGAGCAGTATCAAACCAAAAAAGCAATTTGAACTATAAATGGAGTAAAAGAGCAATAAAACAACAATATGAACAATAGAAAGTGAAATGTGAACAATAAGAAGAGCAATTTGAACAATGCAAAGAACAATTTGTACAATGAAAAAAATTCACTTGTACAATAAACAGAGAAACAGCAATGAAAAGAGCAATTTGAACAATAAAAAGAGGAAAATTATCAATGAAATAAACAAATCACGAGCACTGCAGCAAATGTACATGTACCCGTGTGTGTATATATATATATATTATATTTTGAACGATTTCTTTTTTTCCATGTCATTCTTCAAAGTGTCAACATGAATGGTATTTTTGCAGTCAAGCCCTATCCTTGAAGGTGGAGCATGCTCACCTCGCAGTATTTAATAGATATATCAGGTAAACTACACCACGTCTATTATTTAAACATTATCACGGATAAACAGTAGCATGAACATTAAATGCCCAAAGCTGAGGAGGCGTTCTAACCTTATCATAACTCTATCTACTATGTCTGGAAATTATATGAGAAGGAACTAAGGCATCAGATATGCAGCAGAAGCGCCGCCTGATCTCAAAACTGTGCAAACCAAATTTGGTTACGTCAGGTACAAATGGTTTCCAAAGCTTCGAGCATGATCTTTCTGGTTCTGGTGTAACTTAAGGGGTGGTTTGTGGGGATTAAGCCAGACTTTGAACGAGTGAGTCTGCAAATCAATGGTTGTGAATAATTAGGCGGGTCACCTAAAGAATTGAAATGTTGTTCAGCTATAGCGACTGAACATGTTGGAAGCTGGGTTCTGGCAATTACAATGTCTGCGCCTTGACGAAACCGGTCGGTTTTTTATTTAGTTAGATGGATTAGGAGACTGTCGGGCCTCAAGGTACAGTCTTTGCATGAAACGTTATACTGAGGTCACTGAAGCGAAGAAACCCAGCGTAACTGATGAAGCAAATGAACAACAAACGCAGATCTACTAGTGTACCTTTGTGTCCATAGGCGTCGAAAAGCTTAGCCATCAAATGCGGAAACACGGGCTTTTTGCGGTTCGGTGGGGACGCCGTAAGTATCTTATATCCCAAAATGCTTGACAAGTGGGTCGTCATTGGCCATGACAATCCTACCATATCATGTGCCCACTTCACTGCTGAAGCTGTGTCTGCGGTGGACTTGTTACCAGGCGGTAAAATCGTTGCCAGGTACAGGCAGAAATCGATCGATTGGGCGAACGGGAAACACGGAAACTGTCGCCTTGGTCCTTGCCTACAATTCCAAATGCTGCCAGGCTGATTTTAAAGTTTTAATTGTGGACTGAGCTCTGGCTGAAATGAGTAGGGGGCGGTCTTGGGCCAAACATTAAAGAGTGGGATTGATGACGGTTTCAATCGTTTCCTTCCAAGAATCTGAAGGAAAAAAAAGAAGAAAAACTAGCAAACTCCAGCAAATTTGCTACAAAAAGCAACAACCGTAATGATAATTGCTACTTCCAGATTCTTCTTCACATGAAACGTTTTTTATCCGTGCGTCTAAAACCGAATGATAAAACAACCAGAAAACTGGCGAACAGTAGTGCATTTGGCACCAAAACCCCAACTGTCAAAATCGTGACTTATAACGTTTCAAAATTGAGGCGATTATCAAGTCGGCACAAACTTGCACCCGACAAAAACGCAAAAAAAAAATACATGAAATGTGAGCTCCCCAAGAGGGTGGGTTGAAGTAAATAATCAACCAACGCCAATCACTAGGCTCCCTTCATGTAAAACTTGCAACGTCAACTCGGCGACCAACACTAGACTATTGCGAGAACTAGTACTTGGTGCATGGTCACGAAAAACCCGCAATATTGGGGAGGAAACGTGAGCGCGACCGGGATGTTGAAGGAATGTCACGCTCCCTTGCTCCGAGTGACAAAAACCACGTGTTATAGGGAGGGGAGGGTGGGCAAGACGAGGTATTGGCTGCTCGACCGAGAATGAATTGAAAGAAACGAATTGCCAAACACAAACGTGTTACGTAAGCCTGCGCTGAATAGCGCAGTTGCGTAAACCTAGCTATTCTCTAATACTGAAAAGAAAACTAACTTTGTTTCACCAAGTCGTCAATTAATTTTCTGACACCGGTAACGTATATAACTCTGGGTCTCTTGGTGTTGCGGTGCATTTGCCTACAACCGGCATGGGTGGCTATAGTTTGCAGAAATGTCACCTTTGTTGGTCTTCGGTTTCCAATTGGTTCAAAATGGACAATTGTCCCATTGATTTTAAATAAGGCTGCACATTTACATGTATATGATTTAGTGTCGGGTGTTCTGATGGCTGCGTGGGAATTACAACACTTTGTGAATTATTCTTTTACTTTTGCACTGACGAAAAACCATATTTTAGCAGCTGTAGGAAGACACGCCCATTGTGACGTCAAAAGAGCAGTTCTTGTTCATTTCAGAATTTTCTCCTTTTTTGTGCAGATACTGTAGGCCTACGTCATAGCTATTCAAAAATTTCTGATGTCGTCTTTGTGAAGAAACTTCTTTTTGGAGAGGTAGCCTGTTTTCTTACATATTACATACATATAGCATACAGTATTTAGTTTAGTTTAGTATCCACAACCTTGTATCCAAGGTCACACTAGTAGGCCGACATGTATAAACGACACTTTCAACAGCATTCAAGGTAATGTACCTGACATGAATTGAAAATATGTTGATTAGATGAAACAATTAGGGAAATAAGAACAACAAACAAGACATACATACAAAATGGTAGGAGATGTTAACTATATAATTAAAAGTGGCGTCCATTTAAAAATCCTATTGTGTACTGACTACAGTACGTGACCACACAGAGATTTCTGGCACTATAACCTGACATAACCTTTAGAAATCAGTAATAATAATTGACTCTCCAAAGGTATCAGTCGGAAAAATCGGTCCACGATAAGCATATATTCCATTACTTTAGTATTATTTTCATTACGAGCGCTGTCTGTTACTAATTCGGTCCGGAGCAAGTGCTTTTGTTCATAATTTATAACAAAGCACGGTGTTTTAGCAAAGTTTCAACTCTGCTGTCGTGTATTCCTGCATAATATCCAACTTCAAGTTGTGATCGTGTCGTGCGACGTGGTGAATTGAAATCACGCACCATCTTTGGTCAAGGTACGTTGTCTAGGTACCGTAATCCAGGTTTGAAGGCAATCACACTTACCAAGATGTAAAGTGCTATGGACTATGGTGGCCGTGGAAAAAATGAAGTTGTATAATCACAGAAATGTTTGCGTAGGCCTATTTGATTGGGAAAAAAATGATTGACGACCTAACAATTTCGCCCATTTGTGTACTTTGAGAAAGTAGAGGGCAAAAGAACGTTGGCCCAGCTGTTATGGCATAAATAATCATGCCAAAACAGCTATTTAAAGGGAAATTTGAAACGGAGACTGACCCAGACACAAGTCTCTATTGCAAGCAGTACATTGTGTTTAAAGCGCCCTCTCTTGTAATCTATCTCCGGCCGTAAGAAAAACTTACTGGAACAAAAGTCCCTCGCAGTGGTACAGTCCTAGGCCTAGACACTTATAAGTCATTTACCAAATTTTGTCTTCTCTGTTCTGAACATATAAAGTCGTTTTCGTTGATTTGTATTTTCTAAATTCTCTGTTACTGGGACGTAGTAAAATCTTCGTGTCAGCAATTATTTTACACACAGTAAAGGTCAGTCACCGGACGACAGTAAATTTCACAAGAAGGGGGTGCTGGTAATTACGTGTGCTATATTTAATTACTGATTAGTTAAGATGATTAATAGTTTTAATTAATCAAGTGTTCTGTATGTATGCCACTATTTTTGAATTACCATCACAGTTGTTTCTTATGGGTTATTTGGCGGGATTTATCACTAACATTCCTCTCGCTAAGAGGACACCCCTAAATTTGGGCGTTACCATTTATATTGTAGTTCCCGGATGGTGATTCCCGGCGAGACAGTAATGGCGGACGGGCAGGTGAAGAAAGTCGACGAAAAACTCACAGACTGACGGTGGATTTTTTAGCCGTTCTCCTGCCCAGAACCACAGTAGTAGTGAGCTCATCATCATGGTGTGTAAGAAGGAAGTTATCAACTGGTTCCGCGATCTTAGTGCCTGCCGAAGGATAGAGTTTCTGTGTGCGCTGATGGACTGCTGTGGTCCGCTGGAATTACGGTTTCTGGGAACGTACATCGAGGATTTAGGCCGCCGAGACTATGACCGTCTCCGCGAGATGGAACTGCATGCCAACAATGTAAACTATTTGTCAAAGTTAACCAATATATCAGATATACGGATACTTGATAAAGTACTAACGAGCCTGGCACTTATGTATTCAACTTGCAAAGATGGTGCAAGGGTACTCTTTAAAACGCTGAAAGAGCATACGGACACCATTTTGAACGGAGCCGGGGAACCATGTTCAGAGACCCATGAGAAAGTCGTCCTGCTTGCAGTCATGGCTTTGAACCATCCAGCATTCTCATTCAGTGAGAAACAGGCCCTACGATCACAGCTTTACGCATTATTGCAAGCAGTTGAAAGCATTGCTGCGGCACCCTCTGAAGTGAGTGCTTGGCCCTTGGTCTGTACCATGTGTACACGTAACACTGAAAATGTTTTGAATCACAGTTAAGCCAACATGATGGTGGGTGTCCTGCTTTGCGGTAGTGTCTTAAAATAGACATTGTCAATGGCGGTGTTTTCTGCAAATTTGGCACAGCTGCATGGACAATGGCAGAGCGTGGTTTGTCATTTTTGTAGAGAAAAGTTAAATCGAGTCCGCACAGACTGTCTCGAATTCAAACTTTCATTTTTCACTTTCATGACTTTCATTTATACTAGTTCGAATTCTTGACAGTAAAGGAAATTGACAATGTCATGCCCTTTTGTCTAATCAGACAACGTGTGTGTAAGGCTAGGGTGGTGGCCCCATCCTCTGCATTGGTGCCATTGGTCAGACATGTACATTACTTGTATGTTGTGCAATGCATGTTGTGTATACAAGTGATGTGCATGTCTAACCAGTGACACCGAATGTTGGCCAAGTCGTCCTTGAGTCATGTCGTCCCCTAGTCAAGTCGTCCCCCGTATAAATAATTGAACTATAATTATAATTTTACTGCGACAAATTATTTTGTGGGAATAAGTTACTTTCTTTATTACTCCTCAAGTTTTTACTGCTGTAATTTATTTGGGGGGGGGGATAATTTATTTTATTTCTTAGTTATCACGCACTACGGTACATGTGCATGTATCTGCCGGTGTACACGGACAGTTGATATAATTCAAACTACGTAATGAACAGCTAATATGTTTCCGAAATCTGAAGCTTGCATTCACTTTGTATACATGTACAGTTTTGCTCTAACCAGGGCCTTATTTCATCACTCTGCTAACCAAAGACATTTCATGTACACGTAAGCTTATGACCAACATTCTGTTTGAACAGTGCTAGTACCAAACAAACAGAACAAAACAAGTAAGGACAGCATTACAGGATTTTACGTATGCACTTTGCCCAGACATCCCTGCCAACCCATGAATTATGTTGTTTGTTCAGTACTGTATTTTCAGGTATGGGTGTGGTGGTTATCATAGATTTTTGCTTACCTACATGTATACTGAAGCATATTTAGACATGAAATTGAACCCAGATGTATACATGTACATGTATGTACTAGTATCGCTTTTAAAAAGACCATATTTTTAACAAAATGGACATTGTATGGGGTCTGCAGGTGGGCATCCCTTGCAAAGTACCAGCGATATACTAAGGTTTTGCCGAACCTCTTTCTTCATCACTGGAAGGTACAGAGAACCAATTACTCTTGTCAGAAAAAATAACTGACCATATTTTCATGAACAGTTGTGTTTGGTTCAAAGATACATGTACAGTGCAGTCAGCATGCCGTTTCAGAAAGAAAAGCAAAAATTGTAAATCTGGTAGAATGGGACACATGGGTACATGTACATGTAGCTGTACATTTCCAGGGATTTAGTTTGAAAAATAGGATCCTTTGTACCACTTATTGGAGTGATTACAGTTTGGAGATGGCAACTTGGCTCACATTCAAGTTCTGCACAGTTGAACCAATCGTATTAAAATACATGTAGAAAATGTACCCGTACATGTGTACCATTACACAGGTACATGTAAGTAAATTCATGCATAATGTCCATGGTTTACGGTGTACCTCAGTCTCACCCACTTGTAAAATTGAAATGGGACGTCTGGCATATTTGTTCCGATATTTCTCTTGATTGGGTGCAACCAAATGACTTCTGTTTGCACTTGTTCTTTTTGTGTATGCAATCCATTTAAGCTACGTGCACATTACATGTACAGTCGCTCATGACAAAAAGTACTGATGGGCAATCAGTATTCCTCCCCCCCAAGGAAAAAAAACCCCAAAAAAACAAAACACAAGCACTTACATTTACTTTACATACCTAGTGTGGACATTCCTTTCTTTTCATGCAGTTAAGAAAACTTGTCGAAAATACTTGTTTTTCTTGAACTGGGAACATGATTTTCAGCTGGCTTTTTGTACAAGGTTTCCTTGACTATTCCTCTTCCTTTTATGACCAATGACCCCAACCCCAAAATGCCTCTAAACTTCTTTTTCAGAGAGGGGAAATGTCCTTTGGACATGTGCAAATCCACAGAACGTCTGTCTTTCCTGCATCGTGTGGACATCTTTTGTTCACAAGTTCACACTAGGTATGTAAGGTTAGCGCACTGGCTAGGAGCACACACAGTATGTACACAGAGCATTGGGGAGAAAATGCCTAGAACTTCACCTGTTGATCAGTTTCTGTGACTGTTGATAAACAGGACTGTGATGATGGGGTGAACAGCATCATAACTGGTGAGCAGAAGGAGCCCTCTAGTCAAGTGCTTGCAGCAGCCACTGTGGCCCAGGCCAATCTTGCAGAATCAAACTCTGGTGACACCGTAGAGGAAGGTCCCAGCTGCCACAATGACTCTGGGACTGCTCTCGAAAGCAAGAAAAACTGCAGTCCTCCAGATGCAGACAACCCAGGTATGCTGAGGACACTGTTGCATTAGTTATCGTATGAGTTGTTTTGTCAGTTTGTTTGTTCAGTTGTTTTGATGTGGGATTTTTTTGTATTTCAAGCTTGCAATGATTGACAAAGGTCTTAAAATACCTGAGTGATAAATACATGGACACACCATAATAGGGGGGAAGTGGATACATGTGTGTTTTTCTCTTGCCCTAAAAATTGTCCAAAACTTCCAAATACTGGTACGTACAACTGATGTACATGTATGAGTACATTGGACATACGTGTACAACATACATGTACTGTACGTGCATACATGTACATGTATGTGTGCACATACTTGTATACCGTATGATACCCATCGGACTGACTGTTCTGTGCACCGACATGTACAGTACAGTAAGTGAATGTACAGGCACAGGTACATGTACATGTAATGTACTGCATTGCATGTTTATGTTCTTCAGTTTTGGAACTCTAATAATTCACAAGTATTCTAACCAAATCTGATTCACAGCAGTGGGTGATTTTTTAGACCAGTACATGTACATGTAGAATGTACATGTACTGTGCATGTAATAGTGGACTGGTCAAAAACATTCCATAGATTAACAGCTCACCGACTAGCCCTGCCACTAAGGGAAACTTGTTCACAACATGTTCTAATGGCCGATCTGCTTGTTAACTTAAAATACATGAAGCTTCACCCGTTACCAGGGAATGTGCGGGAACACTTTGCCAGCGTATTGGCTTTACAGGATGCTGGGAAGGGCAATATGCATCGCAGCAGATGTGCAGAGCAGTGCGGGTTGGTCCCTTTCCTAACCTGTGCATGGATATTGAGGGAGCATGTGATGCAGACACAGAAGTGCTGACCTGTGTTATTGAAATAAATGGCCAGTGAGTGCTCCACAAAACTTACACATATGTATGTACATGTACATGTATGTCATGCATCTGGATGTACACTGTACAATACATGTATGTGGCACCTGTACTTACTGGTTCAAGCCTTTTAGGTTGATGGGGATGGGTGAATACCAGGGTGAGAAGGGATGTACACCGTTAAGGCCCACTGCTTGACACCCAGGGAAGGAGGTCGCATAGAAACGACGTATTGTGCAACTGTACATGTACAGTTGCAACACATATCGGGTACACTGTACATGTGCGTACAGTACAGTACATTATGACATGCATAGTACATGTATGTACATGTACAGTGTAGGTTCACATGTCAAGTACATTTACATGTACATTTCCCGCATGTTATGACATTCCTGTTTCCAGGGGCAATTTCAATACGAGTTTGTTGTCAGTTGGTCTTTTGCGACCAGGTCGATAAAATTGTTCTTATAAACTGAAATTTCCAGTGAGAAAGAACGGTGGGAGTCAAAGCTTTAAATTTGTTACCGGTACATGTAAATGCTGCCAGAATGAACAGGTTCACTGAATCTGGTACTCCCAATTATTTCAGCCCACGTACACAATGTACATGTATGTGTACTGGCACATGTACATGTAGAAGTGCTAATAATAACCCTTCTATTCATCTCTGGGGCTTCCTTGGGGATCAGGGTAATTACTAAACCTTTGCTTGTCGCATTCTTGGAGGCCGACTATTATTAGAAAATCAAAACATGACTCATAAAGTGCAGTGGTAAAAATATCCTCAAGGGGACCATGTTGCCAGATTCCTATCAAAGCCATATAAAAATGGAACTGCATTTCTTGTGGAGGATTTTTGAAGGGCAGAAAGAAGTGCCTCACTTGTACATGTACAACACTTGTACAGTACAACGTTAAGTACATGTAACTGTTCCTCTTTTCCCATGAAGGGTAGGTTTTCAAAAATGGTTGATGGCCCTGATCATGCTGATGGGTCTTTAGTTTTTTGCTGATAGTGTTGTCTTGAGTACCAGAAACGGCCCATACGATACAGTATGTTTGAATGTGCTTATCGCATACAAATACAGTACATACATGTACGTGTACATGTACCATACTTCCACACAGGTACCAGTACATGTACATGTACGGTAGCAGTACATGTACACTGTACAGTACAATGTACATGTACATACTCAGGGTTTTAGGATTGCAGTATCTGCCAAGATCCTTTGCCTGCAAACAAGGCAAGTTTCTCCATGTTCCATGAAAATCACATTCAGAGTCAGTCACTCTTTTGTTGAGATATTTATTTCTTGTTCACCCAGGGAAATCCTTTCAGTGTAACACTGTTTTTAAAAGGTGCCAAGAGAAATTGTACTGACTTCAACAACTGTTGATTAATTATACGTGTGCATTGTGCGAAAGTGTACCATGTACTGGTACTCGTACCAAACATGTTTATTATTCCGTGTTCCACTTGCGCTCCTGTGATAACTAATATGGAAACTACATGTACATGTGTCAGTACATGTATCGGTACATTGTATACACGTACTGACACATGTACATGCATGTAAAGAACAGTTGTTTTTGCATGGCAGACATACACATACGTGTACAATGTGTATTGATGCACAATTTTTATTCTCAAACGAAAGAGATAAGAAAGAAGAAGAAACACATATGCACATATTCACATGTGCACGTTCACATACAGTGTAGTACATGTACATGTACATGTACGTATTTGTACAATATACATGTACATACATGTAGGTACATGTACGGGTACATGTAAATATTTGTAATGTACTTAGTGTAGGCCTGCTAAGTCCAACACGTGTGTTCATGTACAAAAAGCTGAAATATGAGTAAGTTCTATAATAATAAATTATTTACATGTACATGTTTCCTGTATATTGTTTTTGTCTTTCAGTGTTCATCCGTAACATAGAGGGCAAGGGACTAACGAGAAGACAATCAGACAAGCGATATGAGTACACCTTCGTGGTGAGTACAACTTACATGTAAGCCAGAGTCTATGAAAACACTGGGAAACGAGGATAAGCTGTTTGTATGATGTACCTGTGCGGTAGTTACCCCTTCCTCTGAAAGCTTTGTGATGTTTTTCAGACCTCATTTTGAAAGGTTCTGAAGGACAGTAATGTTTTGTCCCTCTTGAACATAAAGCAGTTGAAAATGAAAATTAACATCATTTCTCTGAAGCAACTTCAATTAGATCCCGAGGCTTTTCTTTTTAACGAGCAATCAATGACTATAGTATGCATTGGAAATATTGGCACACATGTACATGTATCTTGAAACATACCTATCAGTTTGTAAAGTTGTATACAGCAAGTTAGATGTAGGTCTGTCTCCTACATGTACCTGTATGTACATGTACACTGTACATGCTGCTCCAGCGACCTTCTGAAGTAATGGGGAGTGACATCCAATCTGAATAGATCATGTCAGTTGTTCACATATATATGTCTTCCCCCCAATCTTCCTTTCTGTGTGCATGTTGCAGGTTCACTGGTTGGATGGCACTGTCACCAACATCAGGAAGACACATGGCCAGATGCAGGACTTTCATTACAAGGTACATACATGTACATGGACTGCAACTAAAACACTATATTTCAAGAAGAGTCATTGTAGGTGATTCCCCTGAGAATCGCCCCCTCCCCACTTCTCAAGTTGTGAGGATGTTTCAAAGGTCATTAGAAAGATGGAACTTACATGGACATACATGTAGCTCACTGCTATTGTACATGTGCATGTATACTGTTTTGAAACACAAGCACAGCGTACATGTAATGGTAAATAGTAACAGGAAATCAAAACATGCAACATTGTAAGCCTTACATGTATTTGACGTCTGATCTGTGTCCTCACAGTCCAGTATCATACCTGTACAATGATGGCTGATGTTATGTCTAATGGTGAGTGCGGTTGTTATGATGTCACCGTGTCAGGAGATCATTGTGGGCCAATGAAAAAAAAACGGTCTTGAAGACAGAGGTACCTCTACCTGTACGACAATGGATATTAACAAAGGCCTCCTTTAAATACCGAGGAGTGGCCCCACACTACAGTACTAGGGAAACTTGTGATGTTTACCACCATTGACGGGGGCCACTGTATACATATACATGTAACTGTGGTCAGGGGATTTACCTACATGTACATGTACAGTGGCAAGGTTCTACATGCATGTGTACATGTACATTGTACAGTCTTGCATCTATCTGAATACTGCATGACACATGTTTGGATGTTTTTAGGCTCTGTCATGTGCACAACTGGTACATAGTACATACTGTAAATGTGGCGCCATGGACATTCTTTCTTGCAAGTCTAATCATTTACATAACGGCTCAGCATGTACATGTACATGTGGCACTACAGACTGGTTATCCCTACTTACATGTACATGTATACTGTACATGCCCCCATCACCAATCATGCCAATTTGCTGCATTGGGAACGGGGACCAGACCACACCTTAGCAAATGGATTCTGGACCTTTTTTTTCTCTTGAAAAAAAAAAAGCAAAAAATGCTAGTTGAATGAATTTTCCAAAACGAAGGGAAAAAAAAATCTGGAGAGTTACGACATAATTTACCGGTATGTAAATGATAATGGAAGAATAAAGTCAAATGATCACCTGTGGGCTCAGATCTTGGACCATACATGGTACATTCACATGACACGAAGCATGTGTCAAACAAGGCACCACAGCACCTTGCTAGCTGTAGCTTCATTGAATCTGAAACCTTAGATTGCAATAAGTAATCTACGTGTAGGCGTACACGTACAGTGCTGTAACAATAGAAGTTAGAAATTGCTCATGTTCATCATGTTCACGTACATGAACATTTTACTGTACATTTTAATTTTGTAATTCACAAGAAATTCCTTCATCTGGCATCTTCAAAAGAAAAAGTTGGTTGGAAAAGTTCAAATTTGGGTGATTTACATAGATGTACATGTACGTACATGTACATCATTTTCCAGGTTCCGAGGTCAGCTCCCCTCCCCCATTGCATGTGTACATGTCAGTTTTTAAATGAGTCACTAAATTTGGTGACTCAAGTCAAGTCGAGTCATTTTAACATTGTGACTTGGATCAAGTCATCAGGCGAAGAATTCGAGTCATGTCACTTTGTGTAGTCAAGTTGAGTCAAGTACCGAGCTCAAGTCAATTTGAGTCACAAATTTTAGGACAAAATATAATAAAAACACATTTACATGTACATGTACATGCAAGTCATTTTTGAGTATTTTTATTTTCATTTAGACATACTGAAAATTTATAAGGGTCACAGGTACATGTACATGTATCTAGCCAACTCAAATTTTGCTTTCAATTTTTTTGAGTCTCCAGTCATGCAAGGGATACATTATTAATTGTTGCCTGCTGTGTAGGGGTCCATGGGTTGTGTACGGACACCAGAGGGGGCAAATGGCACCTGAGGCAAAGCCTCTATTGCTACATGTACATGTACCTGTGTGTAAAAATCTTATTAAAAGAGTAAATTAAAACCAAATGTACAGGTGTAGTGAACTGTTAAGAGTTCAGATACAGTGTACATGTACACACGCACTGTAGCTTTACCACATGTACATTTACTCACAATGTAACTTTTTGTTCGCGTGTGTGTCAGGGATCCCCTTGGGAATACAGGTACATGTATGTACACTGTACATGCAGGGTATTACATTACTGTACTTGTCTTGTGTAAAAATTGAAAATATCATAGACATCTGTCAGTGTTGACAAAAGACATGTACATGTATACATATACTGGTACACCTGTTTGTACTGGTACTCCGGTAATTGCCTCATTGATACTTGTTCATGTACGTGTATGTCCATGTACCGTCACACTGGTAATCACCTCATCGATACATGTATGTACACCCGTATGTACTGGTACTCTGGTAATCGCCTCATTGATACTGTACATATACGTACATGTACATGTACATCATATACCGGTAGTTTCAGCTTTACCACTGTTATGCCCCAACTATAGCGTCTGTCCCAGCTATAGTTGGGACAGTCCCAACTCCATGTATAGTGCTGCAGTTGGGCTGGCCCAACTTATATTGACAAATTTCTGTTGAAAATTTCTCAACCTTATCTAAGTTCATGCATCTCACACTTGACACAATTCATCTGAAATATGACACTTCATCTATTACGTAACATTGTAAACATATGACTTTGGCACATGCTGGGCACAGGCGCATTGGACCTCTGCTGTAGTTGGGCCGGCCGACTATAGCACTCCAGTTGGGATGGGTCCAACTGTAGTTGGGACGGGCCCAACTGTAGTTGGGAAGGGCCCAGTTGGGGGACCGTGCATTATTATACATTTTGTTCCAGAATGCGTACATGTGTGACTTGTGCTAGCACTACACGTATATGCATGCTGTATACAATGCACATACATGTACAGACATGTACCATACAATGCATTTATAACACAAAGCACTTCAAAAGCTGGTACTTAGTACATGTAAGTACAGAAGAGCTCAGACGGGATGGGCATCTTTGGGTATGCACACGGATGTACATGTACATGGTACCCTTTATGTTGCATACATATACATGTACGTGTACCCTGTTCATGTACGCAGTACACACTAGACCATACAGGTATCAGAACATGTTCATGTACAACTGTACAAAGGTATCCCTCTCACATTGTAGATTCCAATACTTATTTCATGTAAACATGTCAGCATGTTGTAGGCCCCTATCCATTGCATCGTGATATTAAACCGAAATAAAACATGGATTTTAATTTCATTGTGTGTGGGTTCTTCATGTAATATGGGTGTGCCGTGGGGAAAGCTGGGGTCCATACATGTACATTGGTCCAGTTTGTAGGCTGTACGGAGGATTAGACTGTACAGTTGTCATTTAAGGTTTTGTCTCAACTTGTTGGCCTCTCTCAAATAACCACAGAACATACCGGTAAGTGGATTGTGATCAGACAGTGGCTCTATCCTGACATTCTCCCACACTGCCTTTATAATGTTTCTACTCATACATGTACATGTATAGACATTCATCTAAAATGTGAACATACTGTGCAGTTGAAATACCATACATGTGCATGTACAAGTATGTAGTAATGCACTTAATCATTGAACATGAACAGTGTAGGCTGTGAAAAACAGCATACCGGTACTTTGAATGTGAAAGATGCAATTTTTTTATGGAGACATGTACATGTACCGTAGGCCTACTGTATGCTGTGTGTCATGACAACCTTGCCATTTTCAATTGTTCAGACAGAATTACATGTACGTGTACACTGTGCATGGAATCATCCCTAGCAAGGATTACCCATGTGTTTGTTCTTGTTTTTCATGTAGTTGACCAAGCTCTTCCCAGAAGAGGCACGAGAGCAGAAGTATCAAGACCGAGTTATCCCATGCTTACCTGGTGAGTCTTTATCATAAGGGGTCAAGTGGGGGAGGTTCTTTGTTTCTTTTGTCCCTCTTTTGCTTTATTTATTTACCAGTAGTCTTGGATTGCATGATATTATCATCATTTTCAACAGAAATGTAAGAGTTTTAAAATACTAGCATAAACTTGCTTACCGGTACATGTACATGTACGTCTGCATCCATGCAACTTTGTGGATGAATTCCATGTACAGGGTTCTGAGTGATCCAGGCCTTACAGGCCAGACATTAAAGGTTGTCCGATTGCCCAGGACTTGTAATTTCTTCTTTCCAGCAAGTAAAAAATTAAGGACAGTTGCCTGACAGACAGGTACTTTTTTCTTGAAATAAAAGTGTCCGTTTTTCGTGGCCAGGAATCGCTGTCAGCAAATTTATCGGTACCTTTGATTTGTTTCTTACATGTACTGTATAAAAAGTGGTAAAAAATAAACAGTTAGTAGTACATGTATGTGGTGTACAATGATTTTTTGCATCAGTACAAACTTTTGTATAAAGCACGCTGTATATTTAGCAGGGCACCTTTCCACAAAAGGGAAAATGTGTACACATACATGTATTACATGTAACTGTAAAATGCCCTTGTGTCTGGGTACCAAACCCCTTTGGTTATTGCATGAGCATTGCAGGGGAGCTTTGATGACCGGAAGTTTAAAGACTTTTTTACATGCAGCTGTGACTTCATAGTGAATTTGGTGTGTACTCATTTTGCTTGACACAGGGCAAAATTGTCGAGTGGTTAAGAAATATATCACTTGCCTGAGCTTGTGTGAATGATGCATCATACATGTAGTCTTGCGCACTCTTTTTACATATGCAACAGTTTGGGGTACGTACATGTATGTATGTATATTCATGTCGTATTGTTGGCGTTTGGGCAAGTAAAATCTTACTCAGGCAAGTAAATTTTCAGTGCAACTTGCCTGATGGACAAGCAGTTAAAAAAAATTATGTTTGGAGGCCTGGAGTGATCAGACAGTATGTACTTTAATGTGTACGAGTATGTAAGGAGAAATGCATTGATTAAATACTTTAAATTATCGGTACACTGTACATGTACATGTATGGTATATTGTACATGTATGGCATGTACATGTACATGTTCTTCATGTAGTCCATAAGTCTTTAAGCATGTTTGGGAGAAAAAAAAATCTTTTTGAGTTGTGCAAAAATGATAGGACAGCTTGCTGCTGTCCACGTAACACATGTCCGTATGTACATGTAAATGTACATGTATACACTGTACCTGTACATGTACATTCATTACATGTACATGTCGATGTGCACGAATATACATGTACATGTGTATCGGTACCTCTACATTGAGTACATGTACATGTACCAGTACATACATGTATGTAATAACTTTTTTGACAAACTGTAATGTACATGTACATGTACATGTATGTGCATCCTGAGGGAAAAAGGTGTTACCCTGAATGAATCTTATGAGAAAGGCTTTTTACATGGAATCAATTATTGACTGACCATCCCCGTCATATGCAGGCATTTGTACTGTACTCCATGCACATGTACATGTGTATTCAGACTACATGTATGTACACATACAAGTACTATATAGGCATGTATTGTATGGTTTGCTAGCGAGACCGTGTTTTGTACATAAAGTGTACATGTATGGTACATGCTTGCGCGCAGTTTCACTACTGCAGTGTGTATACATGTATGTTGGAAGCTTCAATGTATGCAAAATATTACTAAGCATTACTTCACCCTGACTTCTAATTGTTCTTCTACTGTCTCATATTTCTCTCTACTTTGGACTTTTCTCCTCACTCCCGTCCATTCAAGCAGGGAAGAGGAACTTCAGCTCAGCCCACAAGGGAGAACTGGCGGAAAGGATGCTCCCAGAGATTGCCGAGTATGCCAAGTAAGTCCCCGAGAGAAGGCACTCAGGCCTGCATTGTACATTAACAGTCCACCCTCAAAGACGACCATAAATCGTGGGAAGTATTGCCCTTGATGCTAATGCTTCTCACTGTGTTGGTATTAGAGGGTCACTCTTTAGGGCAGGGTATGGTACGTTGGTTTTTATTTTTGCAGTGTGGATCCAGTTAGTAATTTCACGCATGGAAGATGCTGCTATGGGGTAGAAATAATTTACAAGGGCAACAGACTTCGACGTCAGCTGTGATGAACCGCTAGCGTGGCTACATGTAGATGTTGATCACACATTGTACATGTGTATGTACATAAAAAAACAGTGTCTGTTGGCTGAAATACATTGTACGTGTGGCCAATTGTATAAGGTCAGAAAATGTGCTGTTGGTATGATTTTATTTTGTACATAAATATCATGATTTACATAATTACCTTAAACCTTGCAGAATGTGGGAAAAATTGGCAAGCAGCACTTCGACAGTAAGGCCAAAAATATGACCAGGGCCCACTGGCAGATATGGAAGTACATGAATTATTGGGCAATACAGATAGGGCAGCAAGGTACATGTACATTTCACTTTGAACACACATGTACAGCACATGTATTTGCAGGGGTAGCCAACACACATGTCCAGCATTCTGTGGAAGTACAGTACACATAGATTACATGTGGAACTCTCACTTGACCACTTTGCAAAGGTCTGTCTTTGTGGCTAATGCTACTCCCTGGCAGTGCCTCAGTAGGGGTATGACGATACCACTTTGTCACAATACGATACTTATCACGATATGTATTGTGAAAACAAAGTAACAAATAAGACGAAAGCCAATTTAAAACAATTCACACGGTAACTTACCAATGGTAACTTACCAATGGTAACTTACCAACAGTAACTTACCAATGGTAACTTACTTACATGTACAACGCAACAGGAAACAATTTTTTAGTTTTCAGAATTCAGTTCGCAAAAAGATCTCCCATTTCTCTCCATGTCCAAGAGAAAAGAAAGAAGGTACACATGTGTCTTTAGAAAGGAAAAATGAGCAAAGACTAAACCGAGGAGATGAAACTGTAATAATTGGAGTAAGCTCCTTTGAAATGTGGCTAAGAGAGTGCCTAATGCCCTTCTGTCTACTTTTAGTATATATACATGTACCGGTCACGTATTACCGGTACCTGTTATAGGCCATCCTTGTCATCACAGCGCACAATTTCTTGTCTGATTACAGCATTTCCTCTTGTGGAGACCTTTTACCAACATCTTTCAACAAGAGGATGTGGCAGTATTAATTCATACAAGTCTAATATGCCTCCACTATGTGCCTACAAGGTCCTGTTTTTAAGTGAACTTGCCTTTCTGTTTTCGCATGAAGTACACATGTACAGACTGTGAAAGCACAGGTGGACTTCAAGGAAATGTGCTGTAGGCAGTACACTGAGATCAAAATTGCTACATTTGTGTATGTGTGGGGGGGGGGTTACAGTTTGCATTATGCACACTGTACATGTACATGTAGGTTTCAAGAAAAAAGAGAGGAAAATCTTATACTTTACAAAGCCTATCCGGCCAAAACAAGTCACTGTGCAAGGAACAAATGTACATATGTATATGTACATGTACTTCCAAGGGGCACCAAGTGTTCGTGCACCAAATTTACGTGGATACATGTACAGGTACAGTGTGTCTTGCGTGGCCCAGGAGAGGATGCAGGGACAGGTGTTTGAATGCCTTATCCCTTTGTTGGCAAATGTGATCTTAAAGAGAACAATAACATAAAATACAAACTTAAATGCCAGATTTACACCTTTACATGTAACATGTGTACTGGTACCTGTACATGTATGAATTTGCAAAGAAATTCATGGTTCTTACAGGTGGATGAGTTCAAGGTCCAGTTTGTTCATCTTATGTTTTCATTACCAAATAAATTGTTGTAATTCAAATGTGACTCTTTGTATGGTTTTTCTCTTTCAGGCAACTGTCTGCCTTACCACAACACATCCTCCAATGTGAGCTTACCTGTAACTTCTTCCGGTCCTCTGAAAGTTCCGAGATGTCGGCCATTGAGGCTGGCAAGATGGCCGGCCAGATGAACCCGACAGCGTCAGATAAAGGTAGACGTATGTACATGTATCGTTCATGGGCTGGTTATGAGAAGGGTCCTGTTTTGATTGCTGGAAACTGGAGTACATGTACTGTATATGTACATGCATGTTGTACGGTGCTGTGAGACAATGTCTGAATTGTGTTGCCTTGACCCGAAACAACATGTGTTCCCGAGAAGCCACAAGCTTGTGGTTGGAGCTACATGTAATTCCCATGGACTCATGCATTACCCCTAGGCTGAGCCAGTTTGTCTGGACACAGCCAGCAGCAGCTACATGTAAGACCCTGCTCCTTCTAAGTACCAGTACATGAACCAGTGCATGTCTTGGGTGTCACATTTCAAGATTTGATGTTCCCAAATAGACTGTCATGGGAAATAGACCTTCATGTGCATGTACCGTGGATATTTTCTTCATGGACACCTGGACTGAGAGTGACCCAGAACTCAGATTGGTCTGTGCATAGAAGTGTGAAAAAATGCTGTACCTGTAAAGTACTTTCAAAGCTCATCATTTGGCAAAGAGACACAAGAAGTTGTTTCCTATTTCTGTGCTGTGAATCTTTATTTGAATACATCTAATATTGAAAGGGCCCTTCTATCCATCCAAAAGGACAAGGGCATGTGATTGGTTATCTTTACCTCAGTGCAATTTCACCTGATGTTAATTTCACAGCTGCAATGAAAGCTGCCAAGAGATTGTACCGGTACTGTGCAACTCAGACAGTGTATTATTGTTCGTTGTATTGATACATTTGCCAGATGGCGCTGAGATAAAACTGACCAGAAACTCGAGCGTATTATCAAGGATGCTGTTTGTGTGCATTAGGAAGATTTTATGGGGAATAAAGCAAGGTAAAAACATGGTTTGAATAGTCAACATGTCATTGCTGCCTGAGGGGTGGTGTCTGTGTGTGAATAGACGAAGAAATCAGTATCTTGTTTTTCAGGGTAAAATAGGAAGTCTTGTTTCTTTCACGTGGTGGTCATTGATATTTTGGCTTTTGTGAAATTTGACTTGAAATTTACAGTACCGGAACTTTGAGAGGACAACTCAGAGAAGCATTTTCATTGTTTAATATACAGATGGTGGACATTGTACATGTAGATGCGTGTACATTTAAGAGCCACTGAGATGAATTATTGGGAACATACATGTGTTTTGTGCAACTTTCTTCTCCACTTAAATGAAGACTATTTGACATCCCGTTTGGGCTAATTACATGTAAAATTTGAACAGAAATGAACAAATTCAATTTGTAAATGCAACATTTGCTCATCGAAAGACTTTCTGGAACATTTCTCAACTACTAGTACTTGTACGGCACTGTAGCGTACTTTTATGAACAGATCAAGGAATCACCAAGGAAGAAAACAAGGTTTAAGACAATAAACTATGCAAACTTCTGGTGTTGAAGCTCGGTGCGAAAATAACTGTAACAGGAAGTTTCCTCCTGGAATGACAAACATATTCATGATTTTCAAATTGGCATCAGCTTAAATAATCAGAAGTTACAAATTGACTTGAGAATGGCAAAACAGTGGGGCACAGGAAATACATAAATGGCCGTTGTGGATAATAGGATTGAAGGTTGACTACTGGCAAAAAGTGATTCAAAAGTCCCAAAATGCTATGCCAATATTGAGTGTTTTTTGTCACTTTCTACTGGATATTGCATTTTTCGTGTTGACTGTCTGGTCCGTTTGTAAAACTGTACATTATCTTTTTTTTCAGTCTTTCCTCACTTGAAAAAAGGTTATTTCAATAGATGTTTGCGAAAGCTTTGTGAATAGTGTGAATATACCAGACTTCATTTCAGATAAGGTGAAAATCCTACATGTGTACCGGTAGCTTGGAAGTTTTTCACACCTTAACCCTCCTTTTGCTGTAACCGTCAAAAACAGTAAGAAATTCCTTCCACTTGATATCCCCCAGTACACAGACATATGTGAAATTTGACTGGTTTGACTGATAGGACAACTGTGTCGAGAATGTGTCTTTGCATAGGAGAGTTAATGAAGTAATCAGTGTAGAAGGGCAGTTGCCTGACATCTGAACCATTTTCAATAATTACTCTTTGTTCATTGACGTTTTCTTCTGCATCTCTTGAACTGCAGAAATGAAATCAAGTACCAGCCCAACTCAAGTCTATCAACAACTCCCGCAGCATCTGCAGCAGCTGCAACTTCAACAGCAGCAGTACCCGCTGCTGCCAGACATGGAGCCGCAGCATCTTCATCTCCACTACCAGCAGCAACTAATGACCCACTCCCTGCAGCAGCAACAGCAGCAGCATTACCATGGGCAGATGGTGAGGCAGCAACAGCAGTCTCCCTATTCCCAAGCGTCGCTTCCCCCACTGATGGTGCAGTCACTTTCGCAGCATCCCCAGCCCCTGCAGCAGCAGCCACCGTCAATTCACCTGCAGCAACTGCAGCAGCAACAAGGTGACATGTCCGTGCACCATGGCCAACCCCAGCCTGGTCAACAGCAGCAGGGAGCACAGTCCTCTAAGAATCAGTCACACCCAGCTGCAACCTCTCAGATGCAGCAGCAACATTCGGTTCCAGCACACTACCCGGAGTATTACGCCCAGCTGGACTCCATGCCAACCTCGAAAGCAAACCAAGTCATGCACCAGCAGTCTGGCAAGTTCTCCAATCAGCAACATCAACAGCAGCAACCTCTGCGACAGCTCCAACCTCAACAGCAGACAGACAGTGGGCCGTCCCGTCGTACCCAATCTGATCCAACACCACCTCCTTCCCAGCCACCTGGCCATCACAACCTGACAGCCCTGGTCAGCCAGATGCACATCTCTCAGCACCATCAGGTAAACCTGTCAACACCCAACATTCCCCCAGCAGCAGTCAGCAACTCCAGCAACAGCAGCAGCAGCAGTCTGGGTGTCTGTCAACAAGGTACTTCAGTCACGTCATCCATGGTCACTACGACAGCTGGCAGCAGCTCTGTGTACTATCAGACTGTGACTAGTATCGGCTCAGTACAGAATCTTTCTCCAGATCCCATCACCACGACAGGCAGCACAGGTACATGTAGCTCGCAGAATGTTGTGCAAGTAACTTTGAATATTGCCTTTGGGTTTTGTCCTTCATCAGTATAGTTCAATTAAGCTCTGTATCTTGAGTGCTATCAGTGCTATTGGTATATGTAGCCCATACGGAACTATTCTAAATTCTTTCATCCACAACCTTGAAAAATATGTACAGTATAGCTTTATTCTACATTCTGAAGAAAAAAAAAACAAACACAGACTTTATGAAAAACTTGACAAGTGTTAAATGCATGTCAGACTGGAATGCACTCAGCTGGGAAGAACATAAAAGAGGGCTGATCGTCCAGTCAAGTCTGAGCTGGGGAAGAGAGCGTTAAGAGGTCTATTCATAGGAGCTCAGTCTATTGTGATTGGCTGGGGATTATGAAGGTCCATTGGCCCAGGCTTGGCTGAAGCTTGGCTCAGCCTTTGAAAGGCTTTCACGCATCAGTCTGTCCGCCGGGCTCCCTTAGTCACGTTGAATATTGCACTTGTGTTCCTTTGCAGGATCCAGTCAACAGCACTTTAAGGCGACTTCCAGCAAGGAACAGACTAAGCATCCAAACAACACGTAAGAAACATACCCTGCACCCAATTCATCTTGGCCAACCCATATTACAATCCTGGCCAAATCTCGCTGCCCCCCTCCCCACAATCTAGTCTGTCATTGTGAGGCTTAACATTGACTCCGTGAGCAGGTGACCTTGGGAGGGGTAGGGTTTTTCTGACAGGTCTCAACCATTTTGGCCAGGATTGTAGTCTACATTTGCTTTGGCCAAATCTAAAGACCACCTTTTGTGCTTTTGATGATTTCGAGTTGTGTACCTGATAAACCCACTAAGAGACTTCATGTCTCAGTTTGGTTAAGTGACTTGTAAAAGCTGCACAACATTTTACTCCACAAATATTTTAGCAGGGTTGTACATACAGTTTGTTTAAACAGACAGACTGGTGACTTTTCTTGGGTTAGCTGATTAATTCAGGTTTTTTTGTGTTTGTACTTCTGGTGCATGGCAACAAATTGAAAAAAAAACCTTTTACAAAGTCTGCTGTAGTTACCATGGTTACACATAACTTTCCTCTCTCTTAAACAGCCCATCAAAATGCACTTTTGCAAAATCTGCTTTTACTTAGTGATTCACTTAGTGATCTCAGCTTGTCTCTGAACTTGGATTACTGCTTTTCAAATGTCCATTGCCTGGCAGTTTTAGGATTTGGTCATTCTCCAATCCCCTTACTCATTCATCATCACAGATTTATTCCCCTGCCCAGTTAAGAAGGCATGGGCACTGGTAAATTTATGGTACTGGTGTCCGCAGATTAAGATGCACTTTTTATTTTATGCTTGTGTAGTGAAATGGGGCTGCGGTGTCAAAACCAGCAGGGCTGACCCCACAGTTGATTGGGATGCATGTACGAGTCGACCAGGCAATGATTCCGTCAACCATAGAAAATCTTGATTAGTTGCATCATGGATGAATTTATTCAGTAATCAAAGCGAAATCGATGTGGAATCCTTGAAATCACATTCATGAAGTACAATTATGATGAACAGGTTGAGCTTGAAAATTCCCCCAAATGATTCCCGGGCAGAAATATGTCCAAGACGAATCCCAAAATTCCCAAATGAGAAACTTCAGAAATATCCCAAGGAAAAATGCCCAGGTGCAGGGATCAGATGACTTCTACATATACATTCAGCCAGTAACAAATAGAAAAAGTAATATAGTTATCAAAAAAGGTGTGCGCGTATAGCACAGGTGACCGTTGAACCCAGTACAGGTATCGTGCGCACATTTTGTCCATGTACAGTACACCAATGCATAATATGCACACAGCGGTGTCTATGACAACGCCACGCCATTGGATTTCCCAAAGTTTCGGTAAAAATATACAATTCTCCCAAAAAGTCACACAGGAAATAAAATGAAAATCACTCACCACAGGTTCTGGAGACAGGCTCCAATAGGGACGCCTTACATTTTAAAAAGACAACAAAGTCGATGTCCAGTGGTGCTGGAGAAAATGGCAAAGCGCGCGAAACATTAGTGCGCCTTGCCGTGTGTGTGCACACACTAAACTAATTTACATGTGAATACGGGTTCAGGCTTTATGCAAATGAGGTGGAGCTAAATATAAAGCTTTGTCCCGGAGACAAAGCTAACCAAAAGAAAATCTGTATCCCTACACTTATAAGAATCAGAATGACATGCGCATATTGATACATGTATTAATGTCTGTATTAAACTCGCTGGTTTTGATTTTGGATGGCAGCTCTGCATATGTGCAGAACCCTCCCATGTCCAAGCCTGTCCTGCCCACATACACAGCCAGCCTGATGCCCAACTCTGCCCATTCATCAGTCTCTCTGTCCCCGAGTCACTCCCAGGCCCCGACCTCCCAGAATGCCCCATCGCCAGGCAGTCGTCCCTGGCCGGCTCCGCCTAACAGCAGCTTGGCCCAGCCCATCAGCAGCATGGTCCGGTCTTACTATGGCCAGCTCTCCAGGGACAACGTAGATCCCTTGATCCACGAGTGGTTGAAGAAACAGAGGCTCCATAAGTATACCAAGTTCTTCGAGTGGAAATCTTTTGAACAGGTGCGACCATGTTGTGCAATCTCAATCAACTTACATTTATGACCATTTCTTATGTTAATGCAGAACAACACCACCAAGGGTGACTGAAATCAGAGTTATACTCACTTAAAATAATCCAGTTGATATTTGTGTTTTAATTTTGGCTATTGATCATCAATGTCTATGAGATGTGGTAATTTTGGATTCATTATTAGGAAAATGAGTAGAATCGAGATGAGATAGCAGCTTAATTGCTGAAGAAGGCAAAGATGGCTCAATATTAATTTATTAGTTTTTATATTAGGTGCAAAATTTTGTGTTCTTTGGGCCTTTTGGTATTTTTGGTCTCAGAAGTGTATAGCAGACTACATTGTCACCTCATAGTTTTTGCATTAAAACAGCATTTTAGAGGTCTGTGCAAATGTAAGGATGGTGTGAGCAGCTTACTGAGCTTCATACAGCTGTAAAGTGTGACAGTTCAAGAAAGTGACTTGCTCTGCCTAGACCTCCTTTTAAACATCTCATTGTTTCAGAGTTTTAAATGAGGCCTGAACAAATTTGGGAAGCCTCGAGGTAGAATAATAAGAAGTACATGTACAGGTCACTCTCGAATAATGTCAAATGACGATTGGACTTCAAACATTGGCTGCACTGTATTACGAAGATATTTCGATTAACGTACGTGGGGGTGTGCATGTAGAACTTCTGCACGCTGTGCACACATGTACACCCACACTTACCTTACATACCTAGTGTGGACATTCCTCAATGAAAATACTTGTTTTTCTTGAACTGGGAACACGATTTTCGGCTGGCTTTTTTGTTTTCTTGACTATTCCTCTTCCTTTTATGACCGATGACCCCAACCCCAAAATGCCCCTAAACTTCTTTTTCAGAGAAGGGGAAACGTCCTGTGGACATGTGAAAGTCCACAGAATGTCTTCCTTTCCCCACACTGTGTGGACATCTTTTTTTCATAAGTCCACACTAGGTATGTAAGGTTAGCGCACCTACACGCACACAACTGATGGCATTGAATATATGCAGTTGTCATGTAGTGATAGATATCATAATGACTGCAATTGTTTTCTCTGTGGCTGTTCAGGTGCTGCAACTGAGTGACAAAGAAGTGGATTCCTGGGACATAGTGCAAGGAGCTAAGGGCAGGATCAAGTCACAGCTAGAGCAGCTGAGGTAAGTGTTTAGCAGGTCTTGTCATTCCTGATGACAGTGTCAGTAATGGCTGTGACTGCTACAACCACTCGAATTTAGGTTAAGAAAGACATGCATGTAACAAGTAACTCAAGGAGTGTTAAACCAGAATGGCAAAATTGCTTCTTTAACCCTAACCCTCCTCAATCCTCCAACAGGTGAAGGATTGAGGAGGGTTAGGGTTAGTGACTGTCATTTAACATTTGCCTCATTTTATACACTGTATATCCAGGACGTTGAGGTACACGTATTTAGCATTTGCAACACTGCACATCTCTTCTTTGTTATGGCTTTTTCTTCGTGTTCTGTGCTTTGAGGATGTGTTTCCTTGATCACAACTCGCATAGCATGCTTTTAAATACATGTAGTAATGCCCAAACAGGTTAGCCAATATGTTGGATACCTATGTTCTGTTTATAACCACTTGCCTGTTGGTGAAGTAATGTGTGAATTTGCTGAAAAAGCATTTGGTGCTCACAAGTTCTGTGAATTAGGGCTTAGCTGACAGAAATGTTTTGTTACCAGTATGTGTTGGCAGATTTCTGCTGTGATTTGAACGAATTCGTGGAATAGTTGTCATATAGATTGCAACCATTGAGAGGGACCCATGCAAATGACCGGTAAGACGGTAGCCTAGTCAACTGCTTCCTCTGTAGGCCACCTCTCCTCTCAAAAGATTTCTCCATTGTGTATGACCTTTTCTTTTTTCTTCTCCTCCCACAGGCAGAAAGGGCTAACTGGCCTGAATGGCATGTCACAAATTATGGCCCACACACCGCCCCCTTCCTACTACTACCACGGCCAGGTCTACCCTCCCCTCAGCTCTGCCATGCTGTCGCAGATGTATGCCAGCCCCGGTGTAGGCGGCGAGGGGACAGGGTCAGAGGGATCCAGCTCCTCCTCCAGTCCCAGGGAGAGCTCTGACGAAAATGAGAGAGGTAAGAAGGGTTACTCCGTGGTTGGCGCTATCCACAGAATCAGCAAATTTTTGTAATAAAGAAGTGTGCAGAGGGTTGTCAAGTCCTTCACTGGTTCTTGCAAGTCCATCATGCCATCCAGTTGCAAGTCAATTCACAAACTATCTGAAATGAACCGGGACAAAAGTTTTCCTTGTTTATCTTACAACTTGTGAGTGGTCTCGTGAAAGGACTTACAATAGATTCAACTCCATTATTGAGAGATTGTGTAACTGTGTTTTGATAGATTTTTCCTTTTTCGCATCAGATATTCTAAAACGTGTGTTGATCCCATACAGAAGAACAAAAAGGAAATTTCCTAAAGGTGCATTTGTTAGAGATTTTTGACTTCAGATTCCCTTCATTATTAAAGAAATATTACCATTGGCATTTGTTACACTGATTTTGTTCCATATCCTGTCTGACTTGAGATGTCTACAATATGAGGTGTAGTCATCCTGGTTTCTTGTGTAGATGGCTGGATTTTAAGTTCATTTTTCAACCAGTTTGGGTAAACTTTGTTTTGAATTCTGCTTGCAGAATCTGAGGGTAGCGAGGGGTCTGTGATGTCTTCACCAGATGCCCGGTCTATGGCTGGTGTCAACCGAGATTCTAATAACCAGCAGAAGCCAGAGCAACAGCTGACAGCTCAAGATAACAACAGCTTTCGGGCAGCTACCCCGCAGGTTAACCAATATGGCCAGCCCCAGATGAGTACTCTCCTGAAACCCCAGGGAAATTTGCCTCCAGGGAACCCCCAGAACAGCCCCCAGGCTAACTCCCAGGCTGTACCGGGCTCCCCTCTCTCCAACCCAGCTGTTGGCGTGAATTACAACTACGGTGCTGTGGGCCCCTCCCCCAATGTGGACCAACTGCCCATGGGATCAGTGGACCTGAGGCGGCTCATAGACAGCAATCAGCGGCAGTCAGACTGCCGCCTCACGCCGGTGCCAACAGTCGAGATGGCTACTTCTTCGGTCAAGGTGGGCAGTGGCTCTCACACGAGCAGTGGGGGTGGGGGTGGTGGGCCGGGCGCGACCTTGGCAAGACCGCAGTTGCAGGTGGTCTCCCATCTTGGTGATTTAAACATGATGGGAGTCCCGCCTCCCAACATGCCTCCGCCGCTGCCTTCCCACAACCAGATGGACATAGGGGCAAACATTCCACCCCAGGTTGTGGGCATCAAGCAGCAACAGCAGCAGCAGCAGCCTTCAGCACAACAGCAGCAGCCAAGTATACCAGGTATCCAGTACTCCATTGAGTGCGCCGACTCCAGCATTTTTAAGATGCCGTCCATAGTTGTACCCGATGTTGTCCCCACTTCCACTGTTTCTCCCGGTCTCTCTGTACCCTCATCCTTACCGCTAACTGCCCGGAATGAGGGGCCGGCCCCGACAGCATCTGGTGCCACCACCCCGCGAATTCTGCCCAGCCCAGTCAACCCCAACTTCCCAGGGTCAAGAGCAGGCTTCGCTCCCCATAATGCTCCCGTGACGTTTGGCATGCGGCATGGCGGGGAGCAGTATCAGGCACCGACCTCCGTGACCTACGTGACCAGCATGGCACAGAGCCCGTCCATTAACCTGGCCAACAGCAACATCTACGACAGTATCTCCAACAGCATGATGTACAATAGCAACAACCAAGGGGGTTACTCTGTGGGCAACCCGGGATGTACATCCTGTGGCTGCAGTGGTCAGTGTGGGACCTCTGGCATGCACCATGGCCCTGTCCACCACCTCCCGTTGCAGGGCGCCTACCCTTCTGGCCAAGTTGCCTATCAGAACATTCCCAACTTCTTCCCCAGTAACCTGCCCGGGATGCCCCCTCCCAGCAGCGTGATGCCACCGCCCATCCCCGGTAGCCCCAGGTTCCCGGGACCCATGCTGCCCTTCCAGAATGTCCCCAGCGAGATGGCATATGGAGGCAATAGCCAGTTTGGACTGATGCCTCATGGGCAGATGTACATGGGCGGCATGGGTTATGGGCACAGGAACAATCATGGATCCCACACTGGGCAAGGAGGTAAGAAACGAACATGCTACAACTGTGGTGGAGTAGGTCACCGACCAGCTGAATGCCAACAGCTGTCCATGGAATCCATCACTCAAAACAGTAAGTCAACTGTTAGCGTCAGTCTGTTGACAATAGTAAAGCCATGTTGAATTCCCCAACATCACCATCATACGTGTTTGAATGTACTAGATACGCATGTACCTTGTGGGGCTACCTGGTACATTAGAATAGAAATACCTCAGCAATGCTCCGTATTCCCTGAAGAAGAAAAGTACGTACTGTAAAAGCATCTTCAGATTCTTCTTATTTAGGGTAGGGCCAGCAGGTACAGGTACATGTATAATTGGAAGCCATGTTCTACTTTACCAAGGTACATGTACATCAAGCTATCCATTAGAAGACCTGTAATGGAGTCCCTGAAAAGACCAGTCACAAGTCTTCTCTCAAGTCAAGTCATGAGCCCAATTATAAAGGCCACTCACCTGTAGCAGGATTTACAGTGGCAACCTTTACCATGGTTCATTTGAAAAGCACCCTGAAGAATTGGTGGCTTGTTAAAGACTGGACTACAGCAGTTCCAGAGCAATGTCCATACCTTCGGATGACTGGCCTCTCAAAACATCTACAGAGATTTGCATTAGGGTTTTTACGTACCATTGCAGCCTGTCCCAACATGAGAAGCCTTGACTAGCCAACATTTGTGCATTGTGTTTGTTCAACTGTCCTCACCTTCCCCCTTTGCAGTGCAAAAGTTTTCATTTGTCTTCCTTGTCTTCTGTACCTTGACAGGCCTTTACCGCCTGAACTTCAAGCCTGTGCCAGACTCTAACCTCAACAGCGACAGCTAGTACATGTCTAAGGGCTTACACCCACCTCCCCTCCCCTGCAGTTGGACAGAGACTTTGCTGTATAAACTTGGGAAAAAAAAGCAACATTGCTACTGGCTGATGATGTTATTGGCAACAAGGTTTGTGTAGCGCTACTGTAACAGGTACTGAATTAATCATAAAGATGTTGAATAAATAATTCAAAAGTGCAGATTTGGAAATCACTGATGATGAATTTTTCATAGGTTTTCCTGAATGATCTTTTGAGAGTGTTCTCAAGGGAGAATAATAAGCTTTTTTCCCTTAAGAAAAATGTCAAGCGTGTTGTTCATTTACTTTGATAAGTCTGATTTTCAAATCTTAATTTACGCATAAACAGCATGGTTTGTGTGGGAATAAAGAGGCTTTCATGGGCTTTTATTCAACGTTCTTTATAAGAGATACTGCAGCAGCCACTGTAATAACTGCTTCAGGAACTACATATAGATGCCTTGATTCAGTCACTTAACTACATAGGCATTGGAATCAAGATGCAAAAGTGATTCAGATCTACCTTCATAGCTACTTGTACAGTTGAGGTTTAGAATTTGTCATTGTTACGGTGAGATTCATGCTTCCAGTTGAGGGTTATTAATATATTTTTTTAGGAAAGAGGAGTTATTCTTCCCGGCATTTAATCATCGCCAGAAGTTTCCATGGATGTGGACACGTCAGTTCTGTTGGAAAATAAATTTCAGTTTCGAATATTAAATGTTGCTGTTGCTGGAAGGATAATGGGAGTAATGGGTAGATCACCCTCAGTTTGTCTCCTACGTAATCCTGTAGGTATCTTGAAGATGGGCCTCAATTTGCAAGTTCGAGAAAAATATTCGGAACATTACAACCTGGGCATCTAACAAATACAGGTAGATGCCGAGATGTCTTTGAAGCATCTCTGTCCTTAAGAGGAGGCCAGTCCCTCTGGCAAACTGTGTATACATGTATGTTGTTGAAAGTTGTTAGAAGGAACAGTAATGCAATTCAGTCATCACCCTATCAGCCCTGAGCAGAAGCACCCCTTCACCGGTTGAAGAGAGCCATGTTTGTAGGGAATGTTCAGTTTGTTGTTAATGATGGGACTGCAACGCTTTCATTTCGTCGTTGTTCGGGAACCAGCAAAGAGCAGTTCCCACCAAAGGAGACTCCATTGCTAGTAATAGTGCATCGTCTGTTGCTCCCACTTGGGGCCTATGTAAAGTAGTTTGAAGGAGACATGCAGGACACCTCCTTGTGTAAGAGCTTTCAGAAATCTTTCAGAAATTGGTTTGAACTAATCTCCCTGGCGGCTCATTTGAAGTATTTGTGGACTAGTTTGCCCAGAAATGCATGTAATAACACATACTGGGCAGCACTGACTCGTCTCATAGAGTGTGTGAGTAAACCTCTGTGTGGCGGTACTTGTATGTTGCATCATCAACGTGCTACCGGTATGTGTTGTGATTGAACATACTGGTGCATATTTTGTTAATGCCTCGACAAGTCTGTTTATGCTTTTCAACCCTGAAAAATCGGAGGAAGGAATTTGTTCATGTCGTCCCCCGCCTGAAGCTAGCACCTCCTCTGTTTCTAGTTCGCGTGTACCAGGCATTGGCCGATGCATGTCATGAAGTATCATGTCGGGGGAAAAAAAACTGCTGGTGTACCTTATAGGTTCATTTAATGGTAAAATTTCAGTGAGCTACCTGTGCATGTAAGTGTACATGTATTTAAGAAATGCAGTTCATGGGCGTTGGGCATTATCAGAAAATTGAGTGAAAGGAAACCAGCGTGGGTTTTTTTTGTATAATGTTTTTTTTCGTGGTGCTGTTTTTAATTTCATTCAAAACAGGATGAATTGCCTGTGTTGCATTGTGTAAAAATGTCTTATTCATGTTTTGTTGTTAGTGTTTTATTATTTTTATTATTTTTTTTTCAATTCTTCATTTATCTTTTGAGAAGATATGTTTTGGCAGATACGTTTTGGATACAGGTACATGTCGTCGTCTTACAGCGTCTTAGTGTTTTGCGATTTTTTAAACTTCTTTAGCCAAAGTTGGGAAAAACACAGGTATTGATGATACCAAACAGTCAACCTTTGGGTAACTGATTGTATATAGAAATCATGTGGCATTTCATGGTTTATTTGAAATGAGGCCTATCGTGTGCAAAATACATATTACATGTTGAAAGTCTGCGTACCTCAAAGCCGTTTCGAAGTTGGTTGGTGCTGAATTCCAGCTCCCTTTTGTTCCGTCATCGAGAATATTTCTTCGCAGTAGAACTAACCCATCGTATGTGCGCACTTTTGTCTGCAGTGGGAGGCTGCACATTTTGATGGGGACAAAAAGGAAACACCTGCGACAAACTTCATTTGTTACAAGAATTAGTCCAGATTAGTTGGGGTGATATAGCTTAATACGTGTATCTTAAGAGATTATTTCAAGAAAGTATTGCCATTTTGCTCCCAGTAGTGGGAGGGTATCATTTTCAATGCAGTATCCGGAGGGAAAGGCTTGATTCACCTTCTGCAGGAAATTATGAAGGGAAGCAAACACCCCACTCTCTAAGTGCTGATGATTAGTGCCGAACATTGTCGACGTGCGAGCCTCAGCCCTCCGAACCACCCACCCCTAGCCCTTCATGTTCACATCTTCGGTCACAAGTGAAGCACATGAAATCACATGCTGCTACTGTTTGTTATGCAAGGTAGAGAGACACACGACGGCCTGTATTCTGACCTTTTCCAATATTTATAGAAGGCTCCCATATGACGTGGTTTGGTTTTATTTAAAGGATCGCGTATTGTGTACCGTGCACCTTAATGCACGTAGTTGATGAAATTATGTTCCCACATGGGCGACATATTATATCCATGCCTAGAGTAACTCTATCTTCATGCTTTTCAATCATCCTGACATTTGTGGTAAAGTGTCACCTTTTGTGTCGTGCATGTACCTGCCTGGAGGCGCTCGCGTACACATGCTCTCCTCATGATCATTACACCCGACTTCCAACGACTCGATGAAACTGCATTTTCAAATTTGATAGTCAAATTGACCAACGGACTTCCTAAATAGTGTTCCAGACAGTCCTCTCCAATTTTGTCCTCGTGGTTTCCATGGTGATTCAATTATTCTCCCTGCTATAGCTCCTCCTGAAA
The DNA here is from genome assembly GCF_001949145.1 of Acanthaster planci. Next base: position 247,363 of record NW_019091585.1, on the reverse strand, counting down.
AAGGCAATTTTCTTCCTCTGCAGCTATTAAATATGTACATGTACGTATCCCTGTAGGCAGCTGCTGTCAAAGAGGCCCTTTTTTTTTTGTAATTACCGTGGTTATACAACGGGAGCATTTCCGTAAGGTACCTGGTTGTATTGTTTGCTACGGGTAATTATTTGTGCATATCCCTGCGTACAGCGTTTTCTTGTCTCAAAAGAGATTTGCTGTAAGGTCATGTTAGTATTTTGAGCTGGTTATAAGGAAGTTATTTCTGTTTACTGTTGATCCAGGTTTTGTTGACAGCTTAAGAAACCTATCCCTGAAATTGCAGTTATATCGCACCAGTAAGCAGTTACCTTATCCCCAAGAAGTTTATTTGGAACAGAAAATGTGTATATTGGAGTCGTATGCCAATCACCGTCCCTGAACATTCAAAGAGAAGCACCCATTGCTTTAAAGTGACAAATGTACGTACGTGTAGTATGGTAGCCATTTTTAACATTTATTGAATGTTTTGAAAATTTTAGCCCTCATTATTTTCTGTCATTTAATTGTACGGTGAATGTAGCACTCCTGTTGACCCGTTTGTTAGAGTGTCAGGCCAGAAACAGAATAGAAAGAGCAGGTTGTTTGTGGCATTAATTAGATAGTGCTCGATCACGCAGACAGAATATTCTCGACATTATTGAGGAGGGAGTTGCAACGTCGCGCCCATAGTGTTCTGTTGGACACCGGACCGATATAGCCCCCTCCCGCGCATTTGACACTGTACATGAAGCTGGGAAAAATTAGCGCACAAACTGTGGACAACGCAAAGCTCTAAGCGTCTATTCATCCAGTGTCTCTTAAATGGCAGTCCAAAATTGTGCACAGTATCTTTTTCTAGAAAATATCATGATGCCATTTTATATTGCAAGTTTAAACACGTGTATTTTAATCGTTGGATTTTGATTTAAGTTTCTCCAATTTAACACCCTTAAAATCTACTGCTGAATTACATTACAAAGGGCAAACAATGACAAATATTCTATCAGCCAACAAAAGCATCCTATCACAGATGCGAAAGCACCCCTAAAATCTACTGCTGAATTACATTACAAAGGGCAAACAATGACAAATATTCTATCAGCCAACAAAAGCCTATCCCCATCTCCTATCAGAGATGCAAAAGCGCTTGTAAGTGCTTTTCTCAAAGTATGCTTTGTGCAAAAGTAGTTATCAGTGAATCTATGAAAAATTGAACAACGCTTTAACTTTTTACTATTGCAATTTTATCTTGGTAAGCAATCCATAAAGCGTCATCTTTGCTGCGTTAAGTATCGTTCCCATGTTGTGGTAACGATTGCCGACAGTACGCAAGATTGAAAGACGAAGACCGTCGCGTTTAAGACGGTGGATGACATCATCTGACAAAAATTAAACAAGGTGTCTCCTCCAAATCCTCCAAATATTTTCATACGAAATGCCCTTTTTCAGGTATTTACATGTATATGCCTTTTCGTGAACCTACATTTACTTGTGAATTGGTACTTCAGACATGCAGCGTTGTATGTATTAGGCATGAGAAGAAAATGGGCCTGCTCCTGCGAGGGAGAGAGACACATACACACATACACACAAATGTGCATTTGCCTGCAACTGTGGACCCCCTATTGTTCCTCTTTTGTTTGTACTCTAACTTTTTTAGAAGACCACTCATATGTTTTGTACACAGTTGTCCATCGGGGGCCCTCTGTCAATCGGCGACCTTATTGTCCTCTATTGTTCAGGGTCCCCAATTGCATGCAGAAACAAACTCACGCTCCCACATGTTTACATGCATGCCCGTCTGTGAGGGGTAGGCCTGTGTACATGGACCACGTCTTACGACTTGACGCAGACAGTAGGCTAAGTTAAAACATCATCTTCGTCCGCGCTTACATCAGTTGCAATAAAATGTTTGGAGCTGACTGTGTCACCTGACCTCAGTGTGGAAGCGAGGCTTTGGAGGCCATAAGTGTGTGCTTCTTCAAACTTAGTGTAAACATGTTTAAATCGAAATTACGATAGCTTCTTTCCCACTATTAGTTGCATGCATCATGCCTTTTGTACATGTGTATGTTCATGTATATATTATTTCAACACTGTAAATGCTTTTTAAAAACAGAATAGGGTTAATTATTGTGTGCAATGTTTTCAAATAGATTTTTTAAAGTCAAATGTAAACCATTGTCTCATGCGTGACTGATTCGAGTTACTCGAAGCTGAAATTGAGTTGACCCCTACTGCCGTTTACACACACACACACCTACACTCATCTGTTGTATCGAAGCTGCATGTATTCTGTTTGTGAGAATTTGTTGAAATAGTGTGTCAAAGAGAAATCACTTTCCCAATGCACAAAGGTTTTATTCTGATTTACATGGACTCGACTATTGAAGGTACACTGTGCAAATGAAATGATTCGCTGGTAAAAATATGTAACTCTTTTGGAGGATAGCTGGCGTCTATATACATGTAGTAAATACATACGTAGTGCCTTCCTGAATCACGTATTTCTGTTGGTATTGTTCGGTAGAGTTTAGTGTTGTAGAGCGTAGTGTGTAGCATCTTTATTCCCCTCACTTCAAAGTGTGCTTATCGTAGGCTAATGGCTTCTGTCCCGGAGAAGGTTTCATGCATACACTTACGTCGGGTTGCTGGTGGGTTTTCAGTCAGTGGAGCCAGCACCGCGATTATTGAGATGTGTCTGGATGAAGAAAAGCCAGGGGTGTCAGCTGCGCACACTTCATAATACAACGTATAAGTAATTGATCTGACGTTGAGTGAGAATTGTGGACCGATGAATTTTGTTTGATTTCAACTTGAGTACAATGAATGTAGATGTAGAATCAGCCAGCCTCCAAGGGGTGGACCGAGGAGGTAAAGAAAAGGGTTGTAAGCCAATCATTTAGTCTTGCCAACCTTTTGCAGTTGCTCCTTATCCGTCCTAACCATTAAGAAGAAGAGGCTCCTTCCACGTACATGTACGTTCTTTATTGTCCAACTGTAAGATAAACCTCTTGATTTTTTTTTCTCCAGTGGAGCTTTGTGTATTTGCCTGCAGCTGTGTTTGCACAACACTGGAATTCACTCTTGACGACATTTCGTTGCTTAAACTAATTACCTTTCCCATGCACATCATTTTTTCCATCCAACGCACGCACAATGTATATTGGCATGAATGGCATCAGCAGAAATCAAAGTGATTCTTCCGGGTACTTCTGAGTTCGTGATGTCGAAAACGGTGACTTACTTTGTACGGTCGTATCAAAGAAGGTCGCCTTGGCCGATAGCAGTGCGCATTGCACACGCGATGCGACGTGAATTAACTGTATATTGCTGAAGTAAAAGGAAAAGCAAGGTAAGGTTGGTGGCATGTGACTGTGTATCACAGTGATGGCTGGCGTGTGCTATCATTATTACAGGCTGTACTCGATGGTTCAAACTACGTCCTGGAACTTTTAGTGTAAACGATTCTTGTAATATCGATGATGTTATAGAGATATTAGAGGGAGACTGGCCCGAGTGGAATTGATGTAGAATCAAAAATGTGCCTCACAGGCGCTATATAAATCTGTATTCGTTGCTGTATTGTACAATTTCAAAAAGTCGTCTGCGTTATCAACTTCGGGGTATTCGTAGTCTGCATATTAAGGGAAATAGTCGGGTATTAGGAATATGTCCATCTTCTGGACTTCAACGTTAAATAAGAAGGAGATGCCTGTAACTTTTTTGGGCGTTGTAGTAATTCCGGGGCGCACTTCAAATTTATTAAGAACGTTATAGCCAGCTCTGCGGTTCAAATGCAAATGTGACGTGATTATCTTATTTCATCATTGTCCATTTTCCATGAAAGTATTACCTTTTACACTATAATGCCATTGTTTTACATGACTTGTTTTATTTCTGGAATTGACATCAGTGGTTTTCGAGTATGTGGACAAATGAAACCTACATTTATTCCAGGTGCCAAGTTATTGTTCGAATCAGGCCCCAATCCCCATCCAGGGTGTTCATAAGCAAGGGGAGATATTGGAGCTATATGTACAACATATTTTAATAATTGTTCGTGACGAAGCTTTTGTTTCCTCACTAAGGCCAAATATACTAAGTGTGCGATTTTGAGTTGTTGGGTCTGGCTAGACATACTATATGTTTTGTGTGCTGGGATGGGGTCAAGATATTTTGGCTCCAGTTTCCTTATTCTTAGAGCTGAGATTTTCATAATTGTGAGATCTGTAACTTCGACATAGTGTAGATAATGTCTTATGTAAGAAACAAGCTCATTCGTTGTGTTCAGTAAAGTCGAGATTGGCCGTTACTGTTTTTACGATTACAATGATTCATTTTGATCTCAGTCTGGACTAAGTCAGACACGAACACGAGCCTGCTGCGCTCCTCATTGGGTTGTTCCATTTTCCTGTACATTGTTAAATACCTGTAATTTAAACTTCTCGATTGTACAAAGGCCCATGTAGAAACCCGCAGCCCAGTCTAATACTCAGTGTCTCATAAGTTAACAGTATTACTGTTCAAAAATGACAATTGTGTTTAAATACTTGTACATCAACTTAAGGATATTTTTCACTTAAAGATGACTGAGGGCGCTTTTGGTAGGGGGTCCAGGTGATCGCCCCGGTCGTGACGTCATAAAGTTATATTTGTAGCAAAAGCGGGAGGTTGTAATTTTTCCTGTGAGGTACGTGTACATAGCCTACGTTAAAGATTGACAATTAAAAAAAGTCCAAAAAGCTTGAAAAATAAACGATGCGGTGCGATTAAATATGGGGTCGTTCTTTCTGTGTGGTATGTGTGGACATTAAGGGCCCATTTGACACAGATGAGTGGTTATTATCGGAATTGTACGTAGTGAAAAAGTTCAGACACCTTGTTTTTTAGTCACTGGAATTTTTGAAGCAACAATCAATATACAGAAACTCTTTTATGGTGATCGCCATTTTAGAAAAAAAATCCCAGATGCTGCCGTTAAGAGGTAACTTTGCCCTTTAATCTTAATATATTCGATACTGAAAATACATGCTGAACCACTGAAATCAGGTTTCTAGGGCGCCTCAAAGTCACGGTAGCCATACAACCCATTTATGGCAGGCGCACAACCAAATGCATTATTTGCCCGGGTGAGTTTTATTGCATTGATATTTGTATCATTGGATCCCTTGGACCTGACAATGTCGGTGTGGACAATGAAACATAGTCCTTTTTCTGTTATTTGTCTTCAAATCCCTTACTGAAGAGAAGTGCATCAGGTTCCAAGAACTTCCTCATCTTACTGATTGCAACATGAGAGTGGATGTGTCGTAGGAGCTCTAGGGTATGATGCATATGCTTCATCAGGGACACGCACACCCAGGAAGGTCCATCATTTATTTGCCTATGATCGACATGCGTTCTGGTGATAAAACCTCCATTTTGTCCACATTGGATTTCATCAACAACCTGACCAGCAGACACCACGTCCACCCAGTAGTAGCGTTTGACCAACCGCTATTTTGGAAGGCCATGGAAATCACTATGCTGCATCACAGAATACCCACTTGAAGGAAATGGCGGTGAGGCTTGGTATTCTACTTGTTCATGAATCTGCTTCGAGCTGTAGGTGCTTTGATGGAGGGCACAGGGTTTAGAAGTTTTCCAGAAGTTGTAAAATGCGGTGGTGCACATGATGACTGGCAAATAGGTTCAAAGGCTATTCCGCGGGCCTCTGCTGCGCTGGTGGACACGTGTCTCCATAAAATGATTGTAAAATCTGTTACTGATGTGATCATGAGTTCTTTTCTTTGTTGGAGGAGACTGAAAGTCGTCCTTGCTGAAGGGTAACATCACTCTTGGTACTCTTGTTGAATCTCTTGAAGCTACTAGCATCAGTGAGGAACTCAAGAAAAAGAAAGTAGGGCTCAGTGAACAATCTAAAACAAGTCAGTTATTGCTGGGGTATCAGCGGATGCTTCAAACTGCACGGGCGCTAATCAAGGCAGATCGCACTGGTTCTTGGGATGATCACTTGCGTGCTGTTGTTGATCCCTTGCCATTGCCGCAGCTGGACATTACAACTATCTCAGGTCGGTATACCTCTGCGTCCAAGAAATGAACCAACTAGAGAGCAAGCATCCAGATGTCCACAGAAAGATTCAAGATGGTTTCTATGTTATTCGGAGAACAAACCAGTTTTGAGCACGCCTTAGTTGTGATCTAGTTATTGAACAAACACAAATGAGATCAGTCAAGAGCAGAGGGGGCTTGTTTACCCCAATAATGTCCAAGGTTAACGTTGCAATGCAAGAGTTCAGTAATCTTTCCTATACCACAAGTAAACAGTGCAAAGATTCAACTGATTCGACCTTTCGAAAATAAGCACAAAGCTAAATTAGTGTTCGCCGTTCTCCTCAGACCCCACGTTGAGAAAAATTGTTATTGGTATAGTGGCCAAGGAAGATGTTGATGCGCACAAACACGACTTTGTTGGAAGAATAATTACTGAAAAAATGAAGAATCAGTCGTTATTTTCTCTTTCCTTTAAGAGTCGGGCAAGACTCTTGTCAAGACTCTTGGATATTCTTCCGTTGTGAAGATAGCTCCTGACAGAACTATTAATCCTAGTTTGCTCTTCCAGAGATTCCTTGTTGTGTCCAGAACCGAAGATCTGTCCCTCGAGGAAGTGATGAAGTATGAGCTTAGCACATACCCCCCTCCCTAGGACATTTCCATTATGAGAAGGGTTGGCAAACCTCAACTAGCACACACCCTCAACGGCCACTGTGAGAAGGCTTCACTGAGTGAAGTGACATCAGACCCCATTCCGCAGACTGAAAGATATGTGCTTGATGGTGGCTCCTTACTGCATAAGCTAAGTGGGAAAGAGGACATACCTACGGTGATATAGCGAAGGCTTATGTCAACTTTGCATGAAAGCATTATGGGACAGCAACTGTTGTGTGCGATGGGTATTCGGCAGGCTCTTCGATCAAGGATAACACACACTAGAGACGAGGGCTTAACATATGTCCATCCAGTTGTCAACTTCACTTCTGAAAGGGTATTTGAAGGGAAAAGGGAAGAGCTCCTGTCTAGGGGCACCAACAGGCAGCGGCTAATTGGTGTGATACGCGATGAACTCAAGAGAGCAGGCTGTGCAGTTACTCAGGCAGAAGGTGATGCTAATGTTGACATTGCTAAGGCACATTACACCACCCTGATTGGGGAGGACACTGACTTGCTGATTCGTCTTCTGCACTACTCAACAAAAGATGGAAAGCCGCTCTAATTCAGATCGGACAATCAGTCGAAAGGCTGTCACTTGTCTGCATGAAACGGAGTCTTTGCAGTGAATTATGCACACAACTGTTATTGCGTTCACAGGTTGTGATTCAAGAATTTTGGGGGTTGGAAAGAAACCGGAGTTCCAAAAGCTGGTCAAAAGCGACCTGGTTCTTCAGTTCGGTGCCAATACATTAATTTCAAAAGAGTTGCACTGACATAGAAGCTCTTGGCAGCAAAGCAGTGGCTGTAATCTTTGGTGGAACAAGCACATATCCTCTAGCAACCCTACGGTACAACATACGCATGAGGAAAGGTGTTGGTGCCAAGTCATTTCTTACACCTGAACGTCTTCCCCCAACAGAATTCTCAACAAAATACCACTGATTCCGAGTGTATTATCAGACCATGGCATGGATGGGAACAGAGAGTGCCACGAATCCTTTGGACTGGGGTTGGAGACTTGATCAAGATCAACTTGTACCGATGATGACCAAAGATCATACAGCGCCGAAGGCGCAAGATGGGTAACTCTGCCCAAACGATGTAATTACCGTGGGCGCCATTAGAGCAAGCAATACGCCTTTGTAGTTTACGGTAATGCTTGGACGCAGGCTCGGCAGGGGCACGTGCCTGCCGCGGCGCCAGCACTCTGTCCGTTAATGTGCATTGCGCACGCGTATTGCTTGCTTAAATGGCGCCGATGCGAATACAACATTTTACGTGTACTCACGGTGAAGGTCGCCATCTTGCGCCGCTACCCGTCGCTATACGATATTGGTTGACCCTGGAAACCCTATGAAGACACTGAAACTAAATCTATATATTGCATATACAGAAAATAACGACCATTTTAGTGATTTTCCAGTACCGGGTTGGCCATCTGGAAATGAACCCCACCCGCCCCCCCAAAAAAACACTTTCGGTGGTCGGAATTCGATAGACTTTTTTCCTGTCACTCATCACATCAGATAGAACTGCTGAAAAACCTTTTGTTAGAATTTGGGGGGGGGGGGTTATAATGCTATATCTCCCGTTTAATACTAATATGGAACAAGTTTATGCAGTAAAAAGCGTAAAATGTTTCTCTGATTGGAAAACGTTTGCAAGAACCAAGTAATTTGAACGCGGTGGTTAATTAGCCGGAATCAATTGATAAAGGTTTACGTCCGTTCGTGATATCGAAAACCCACGTTTTCCTAAATTCTGGTCTTCTTTTCGATGGATTCTTTTCATAGGGGAGGGGGCACGCATGCATACGTGCGCGCAGCTGTGAATGTAACAAAGATGTTTGTTATACCACAGTCATAGATAGTAGATTTTAATTGGTCGCGAATCGATCAAGTGATATGCTACAAGCGCGCATGCATCATTTACACGACGTTTGCATTGACCATGTTCCCCGGGCTACAAGAAAATGATGGATATTGACGGTGATCTTTCCCATAGTTGATGTGTCGTGTCCAGTGCGTTGTAATTATGTAATCTTAAGTACGAGGATGGATAGTCGCGGTGGTACTGCACTACGCAGTGTAAGAAATATGGTATATTGGCATAAGGGTCCGCTGACGGACCCCTGCCTGTGTGGGGACATAGAACCGCTGTGTGCTTCGCATGTGCCACTGTCTGAGTGTTTCAATTTGTGAAAGTGTTTCATCTTGCAATAAAATATGCATATACTGCACATATAAGACCGTTTCAGTGTAGTCTATGACCAGGATAAAACAAAACAATCTTTGCCTTCTGTGACGGGGTCCATGGATTTTGTACACCCTCGGGGCCAAATGGCACCCTCAGCTTGGCCTCAAGTGCCATTTGCCCCCTCATGGGTGTACAGAACACCGCGGACCCTACACCGCAGGCAGCTATAAGTACACGTATCTCTTGGTGCCGAAGTCTCGTCTCAACTAGCAGCATGAAGTTATTTTTATCAACATTGATGACGGGCTTTGCGAGAAAATCTTATGGCACTGTTTTCTTCGTGGTCGTTGAAGTTCTGTAATTTTTTTTTTCTATCCATAATCATCACACTGTGCCACGCTTTGAACTACCCTGGATCATTGAGCCAGACGCGGCTTAGAGGGAAAACCGTGTATTGACGACGAGACGGGATGATACCCCTTAACTATGCACTCTGCAAATGCTGATAAATCTACTCGGCTACTCTTGAGGTTTCATGCGTTGCCTCGTCTCCCATCAAAGGCCAAAGTCATTAAATACGGCCGTCACGTGTCAAGCACGCGATCAGGCAAAAAATCTTATGCTTCAAATGAAGTTTTATTTGCCGATGATTTCCGTTTTAATAGCTGACAAATTCTAAGCGACAAGGGAAGACAAATACCGTACTGATAAGCTGTAACAAACTTAACAGGAGAAATCCGTTTGCAAGGACGGGTGTCACTGTCATCGGAGAATGCCGAGGGAGATTTTGTTTCCCTTCACAGCAAAGTTAACAATTCTCTGCCTTCAAATCATATTATTTTAGTAGTGAGAATGCCCTGTCCGAATAGAAAAAAAAATAGATCGAAGTAAACTGCATAGATTTATTTCATGCAAGCTATAGCGTGTTCAACTACATGTGTTATGTTAGTGTGTATATAATTTGTGCAAACTGCCCGTTTGGTATTTTTTATATGCAGCTATTAAACGTGGTTAGCCCCACAACTGAAAAATAGAACATTGATCTCTTGTCGCGACATGAAGAAATAAAATTAGTGTCCGATATCATGTCAGACACTGCAATCCCTGAAAACTCTCTTTGCTATATGAATTGTGTTACAGTGGATCGTAGTCGTCTACAGATTGAATCACTCACCACGGGTTCTTCCTTATGATTCTACTGTAAAAAAAAAAAAAAAAAAAAATTCTCGCCTCTTTGGTAACTATTCAAGATACGTTTAAATTACTGCAACTGTTGTTCAAAATTAATTAAAACGATGTATTTTTTTTATAATATACGATGATGATAGCAAGTATTTATTGTCCAGATCAACTCAAAAAGTTTGGCTGAACTGTCAAAGCGACTAGGGGCGTATGGAATAGTCGACTACCGCCGGCCACCCTTAATATGGAGCTGGGATGTCACTTGCTGAAGTTACAACCTTTACATGCAAGGGATCGTCGACAAGTTCCTGCATGGTGTCTGCTATGTAGTGTTCGTTGAAGCTCAAAGCGTATATCTATGGCGAGATAAAGACGACAAAAATTCACATCTTTGTTTAATGTTCACAATGTAGGTCTTCAATACTAAAAGCGTTCCTGTATAGACTGTCTTCAGTCTACATGGGTGCTGTCATCTTTTTTATAGTAGTATTTACTACTGATTCAATAGATGCGGGAGATGTTATAACCCTGTCATTCTTTAATTTTTGTACTAATGACTAATCATAGTATGCTTTCCATCGCTTGACAAAAGCTGTTACGTCTTTTGATAAGCAACAACTACTTTCTGTGACGGAAGAAGAGAAAGTTCAGATTTGAAACTTTTCACGGTAGACGAGGCTAGACTAAGAGAAGGTCTGCGGGTACACCATAGAAAATAAGAGTATATGTACGTGTATACTTCTTCCAGTGAGTGACCTTCAACATCTACCTATATATCACGTGACAGGTCGTTTGCGGCGTTTGATTTGCCAGCCCCACGATAGTGGCCAACCTGATTCTCGTAGATTTACCTGAATCGATTCGGGTGAGATACTTCAATTCATTTAAAGTAGTAGACGGTGGCACATACGTTTAGGCTCGGTGTACAATCATCATGGAACAAATTGCTGAAGGCCAACTGAACCTGCATACTGGGTTACGGCCAATCAACTAGCGTCTACCGAGTTAGATTGAATCAACTGACTGTTGTGTCGATAAACTGGGCGACTCACGGCCCCGTTGGGTAGGTTTAATGGGAAATATAACATTGGCATTGTGATCCTACCTCAATAGTCAATTGAAGGAGTCTGCATGCAGTGAATAATGCAAAAACGGGGATCCAGATCAACGCAGTATAACGGAAGCAATTCTCCCTTAAGCCTGGATAATTCCCGCTTTCTGATCGGTGGGTCGTTGATCACGTGTCATTGCCTTGATCGGTTCATTCAGGATTGTGATCGCTGAAATGCCCGCGCGGTAGACAGAGTAGCCCACAAGGAAAAACAACCCCCTCCCCCCCAAAAAACCCAAGAAACCAACCTACCAACAAACAAACAAACAAACAAACAAACAAACAAACAAACAAACACCCCAACACCCCAACAAACAAACAAACAAACACCCCAACAAACAAACAAACAAACAAACAAACACCCCAACACCCCCAACAAACAAACAAACAAACAAACAAACAAAACCAAACACGAATACTGAACCACGCAATGTGCGCGGGCGATAAGCCGTCGTGGCTCTTCACATCACAGACATCCTAATACTTGATGCATTATGATAGCCAGTTCACATCGAATTGTCTTACCCGAAAAGCTGCTGGGGCTATTTTGTCCCCCTGAAATTCTTCAACATTGCAATTTATTTATAGTGCCCATGAAATATGTAACGAGGCACTAAGAGCTCTTGAGTTATATCAGTATTTTCATTCTTTTTCCCCCGTTTTTCAACTGCCCTAGTTAAAGCTATGGCAGGTTCACATGTGAGAGGTCCACAGCGTATATAGGCGTCACTAGTTGCAATAATTATTATTATCATCATCTTTTTTTTTTGCTTTTTGGTAGTTTGCGAAAAAGGTATTCTTTCTGTCAAGATTCTTTTTTTTTACTTTTTCTTCTTTTTCTTGTGCCCGTGCCTTTATACGCAGTTTTTCTCCGCGGCACTGTAGTACGTCATCAAGGGATTTATTATTGATTTTTAAATATTCCTTTCAGCCCCTTCACTTTGTTCACGTTTTCGAGGCACTATTTCGGTACTTTAGTAATCGTTGATCGTCGTCAAAGTTACAGCATGCACTGACCATAAAACACAGAAAATACTGAAATATTTGCGTCATGCTGACGTCATCAAGTGATTTATTATTAAATATTGAATATTTAAATACTCCCTTAAATTTATAAAAATCCATATAAAATCAATCGTGGCCTCCCACAACATTCTGTTTGCAGCAAGTGGCAGGATAAAATGTGGTCTTGAATTCATCTCGTGTGGGTCAAATCACGTGACCCTTCCTTCCTGTCAAAACCGGAAGTGGTCCATTGTTTAAAAATGGTAATAGGTTTCAGGTTGTTTTCAACGGTGTTAATCTGTCGGGGTATTTTATTCTTTAAAATCATCTACTGATGACATCACCTAATTATTGAGCGCCCTCTAGCGACAGGTTCAAAATTCCTAAAAATGAATTTTTAATAGATGTCTGTGGCGCAGTTGTTCGAATCGCTTGAAAATTTATGTAGATAATCATCTTAACCATGTCAACACGTGTGTGAAGTATGGGGTTGATGACGTCATCAGACCGGAAGTTTAAATGAAAACTTCTTTTATTCTTCAAAATTCGGTAAAAATCAATTGTAAGAGATATAAGCGTGAATTGTGCATGAGATGACAGCTAAAACATTGGAGTCAGCTGCATGAAGTGCATAACTGGTGTACTTTTTCACACACATGAAGCGTCGCCGTCAAAAACCCCCTTGAAATATAAATTGCCAACTCGGAAATCCCATTTCGCATGTCGTGCATATGCTACTATGTGTGTGTGGACGCCCAATATCTGCCTGCAACATAGACGGCGCGGAATGCATAGGGCATATACTCGGGACTTGGCAAAATGCCGACCACGTGCTACGGAGAGCCGATCGCATTGTACGGAACAACATAACGGATCAATGTTTAAAAATCTAATTTGTGCCTTTTTCGCGGTAAGTATAATGCTTTTTTTTTATTATGTATTGTATTGTACATGTCTTATTGGGTTAAAACCTTGCAGGTAGTTAGGAAGGGAAAGTTTAGAAAACAGAAATTGACCTGACGTGATGGCAATGCCATCAGCAGAGAGTCACGTGACATTAAAGGCGCACCATTTAAAGTACAATATCTCCAAAAGTGTATATCCAATTTCGTTCAAATGTTGCAGATATCTTGAAAAGAGGGTGCTTTAGAGGAATTTTGATGTGATGTGACAATGACGTCATCAGGATACAAGTCACGTGGCATTAAAGGTGCACACTTCAAGGCCCTGTATCTCCTGAAGTGCATGTCTGATCGGGTTCCAATCTTGCAGATATCTTGAACAGCGAGTGCTTTAGAGTTATATTGAACTTATGTGTTGATAACGTCATCAGGAGACAAATGACGTAACATTAAAGGTGCACTCTTTAAGACCCCATATCTCCTGAAGTACATGTCTGATCGGGTTCTAATCTTGCAGATATCTTGAAAAGAGAGTGCTTTAGAAGAGTTTTGACCTCGTGATGATGACGTTATCAGGAGATAAGTCACGTGACATCAAAGGTGCACATTTCAAGGCCCTATATCTCCTGAAGTACACGTCCGATCGGCTTCAAATCTTGCAGAGATTTCTTGAAAAAGGAGTGCTTCAGAGGTATATTGATTCTGCCTGATGATGACGTCATCTAGAGACAAGTCACGTGACATTAAAGGTGCATCCTTTAAGGCCCTGTATCTACAAAAGGACATGGCCTAGCGTGTTGAAAGTTAGCAGATATCTGGAAGGGGATGTGTGATAGACGAAAATTGACCCCATAAGATGTAGACGTCATCAGTAGACAAGTCAAATGACATTAAAGGTGTATTCTTTGAAGCCTTAAATCTCCAAAAGTATATGTCCCAGCGGGATGAAACTGTGCAGATATGCAATAACGACGACGGCTTTTTCAATGAAAAGCAAAAAATCCCTATATTCTGTTGCCAACAGACTTAGAAGCTGTCGTTGTTTTCTAATTGCTTGGATACAAGGGAGTTGCTACTTGTAACCTTTTTTCGTTTGTAAGTATTCCAGAAAGGCATGTCCGTTTTATTGTTGGCTTGGGTAAGGCCACTCAGTAGCAGCGTCCGCGAGCAAGGATCATCTTCCGTACTTCGATCCAACAAGCAAGTATGACGCATTAATGCGTTAACCGCAGAAGTGTCATCTGCCGTCAAGTGGTGAAACTCAGACTCGACTTGGAACTTTTTTTGGGGGGGACGAAAAAAATAACAGGGCGACTTGTATAGAAAGGGGACTTATTCAGATATGAGCAATGAATTATCTACATTTTGTGCAATGGAAGTGTAACAGTCTGAAATCGAATGTTCCTTTGCACTCAGCTTGGCCTCGGAGAATAGTACATTCAATCTGTCAACTCACAAAATAACTATCTCATAAACACTCATTGTTTTATACGATGTGCATCAATTAAGGTTGTCGCAGTTGTCACCCGATCCAACGGATCTACAGAACCAAACCACTTATTTTCCCCATGCTTGACGCGGTTTTCCTCGAACCTACCTCCCAAGGCATCGCACTAGAACTTGATACCCAGAGACACATCCCGTGGTGACATTAGCTCGGATATAAAGGAACATTGACGGATAAATTGACTCTTCCGACGCTGGGCGCCCATTTATATTGCGTAGCTATAGTAAAGTGAAAGCTTTTAAGCAAATTGCGAAATCAAATAAAACGCTTTTACAATTCACCTTTTCAACGGGATTGGGCTTTTATCGCCACTGACTTCACGCTACGAAAAAGGGGCTGGTGTAAAATGACCTCTTCAAATAAGGGCAACAATCCAGCTGTGTGACTGGAAACTGTGTTGACGCAGTTGTATAGAACAGTCGCTGTCATTTTGTGCGTGATGTATTTTGGGTTTTGTTTAAAGAGCAACCCCAACCGTGGAAGAAAATAAGAAATCTGGCTGTAGTATGGTTAGTTGGATCCCATTATGTACATCCATGCAACATAAACCCGGATTCAGCAACATTTTTGGTTTAAAAAACTCGCTTTTGAGACCCGTTTCTACAGAGCGCCCTGGCTAGCTTTCGTGAAAGGAGCGTGTCCTCATTGCGGCCACATTTACATCTCATGAATACGGCTTTTCCAGGATTTTGTCGTCATAGTATTGTGGAAACGGTTCTCGGGCTGTCGCATGTACGCACTGAGCCGGCGCGGTCACGTCAATTAATGCACATAATTACGCGTGCATGTTGTACAGTAACGCGTGTGTAGTTACAGTTGGAACTGTCAAACACAAGGAGTTAGAACGAAGTCCCTACGGACCGTAATCCAATTAACTGCTCCTGTCGGCTCCATAGACAAAGCGCGGTTACCAGCCCCAGTGTTGAACCTAGACATCCTTTGTACACAGTGATCGAAACCGACAGGTAGCTGGTAACCCACAGTAGTCCTCGGGAGTCAGCGAGTGATCTCCGCAGATGCGCTCGAACGTTCCAAATCAAAAGTCGGACGTTTTTAAAGTCAGTTATGACATTTTGCGTTTCTGGCGGTAGAGAACAAATACCCAAAATATTAACTGCGATATTTATACCATGAGTCGCCATCCTAGTGGTACCTATTGTTAAAAGATGGTGGAAACATGCCGCAGGGATGCATTTGACAACATGGTGAGGTTTCATGCTGATACAGTTGCGGACAATGACAGAAAGGACAACGAATCTTCCCATACATTTTATTTTCTGTGTTTTTGTTTTCCTCTGGACCAGCTACATTCTATCAGTTTTTTTCTTCAGTGTATTTTTTTGAGAATCTCTGTTAGTTAGTAATACTGTTTATTGTTAAGAGAAACTTTTGGGGGATGTAAAGACGTTACTATACTTTCATTGTCATTGGAATATCCGAACAATCACTGAAATTATCGAAATTTAAGTCTCCAATGACAATGGTTTCCGTCTCAAGGCGGCCATGTTGAACATGCGGAAGGGTTATGGACATGCATGCGCGGTATCCACGATCATTTGCAAATGCAAACCCGAGCATTCCTTGTAGCACACAATCGGTGCGGAATTTGTTTTGTCCTTGCAGCACGTGCAGTGCTTGCGGTGGCCATCATTGACCCTTTTGATCTCTGCATGTGCTGACTCCTTGTGTTTAATAGCTCCATGGTTGTACACTGTCCCAAGTACGAGGCGCAGAGCCTCACTGCTTTGAACCCATCGTGCCCGGCCCCCGGGCTGACGATGGGGCCACCGCAGGTGAACGAGGCGGTGAAGGAGACCAAGATCATAAAATATGACCTGGTAAGTTCAGAGTGAAGGACAGGTGTTTTCAATGTTTTTTATGATGTTATTTATTCCGAAAAATGTGTCAAGCTAGGCTGGCAGCTCAGGCGTGCAGGCCTATATTATAGTTGGATTTCACATTAGCGCCGTTTGCGCATAACCGCATCGAAACCGAGGTTCTCTGTGTTGAACTTCGTCGACATAGTGCATGAAGTATCCGGTTCGTAAGCGTGGCGCCACTTCAGTTTTAACCACTGGACACGCAAATACACGACCATCGCAGGTACGTTAGTTCGCAGTAAAATGCCGTTATTTTTTTCTTTTGATTTTACGTGTCGAGTCATCCTGAAAGACTCTTCCACAAAGATTTGCAGCCTTTTCAATTCTTAATGTAACATACCTTTATGTATTTGTGTCTTGACTCCTTACTTTCAATTGTCCGATCGTATTAAGAGTTGAAGCTGACACATACAGCCTCGTTTTCAAACGCGGAAGTGTGCAGATCGACGCTGAAAGCGTCGTATTGGGATCCCTCTAAACGAAAACATTTCCGTGAAACCCAGACCGGCGAGGTCACGACGTAATTTCTGTTTCCACAGTCGTGCGTAATCAAAAAGCATTTCTGCGTAGCGCCACCAATGGTACCGGTACAAACGTGGAAGGTTTTGGAAAACCCCAGCAGAATTGGTCCATATTTTTATTGCATTATTACTATTTATTCAGAAGTCACAGTGCCACTTACATATATAACTTATTACTTAGATACCACGTGAGTATATCAAACTGTATTCTCCATTTTTTCACCGCTGTTGGGGTTTCTATTTAAAGCAGCCATTTTGACCTCAAACACGGGATGGCCACCAAAATTCTGTTTTTCATAGCATAGACGTGGGGCAGCATAATCGGTTCAGATTTTGTTTTGCTCTCAGTCTTTTTTTCCCTGTCTGTGGAAGTGCGTAGTGTAGGGTATAGCTGTTTGCGTGAACGACAGAGGGCACTTTTACTCAGCAGTTATTTTCGATCGGCATAAAATACCTATTGATCGAATCTGCCTTTAGACATAGACACGCAACCGTTTGCTGCAGTTTCCCCCAATCTATTTTCCGTGCACCGCATTTCCCATATGCGTGTCAAGCAGTGCGCCAAAGTGATCGCTGTTCATTATAGAAATGACGTTATCGGTCTGTATAAGAGTACTGAAAATCAGAGCCCATAATTACCTCGACTCCTTCTTTGCGGAGTGCTGTGGCGAGTTGGGCGGGTGACTTGCCTGTGAACAACCCGTCTGTGAGCACGAAGATGACCTTGCGGGCCTTCTTGCGTGAATGCACCAACACTAGACGTCGTGCAAACTGGAACGCCTTCTTCATGTTTGTTGGTCCACCTTACATAACAAAAGAAAAGGTCAATGAGTAAGTTCTTTTTTCCAGTATTTGGCTGTTCCAGTTGCAAAGTGTGTATGTTTGCACCACAATAACATTTTTACTTGAGCTATTTAGATACCGTCTAGTTTTTATCGGAGACATGTCTAAGGTTAAGGTCACAATTAGTCACTACTATGAAAATCTCTAACTGCATGAAATGCACCATATTTTGGTTATTTCCTCATCGTATACCTTCATAGCGAACATCGTCTAGGCTCCGCAGCACCCGCGGTACGGAATCGGCATCGAACAGGTTGAGTCGCACACTGGCCCCGCTACCAAAAGTGACGAAGGACACCCGCATGCCCCCACCCGCTTGGTAGTCTAAAGATGTCAGGTAGTCCCGCAGTATACCCCGTTGCCTTTCTGCATCGACCCGCATGCTGCCTGTGCTTGCGAGTTGGGGACATAATAAGCGATTTCCAGTTTCCGACAGAAAATTTATTAAAGTTATGCCAGAATCACCGCTGGAGTAATAATGAAGGCAATGCATAGGCCTACACTTGTCTTATAGATGTGATGTTATTAAGGTCGGGAATCAATTTTTGTGCATGCAAATCCAAAACGCTACATGTATACTGTCAAAGTCAGTCCAAACGGTGAAAAAGTTTACGGATCCCGTAATTTTTCATTTTATGTCAGCCATTCAAGAAAAAAAATGTTACCGGTCTTTGTGTGATGCACCTGATTCATTTGAATGTTCTCAATGGATTTTTTTTGTGCATTAAAATTATCAAGTTGGTGGAATATGGTCCATTTGAATAGCGAACTGGTTCCTTCTAGGGTCATATATGTTGTGATATATAGCAGCCATTAACCGTAATGTTAAAAGATACAGTAATGCATATTGAACCTCATGGTCTTTGTTGACAATATATTCTACATTTTCACAAACTGTAGCGTTATAGTGAAGATGTTACAGAACTGAAGTATTGAATAAATCGGCTGGTAAAATGTTTCAAAGAAGACTACAGTGAAACATTGAGTGCAAGCTAACCTGGGGAAAACTACCAACTCACAAAGTCTGTGTGAAGTTAAACAACTCGAACAGTAATAAACATTATCAATAACACTTCATTTTTAAATATTACGTGATCCATATATATGTAGATGTACAACGTTGTGTCAGTACATCAAACCCAATCCATTTCAATGGCAGTTTAAGGCCTTTTTGGCACATCTATTGTAAAATTGGTTTAGCATCTGTGCACTTTTTTTTTTGACTGAGCTGTTTCACCGCTCGTTGCATTGTTTTCCCGTGTGACGTGAAAGTTTGACCTTTTGAACGAATAGATTGACTTTACCGTAAAATATCTACTCCACGTTGCTAAATTTATCATGCAAAACACATTTTTAACGCTATTATGCGCCTTTGGTTTGAGTAGGCGCAGTATGAGAAAAATGACTGGAAAATGGAAATACGCATTTCGCATCACACTGCACACCGCACATTGCCATAGAGCTTGAAGCCCATCATCACTTTTCTAAAGTTACCTGAGCAATCGATGAGAAATGCCACCTCGATCCCAGGTCCCTCATGTGATACTGTAGGTAAATCTTTGAATCTTCGGGGAGTTTCGCCATGTACTACAAGCAAGAATTTTAAGGAGAATTGACCTTATTCACATGGAAGCAATTTTTGATCATGCTCTATGAACCCATCTTACGCAAAAGACGTACAAGATATCTATTTTTACACATTCAAAGGCGCCTTAAGAGAAAATATCCAACACATACAAGGCATTCCGTCCTGTCCATCCCCAATTGAATAATTGATGACCGCTCCCAGTATCAACGGCACACTGTTCTCCCATGGTCCAATCGATCAAGACTACCCACTGCCGTTAATGAACGAGGCCATTACGTCATACTCCAACATCAACGTAAAAATACGTGCCAGCATCATAATATAGGGGCCTAGTATAGTTCAATGAAGTTCCAACGATCTAATTTACGCTGAAATGTCATAGCAGAATCTAAGGATCCGTCCCTGAAGATCTTTTTCAAATTGCGGGCACCTTTTTACTTGCTAATTGTCCATTTGTAGAGATTTACGGCTTCCTCGCCAAATTGGTAGCGTTCGAGTTTATGTTGAAAGGGAAATAAATTTAAATCAACTCAACTCACTTTAACTTAGCCTGTCACACTGTATTGTGTAATAAAATAACGTATTACCAGTATACCTGCGGAGTGGCATTTTGCTATAGAAACGTTGCATAATAACGACTGTGTATTTGATTTTCCTCATCAGCAGTTACGGACTGCGACTTCCTATTCGAGGATTATATAGTTTAAAACGGCAAGTCGAAGAGCTGACTTTGCATGCCCTACTCTTCTCTTTATTATCACCGCAATTTTACGTAAGTGTCAGGAGTTTTGCAATTGATTCTGTATTCTAAATGTATGGCTTCACGCGTAGCACTCTATTTGCCATAAAATCTCTTCAACCATGAACAGCGATAGGACGGGAGTCGCGCATCATGCATACGACAACTAAGTGCAGCGGCAGTATCTCGTCATTTGTTTTTTTTTATGTGCTGTTGTAAGTGGCGTGCACGTCAACTTGACAACCCAGGAAGACGACGACCCAAGAGATTATAGCGAGATCTGAAATCTAAACAGATTTATATGCAGTGTACTTATCCAGATAGCTGTCACACACTTGGCTCAAGTGTAGTAGCGTATGAAGCCCCCTTAGGGACGTTCTGCTTTTTTGAAAGCTCTAACCTTTTAGCAATACCCACACCTTTCACAAGGAACGTTTTCATGTTCCCATGATAGATGTAAAATAAATGGCAATTATTCGAAAGAAAATTCCATTTCCCCAGTGGATATATGCTAGTGTTCAGGTGGTGTATTGAGAATGGCTCTGTTTCCGTTTTAAACAACTTGTGCGCAGGAAGTTGACCCCAGGTATGTCTTGAAAGTGCTGTGCAAATCGCTCAACGAAAACAGCTACGTCTTAATGATGGGCCGACATTTGAAAGAAAAAAATCCTCGGCGCAGTTAATAGGCATGTTTCATTAGGCTGCAAATGGCAAATTTAAGCGTGGTCTGTTGACTGCTGGGTCGGTGAATATATCTAGGAATGATTATGAAACTATGCGAATGCACCCAGAATGTCATTTCTGGACCAATTATTTCTGGCCAAGGGAGGCT
The DNA here is from genome assembly GCF_001949145.1 of Acanthaster planci. Next base: position 226,331 of record NW_019091585.1, on the reverse strand, counting down.
CGTGTTTAGTTTATGCCCGCTGGCGAATACAGTGACTGGAAGGAGTTTTTTGTATTTGGTCAGTTCCGTTTTCTAAATTGAGGAGAACATGGCTCAGAGAAGCGGGATTTCTATGAGATAATATTATACACGAATTCTACATATGGAACTTGAACCTCAATCCCCGTCCTGCTCATCCCGAATGACTTTTCATTTAATGTTAGTCTTCATGTTTGCTATGGCTTTATGAGGCACAGATTTCTCCATTTTTTACTCTCATTACCCAAATTATAATATTAAGTAAACAAACATATACATACCAATGAAATAATCTCCGAAGTCCTTTTCGTCAGCTTATGTAAATAATAATAATAATTAAACAGGAGTGCATTACCACATTCAAAATTGTACAGTTAAATAGATCACAGTTACCTATTAAGTAGTACACGTATAATTGTGGGAAGGGGTCCCCACACATACACGCCCCCACTGGCCGATATTCTACCTCCCCCCGTGTTGCCTCTTGAAATCTTTCAATGAACAAACAATTACAGGCCGCAGCTTTCAGTGTCTCCTCCAAAAGAAGTATCCACTGCCAGGTACCCCTGTCAAATTTTGCCCCCGATACACCAGTAGGATCATTAAAAAAAATGGTACGTGTTCATGGGAATGTAGCTGCAAGAAGCATTGTGGTTGGCGTTGAGACTCACCGTCACAGAGCCCGCACGTCTTGGCGCAACTCTTCTTCATGTAGGTAGTGTACGACGCCCGTTTACAGGCGTACGAAATCTTTGCGCAACCACCCGCACGCTTGTCCCTGCAGTGAGCTGTGTAATGAAGGGCATCACCCAAAAATACTGAGTAAATCGAAGGTCAAAATATGAGGTAGTCAGGCGATTAAATACTCTTCAAATAGTGCCAAACCTTGTACAGTAGCCACATATGAAATAATTTACGATAAGGGCGTTTTCCACTGATGTAAAAATCAAGTTGTTAAGTTGTTTCAGGAATGCAACCCGAGAAGAATTATTTTGGCCCATCTCACAGCAGAGGGGTGAGATGGGAGAGAATCGCACCCCGCAAAACTTGGCTGTGTCATGCTTGTTTTTCTTGCAAAATTGCTAGCATTTAAAGACATGTAATTATAATTTGTTATAATTACAAATGTGAGGTTTGAACTTAGTCAAACATTATGTTTTGTTGTTTCTGGAAGTTCAAGATTACCCACTTGCCAGCCCGCATGCATTTAGCACGACAGTAAAAAATATATATATACGTTTTTGGCTAAACTATCTCGGTACGTTCAATTTTCACAACATTAGTGTTTACATAATCGCAAAAAGTTACTCCAGCCCCCCCCCAAAAAAAGCTCAGCTCATAAAAAATGCACTGCAGCGATACCGGAAAAAAAAGTTGTGGCGTGGATTCCGCCCAGGCTCTGTAAGCGATACATCGCAAACTAAAGAGAGCTGAAGACAGAGGAAACTAGTACCTAAAATCATATCACATCGTTGGCAGGAACAAGATATATTCTCCATTTTGCATCCCTCTAATTAAAAAAAACCACTTTCGTGAATACTACCTTCGCATCTAGTGCCTTCCCAGCCCTCTGCACATGTGCAGAAGCAGCCGCTGTCGTCATTGGTTAGTGTTCCACCATTTTCGCACGTCAGTGTACACTCAAAACCAGGAGAACCCGGACCGAACTTTTCTAATGAAAATGGAAAAGCCCAGAGCGTTAACGGTGACGGTCTTCATGTGGCAAAAATACTTTATATTAATTGCAAACTACGCGCTGGGTTTTTATTACGTAAAACATAAGCAAGACTACAAGTTAAGATCACTCGTAATCACTTCTGGAGTTAGTGTTTGCGTTAGGGCAGGGGAATTTCATATATGTAAGTTTACATGCAGATGCCAAGCTCGTCACAGACTAAGGATAAAGGGTATTTAGGGTTCTGGCTTTAGTGGTGGATGTAACAGTCAGAGGTTATCATTAAATGTTTTCCCCATTGTAAATGTTTAGGCGTTAGGATTTGTATTTCAATTAAGAGGATAATAACCTGATTTCAAACATGCCACAGCGGGCCAACTTTTTTGTGGGGTTTCTCGAATATGCTTTTTGCAATAAACTTAAAATATTTTACCATACCAAAGCATGAGCAAGTTGGCATGCTAAACTGAAACATTTTCCATATTTTTTTCTCTTGGTGACGCCCTACTTATTACAGTGTCCGTTGATGCCATTATTAAGCCATCATGAAAAAAATAAGAGTACACACGTCGAAATTTGTTTTCTGAAATAAGTATTTGAAACAATTAAAGTCTATTAATCCTGTTTTCTTGCCCAAACGTAGGACGTTTTTCTGCTCTCTAACAACTTCAGCACTTAAGCTTTATGGCATCGTAGAGTTTTCATATTGGATATGTACCAAAATGTCAAAGATAAGGGGGGAATGTTTGGCAATCTTGTCAGAAGTACACGGGTATAAAATGCATTCAGAAATCCCTTCAATTTTTAAGATGTATTTTACAATGTGATTTTGGTTTAACGGAAGGTAAAATAAAACATAAAATAACCTGTTATAATTTAATATACATGTAATTTGATAACATACCGCATCTCCCACACAGCAGATGGCACTTGTCATAAACGAAATCCTGTGTGGAGCATTGGTGCTTCTTGTATGATCCGCGGTTGGGCTGAGTAGGATCCGGCTCGCACAATTCATAATGATTTTGACACACGACTTCAGAAAAGAAAATGGAAAATCTTCCATGTTTGTTTGTTTGCTTTTTAATCGTCATTAATCAATTAAACGTCCCTTGTTAAACAATTTGCTATAAATACTCGAATCTTTGGTTTTCAAGCATTATGACGGCAGTAGTTTTTTCTTACTTTCACACTGGTCTCCCTCCCAGCCTTTGGCGCATGCGCATCTGCACTCTTCATTGCTGGAAATCTTTGTCCCTCCGTTGACGCAATCAAGCTGGCAAACTTTCGTGAGAGAAAAGGAGAAATATCATCACTACAGTGATCAATGCTACCGTTCTTGTCAATACCGAAAGCACCATTACAATGTTGCCATCGACCCTACCAGCAACATTAAAATCAAAATCATCACCACCATCCTCACAACTTATCATAATCTCATTACCCTAGCACTATCATCACCATCGTTACTTTCCAACACCCTCAACATGTATCCCACAACCACTATCAAAGCAACACCCCTGTCACCGCCAAAGCCACTGACACCACGCACCATGTCTATCAAACACCGTGATCACCATCGTCACCATCTTGACCACCATCCCGGTCTGCGTCACCATCTAACAAGTCGTTACCACCGTCAAAGCCGACGTATGTTCACACCCCATGGAGACAACAGCCATGTTTGTTTCACACGCATCTGCCTCACGGCCACTAATCAGTCGTTGATTTACAGACACCAAACCCCACATGGTGGATCAGTGATCGAGATGCAGAACTATGTGAAACAAATGGCCTGTTTGATTCACACGGATCCAGATTGCGATCAGTGATCTGTCGTTGGTTCGCCGACACCAGAACCCGCCTAATGGTTATCGCAAACTTGCTCTGGGATCACTTATTGCGATTTAGATCCGTGTGAAACAAACTGGCTCAAACAGGCCAGAGAAATATGGAAGGGCTGCGAGCTCCGTGATCAGAATATTGACAAGAATGTAATATAAAATTAGTGCTCTGAAACATGTAATTGCCGAGCTTGTAAGCTGAATCTGCTCGCCCTAAAGAAGGTACTCAGTTACTAAAAGCTCGGCAATTACATGTTTCAGCAACTGATTTTATATTACATTCTTGTCAATATGGCCCTTTCATCTTTACAAGAGCGTACGCGCACTTCACTTTCAAGCAGACAACGGTTTCTCGTGCGAGCAGACGACTTGAGTAACACGGATTTTTTCAAAGACTGACCTCATAAAATATCAAAATGAAGTAACACAAATGAATTTTGAGAGAATCTAAATTACGACACCACAAATAACATAAGCTTTCCTCCATTCCTAAGATTTTTAAGAGAATGTGAATCTTAGAACAGAATTACAAATGATTTTTACAAACAGTTTTCTGCCCAAAAAAATCGAAATTGCAAAATTTTGCGCTTATTTCATCAATTAATTTTTAACAGAAAATCAGTTTGTTGAGATAAAACTTAACGCCAAATCAAAGATCCAACCTTAGGGCATTGATTTCGTGCATTTCTTTTGAAGCCGCCGGATAAGATGTTTAACAGTGAGGTCAGTTCAAATCGCCTCAAAAATGAACAGTTCTAACAGTTCAAGAAAAGTTAAAGCCATTTTTGAAACCGATTCTAAATACAAAAGTTGTATAATCGAATACCTGAATGATTTTCTGTTGCATTGTACCGATTTGTTTTGCAGCATTGATGCCATTTCATAACAAAAGAATTTTAAATTTAGAGGCATCTCTTGTTCATCACGTCTGCTGCTATACTATCCAGTATGGTACCTAAACGTCAAAGTCGAAGCGTCCGGCTGAGTTCATGTACATAAACTTGCACATGTCATATGTTCACATGTAAACACACACAAGAACTGCGTTTGACCAGTGACTCGCCTCTGCGAGAATGCTACTAAAACGTCTCCCATAAAAGGAGTGTGGTGCCTCATTTTTATCAAAAGTTGGACGTAGCAATAACTCCTGAACGGAAGAATAATGTTTTATTTAGACATAAAATAATAACAATTAGATCCGTGACGAATTTTCAAGTTCTGTCACAAAATATGTGGATTAAAAAAAAGAAAGATTCAAATTCAAACTCATTGCACCGACTTTTCTATCCAGCGGATTCCCTATTTCTGTGTGCGGTTGGTTTAGACCCTCTTCTACTACTTTATATATATGTACTTTTTATAAACAGGAAAACCGATTTTCAAATAGAAATTGATTACATTTGGCATTACGTTTTTCAAGTGAAAAATTTAAATAATTTTGGGTTATTTTAAACCAGATTTTTCATTATCTTTGATCACACTGAAAACTTAACTGCACTTATGAAGTTTAGATTTCTCCGGAAAAAAATATTGTTTATGACTAGTTTCCTGAAAATTCAGCAATGAAGAGGACGTCTCAGTTGCCATCAGAGCACTCAAAATCAGGCATAGCCTATTGCTATGCTGTTGTTAACTACCAGTCTTGGTAATGAACATGGGCCATCATTACCATCAGTTCCGAAATTACTGTGGCGACTGTCTACGCAATCCCTACGTGCCAAATCATTAGCACCATTCCTTCCATTCCATTCATATCATGAACATCATCGACTGTTGTCCTGAGTAGCAACATATATATGCATTAACAATCAAATCCTTTTTATTGAGCTTGATTGCGTATGCCATCTAAAATTCAAGCCCTATTGAAAAAGAAAATTAGAATCTTATGACTGATGCATTGACGATGCACTTCACAAATTCATGCTTCTGACCAGTAAAACGTTTTATCACTATCTCTTCACTTGGTTGAATAGTCCTGTTGTGTACATTTTGACGTCACCTTGACGCAATTCCCGCAAGATGCGCCATCCATGATAAAATAACCCATTGTATTATTTCATTAGAAATGACAATACGATTAGGGCATTTTCTGAAAAAGCGCTCCTTTTGAGAGGAATGCCGGAATTCCTGTTGAAAGAAGAATGCTTCCGCCTAAATGTCATCATTGACAACATTTCCTGCTGACAGCTTGCATGTTGATTGCTGTCAATATTATTCTTTTGTTTTGTTTTGTTTTATTTCATTTAGTAGGGTGTGCTCTGGGAGTCTGGATTTCTGTGAAGAGTTAAGAATAAACAACCCAATATCTGAACAGTAATGGTAATGTGCATGATCTTGCTCGTAGGAAAAGCTGAATAGACCCGCACATTGCCAAACAAATAAGCTTTTGTTTTTCTGCCGCTGTATATTTCGCCTTCAGTCGGATATTCGCTTGGCATATTCCCTTGAAAGAAATTCGGCCAATAAGAAAGATTACACATATCAACGTTGGGGTCTTCCGGGAATGCCACCCAATATGACCGGGTTTTGCTGATGTTCTTGTTATTTGCCTATTAGCTACAATGCGTGCTTGTAACTTACCAAATCCTGGAGAGCCTGGGCCAAAAATAGCTGTATAGATAGGAAGAAAGTAAGAATGATAAACAGATTTTTAGAAAGAAAATGGTCGTTTAAGTCGCAAGTTTGCTTGTGTATTGCAACAAAGCTATTTTTACGACCTATGGTCGTAGGCACAATCACTTTTTGTTATGTTCCATGTGCACGCCCGTCATCAGAGAGCATCCTCAGCATCCGCCATAAGATTTTGTTTGGCACACACAAATAGGTCTCTCTATGTGTGGCTCAAAATTCCTAAGTAGTTTGGATTTTGCCTACAACGCCATGAACTGCAAATATATTTCTTATTCGCCTGCAAGCCAGTCGCTACCTGTGCGCAAGCCCTTAGAGTGTAGCTGCAATGACATTTTTCTTCGAAACAATTTTTCTGCATCTTTGTACTCTTCTTCAATGTATGAAAACTCTAACGCACTTGGTTAAATAAATGCATTGAAAAGTGCACACTTTTAAACATTCCAACTTATCCATGTTTTCCGGGACAAGTGAGGGCGCTCTTGCTGTGAAGTCATCTAGGGACGACGTGGTTCATTGCATAAGTATTTCTGCTCAAATTGTGAACCCAGAATATACTAATCGAAAATTAGTAAATAGAGGAATTGATGTTTTTTTTCCTATGCACATAAACAACAATGAATCAGCAAAGCAGAGAAAACTTAGTCCGGGAAGATCTACAAAAAAAAAAAAAACCGGTGGCCCTTTTTTTACAAACCAGAGTAGCATTGAGGCCTCTTCCTGAGATGACATCACAGGTTTGCTCATGAAAATGGAAATACTCATTAGCATAACAACCATAAAGTTATTTGAATACCCTTTGAAATAATGAAACCTAAGTTGAGAATAAGGTCAACTAAGTCCTAAAGGTGCATATACAGGTTTTTAATCAAAACATTTATTGAGGGAACCTATAAAGAAACAATGGGATGATTTTTCTTAGAATCACATTTTTATACATTTACCTACGCTTCTTTAATGTAAACAAATGCTTGAAATTTTTTGGAGTTAAGTGAACTGTCAAGTGCATTTTTCACATTAAAAACTGACAAAGCTTTCCAAGACAGTTGAGAATTTTGTTAGTGTGATGTAAATCTAGGAAGACACTGTTCAGTTTGTATGTTTTCATGTCCAAATTTTAAGCCCCAAATTTGCTCTTCAAACATTTCTGAGGACAGACTGTTTTCTGGTCTATATTTCTACATACTTATTTCTATACACAACAATCAGTTACCAATTTCGAAGTAGAAATCCAGCAAAACCAGAAAGGCCCCAACATGTAGTAAAACAAAAATTGAAAACAAGGTTCTGTGAAACACAAAGGTGCATTTTCAAAGATTTTTGTAAAACGTTTCTGCGATGTGGGCCTTCTAAAGATTAAGTCTGGATACGTGTATATATGAAGTAAGATTGTTAAGGCAGTGTTTAAACGAGAAAGAACATTTTTCTAAAGATGAGGCGACTGAATCTCCTATCCACATGGAAATGAGACATTTTAGGCTGCTCTTTGTGAGAGACTGGATTTCACGCCGCCTTACCGCATTTTCCACACATGGCCGGGCATAGGTTAACCACAGACGGAGAATTACATTGATACTTTCCCCACAGGCTACATTTCTCGCTCTGGTCTTCGCACTTCTCTGGATGACATTTAAGAGAGAAAAAAGGGAAAAGCACTGCACGGTTACCATGGTAATAGATGTTGACAAAGGTAGTGACGATGGCTCGGGAGTACACAACGCAATGCGCAATTGATGGCCTTTACAGACAACATCAGCTAGGTTTGAAGAATTTATCGTTTTGCCGAATTTCGAAGCTTTGCCTGAACGTTCTTAAGTGTACTAATTGCTATGTAATGTTACGCATGACATTATGAGTAATGTTGGTGCAAAGCCATGAAAAAAAACAAGACATTAAGGACCGTCGATTTTGAACAGCTCAACATGGCTTTCCTTTACTCAATTTGAATTGGCGTTCCTTTAAAACAGTGAAATAAAATCAGCTGAGGTCTTTGGCTTACATCACCCAGATAAAAAGGAAATGGCGGGCAGGGACCTATTTTATGAATCCTACTGAGAAGGGGACATCTAATAATTATACAGTAGGCCTAATGATAAATACAACATACTTAATACAGCGTCTGTTCAAGGTTTAGGTGAGCTATATTTTACGACTTGTTCAGCAAAATTCGTCCTCGGTGATACATCTGATGGTCATCATGTGGGGACCCATGACCGATTGGTATGATATTGCTACAAAGACGTGCATGTAGCCAATTACGGTCTGCACAATTCATATAATGCACTGTTTGCGTAGGCAGAACGTGGATCTTGTGAGAGACTGAAAATGTACTTTATGGGGAAAACATGTTCAAGAATAAATCTGCTGAGGTGGTAATCTAAAATTAAACATCATCATAGGCCTACTTGATATTTAACGAACGATTTATACAACGCGATCCTCTGATTAGTCTCTCACCTGGTGACTCAATGGTATGGACTTTATCCTCAACTTAATATCTTTCCTCTGGAAACAATACGCCAATATGTGCGCCACGCGAGCGGAAAGCATGCGTTTTGTCGGAATTAACGACATTCTTACCTTTGCACAACGGTCCTCGCCAGCCTCGGGCGCACTCACACACGCAGTCCTCACTAATAAGGGTCCCACCAGGCTCGCCACACTGCAAATCACAAACTGCAACACCAAAAAAATAGAATAGATTTCTAATAGACCTGAATTATGAAGAGAGGAAAAAGCCTTACCTTTCTTGTTAAGCTGTCAAACCAGATATCAGTTTTAAAATATATTATGTAATCTAATACAAGTTAATGTCTAAATGCTTTTTCAATACCCTTGGCATTGAAAACTTTAATCTATAAACATAAAATGGTACTTGGTTTTCTTGCCAAACGTTTGAACACTGCAGGTCGGTGAAGAAATTTTACCAGCAGTATTTGTTTTCTTTAGTTAATTACACACTTGGTAATGTTTCACAAGCCTACTTACCAAAACCCTCTGATCCTGGTCCAAATACCTCTGAAAGCGAAAATAAAAAGACTTGAAATGGATAAAGTTATTTCAAATAACTTTTCAAAATTTGAGAATCCCAGCCAAATTTCATTTGAACTGGTAGAAACGTGTTGCTATGATAAAATAATGCCAATTTAAATTCTATTCCCCCAGATGAATCATGTGTTAGAGAGGATTCAACTTTTTAAAAACTTCTTTCAACATTCTGACGGGATAACATTGACTTTGGTCCTCCAGCCATTTTATCGTTTATGTGAAGTAAGACATTATTTTTCCATAAATATGAAAAGAAAAAACCTGCTTCTTTTGACTCCTTCGTAGCACTGACGGTTGCCATTTCAGAACTCTGAAACACGATCTTATAAAATGTAAGCGTTCAATATAGCGTTCCGTTTTTGTTTAAAGGCCTGTTGGTACTTCGGCCAAACCCCAAAGCGAAGCAAATTTGATGTCATGGAACATGGCAATACGCTCGAGTTGAATATTCAACCTTTGTAAATTTAATGTGCAGCCTGAATATTTGATCCGGCGTCACACTTTCGCTTTTGCGCCAAATAAAAACGAGCCTTGCCGTTTTATTCAATTTATTAAAGCAATGCACTGTAAAAAAAGTTGGGCAAAACAGTGTTGGGCATTTCTAATTTGCCCAACCTTGGTTAAAGCTACATCACTGTTGGTCAAATATTGACCAGATATTGGGAAGAATCTGCCCAAAGGTTGCTAAGTTGATATTTTTACCAACATTGGGCAAAATACCAACCCAAAATTGACCAACCTTATGAAGCACATGTGCTTCATATATTACTGCGTTAGCGTGTCAATCATGACACAGTCATGGAGGGGGGATGAACTTATCTGATGTTGACCTTTCGAGCAAAACCCCCGTACAGAATTTTATGGCAATTATCAAGAAAAAAGGTTACAGGGAAACACGTCGAAGCCATAGCTATCCTTGCAAAATTGTTTACAACATCATGATGCATTCGTGTCTGTGCACGGTGCTCACTAACGAGGACGGGACGTGACCGGATGGATAATGGGTAGGTTAGTGGCACACAACGTGTGGCGCAATCCGGCCGGGTACTAGAGAGGGATGCCATGGAGGCAAATCGAATATGAAATGGGAATTAGAGAGGGTGGGTAACCTGCTGTCAACTTTTACTTGATTGCCCCTCTTTTGGGATGGAAAGAGGAAAAGATGTGATCTCATCAAGGCCAGTAACTGCCCGTTTGTTTTCATGAGTCATGAAATAACCTGTGAAATGAAATGATGAAAGAATAGGTGATCGGCCGTTTTGTTTCTTCACGGGCACCTTGGGACAATTGGGGGGACATGCAGCATTGTCCTTAGTTAAAAGTTTCTCCAAAGGTTAAAACAATTCTTCGGTGGGACCCTTCATTGACTAGGGTCACAATGCGCAATGCCTCTATTTTCTTTCCCTGCAGACATGCGCACTCTGTGCTCTCGTTGACTTACAAAAAAGGCAGGTTTTGCTGAGTATACTGGTGCAATTCGAGTGAGGGGAGTGCGTTATGTCACGTGTTTTGTTGGATAATAGCGGCTCGTGGTATATACAGAATGTAAAAAAACAAACTAATTTAATAAATTATGAAAAGAGAATCAACACTGCTCGTTTTCTTTGCGTATTACTTGCTTTGTGCTACCTTAGATCACCTTCCAGAATTACATAATTTGTGTACGTAATGCTCAGACCGCCCCGTTGCAGACAACACAGGCCTATCTGGAAAACAAAACGTACATCACAACAGATGGCCACAGAGCAAAGCAATGAAATCAAAAATAAGTGAAAAACTCGTTTGCTACGAAATTGTTGCAGCTGTAGCAGATCGACAATAGAATATACGGCAAGAGATGCTGCCACACTAATCCTTGGATGCAAATGGAATTTGTTGTATTGTTTCCCCCATTTGTCTAGTTAAAGAAAGTAATTAACTATAATGCATCTTTTTTAATTTCTTTGTAAGCCCATCATAAAATGTAGAGACAAACAAACAAACAAACACCCCAGCCAACAAACAAACAAAAACAAGAAAAAGAAACCTAACCCTAACGCACATAATGTGCCTAAGTAATTAATTATTTCACTGCATTGAATTATTCAAAATAAAATAAAATTTCCTAACCCTCCTGCAGTTACATCTTCCGGATAATCTGTAGACGACATCTACTTCTATGACAAAACGCTGTTAGCCCTAGTAAACAACGTGTAGGGTCTCCTCTGGAGTATTCTGGTAGTGAATGCCAATGAACTGATTCGCATCGCCAGACTTGTTACATTGATACATCTCAAATACAGTTCAAGGGTACTGTTGAATGCGTCGATACCCCGCAGTGCGAATACCCGGAAGCATTCCGATATGCCTGCATTTTACCAGCTTTACTTGAAAGCCCCTAAGGGGGGTCCAATTACACTGAGACAGTCAGCCCTGACGAAAGGAAAATTTGTTCACGCAAGTGTAAAATTGGTTCTTCTTACATTCCGTTCGCCGTTGAATTTGAAGCGGTAAATGACAAAATCCCGCCGTATGCCGACGAAGACAGTCAGGCAAAGAGCAAGGGTCGGCGTTACTGAATATAACTTTCTTCTACGCCGGGCTCGATAAAAGCATACCACCTTGTGAGGAATGCTGCAGATGAGTTTTGGCGCTCCATTTCCCTGCCCAGAATTTTTGCAGTTTTTAAAAATATGTAGTGGATGGCTGAGCATTGCACTCTTAATCTGCCCATGGCACCGCCATGGCTATAAGAGATAAATAAATCATATCCGGGAAATGTCAGCACACAAAAATAACCATGTATAGTATGGAGCTTATGTCGGGAAGAGCTTTTGTTATTACAGTAGAATTGACTATATTCCTGTTCAAGAGACGATTTGATATTTGTATTTGGTATTACCCTTGGGATAAAACGCTCCTAAAACGACCCAAGTACACTCAGCAGTTCTTATCAGAAGTATACCTCTCCCAAAAGAGATCTTAGTACTGCAAGCCCTCTCTTTAAAAATCTATGTGGTTCTATCTACGAATATTGTTTGTATAGCTTTCATTGAATGGACTATTGTAACTCATTGTTATGAATTTTAATGACTGAGTGAGGAGACATTAAAAATAGTATATCTTTTTTACCATCGTGACTGAAATAAATCTGGTACACCTAGGGATAAATCTGAACTGACATTAAATGACACTAAGACAGATCAATCTGCATCAGAGAGAAATGTCGGTTTAATTATGTCAAAATTGTATCTGCTTACTACTGGATAAAGATTTTCCATGTAGAGGAGATAATGATTGCTCCTCTAAAAAGCTAGACAATGAATTTGTACACGTGTAGGAGAAAGAAGCTTATTGATGTGAGGCGTGAATTTTGTATTTTTCCTTAAAGGGAACAGAGAAACACTAAGAAATACCAAATATGGAATGAAAGACACTGGCATATTAAAATCTCTTTTTATCTTCTGATTTAGCTTTTCTTAGTGGTACAGCTAATGTGGTAAAAAGAAACAGATATTGGAGCGGCCAGAGCACACGCACAGATAGACAGAGTTAATAGAGTAACCTTTGTTCTTCAAAAGACTAAAGTTCAACATATTTCGAACATTAGGCAAAAACAGCAAGGTTAAAACAGTTACACTAATGTGAGGGATGGATGTTTCACATTTTCCGATAGAGCAAGCTTTCCGACGAGGTGATGCGATTAGCCCAATGCGGATGGTAATGGCTTATTACAAACCATTAATTTTGTACAAAATAAATGAGACTCTTTCGGGATTTCAAGTGATAGTCAGTTACCTTGGGCCAAGTTTCAGGGCTTTGTTTAGTAGCTGATAATGGCCGGCCCATTTTCCATTTATGTTTCAAATTAATAACAAGCTAGAACCAGATATCAGGAATTTATACTATATGAATGAACTTATCACTGATAGATCTCATCTGTTTGTCCCCGTATGCCTTGATGGTTCTGTTGACACAACCGAAGATGACCTTGCTTTAAAAAAATTGTTTCATCTCTTCAGGTGTTCGTTTTTCATATTTTTTACTTTTCTGTGAAACGTTTTACGAAATGTCCAGTTGCCCCTTCCGTTTTTAGATTTGGTGTATGTACATCTGGTAGCATAATCAAAGTAGGCTTATTAATACAACCCCCCCAAAAAGAAAGTGGATAGTTTTTTTCGAATTGTGATGCATGTGGGAAGATCTGCCAGAGAAGCAATTTGCAAACCTCAAGTATTTACTATTATTTAAAACGGTGCCCTAAAATTATTGAAATGAGCTCCAAAAATTAATATCTGCCTGCTTTGGAAATTTTCCGTAAACGGAAGAGATTCCTCCTATTTTTGCTATGTGGCAGTGGCAATCACTGGACCGAAACGTTTCTTGAAACAGTGGAATTTTCTTTTTTGGTCTGGGAACTCATCTAACATCTGCATAGCAGCATCACGCAAGCGAAAAACGTACGCCACCTCGTGTCATGGCAATGCCTAATGTTCTTACCACAGAATCCGCAGGTTGCCGCGCAGTTAGTTTCCAGAAATTGCTGGTAGCGGTTATCTGCGCAAAGTGTGGTGTAGCCTCTGCAAGCCTGCTTTCCACGTGCATCAAGGCATTTTTCTGCAAAGAGACATGGCAAAACCCAAATCGAAAGCTTAATAAACTGTGATAAACCTCAGAACCTCTGCAAGTGTATAATATACTTATTCAGTGCATTTTTGTATAGAAAGAAAACACACTCAGGTGTTTGGCAGGCTGTCTTCACAGCTCAATAAACTGTGATAAACCTCAGAACCTCTGCAAGTGTATAATATACTTATTCAGTGCATTTTTGTATAGAAAGAAAACACACTCAGGTGTTTGGCAGGCTGTCTTCACAGCTCACTTTTGTCACTGGAGATGAGCACTGTTTTACATAATTTTGCCATGAGGCAACCAATAAGTTTCTGACTTTATCCGCACGTCGCCACCACTGTTTCCCTGAAATGTTTTAAGTTACATGTTACCACAAAGAAAAATGATAGGCAGCATGCAAGAGAAAAATCGACAGAGGCTTCCAAAATTAAAGTTGTCACCGTCACATCTGTTTCCTTGCCAACCAGGGCTGCACAAACATCGACAAGCATCAGGTGTCGTCTGGAGTTGGCCGTGCTCGCAAGCGACATCACAGGAAATTTCATCACCAGCCTGCGGAATAGCCACCGTAAAACTCATTTCTGGTACACGTCACTGTTGCTTTCAGCGAATTTTTCAGGGTCTCGAATGCATTTCTGTCACACCGATTCGTCAATTGTGTAATCACATTTTGCTTTCTGCAGATATGGATTCTGGTTCTATCATGAGTGTTTTTGTTTGTTTATAAGGACGCATGTATAGCTGTGAAGATTTGTTTGCCATTTTTATCCGGTGCTGTAAAATAAATTGGAAGCACAAATAGTCGGATTCTTTCAAACAGAACACTTTGAAAACTCTGAAATATTATTGCCGGATTTTCAGGCACCTCTGAAATTTTGAGCTTTAGAAAAGAGTCACGAATAGCATACCACGGGAAAATGTTTTCAGCTGTAATTTTCGAAAAAGAATAGATTCACTTCTAAAATTAAAGAATATCTGAATCCACCAAAACATCTCTCCAATACATGCATCGCACCTAAAACAAATGATAATCATTGCAGGTCTTTTAATTAATTGATCCCCACCAATGTTTCTTTACTTAAACTGTATTAGAAAAAGAGTAATTGAAATAACTGGCGTATTGAAATATTATTTTAATGTAATGGACGTATCACTGGCGGATTCTTGTTCGTAAAAGGGTATGAAGCTATTTGAACTCTTTCTTTTGACCTTAAACACATACTCAAAGGCCCAGCCAAGTTTATGCCTGCGTTTAAGGGGTCTATTCAAGTTGTTAAAAATTGACCGGGGGGTGAATTCGCACCTGCGAATTGCACTAAAAAGAATGTCTATCATCACTATCATCTATATCATCACTATCATCTATCATCACTGGGCCACAGTTAGGTGACTTGATGGTTGATGGTTGGCAAAACATGGCATTGCAACATTCCAAAATCATTCAACTCTACAGTGGACGACTACCTCCTTAGCGCTGAATCAGAGTGTAAAGCATAGGCTTTGTTGTTGAGGAAGCAACTGTGGGTAATCAAAATTGAACTTCAGTGATGGACTTCGACAAGTGTATTACAAAAGTTTTCGTCGGCCAGAGGGGGCATTAGCCAAAGAATGAACGTCTTATACCAAATTCAATATTTTAACGTTGATTGATTCTCAGCTCAAAATCGATTACACGTGATCAGATTACCACTTAATTTGAAATGTAACACACTGGACCCGAGTCCATAAAAGTGATTGTTTTAAATTGTCGGGTAGCAGTACAAGTGTTTTATGTGGCATGAATAAGTAAAAGGCAATGGGAGATAATGCTTGTATCAAGGTACATGACACAACCGTACACAACAGTCAGCAGATGTATATATGTTTATATGACACGCATATGTTGTTCTCCTTTTACATTTACGCTTAATTGTAAGAACTGCAAGAACCAGTTTGATTCAGGATCTTTCGCACCAGCATGTTCCTTGAAAGAAAAAGGCGACAATTTACCGTGTGAGTTGGAATCATCAGGAGCAGGGACAACGAAACAAGCTGTGCACGGGTCAACATCATCAGGAGCCTCTGGTGATACACGCGGGATGGAACAGGGAGTTCCGTTGAGGAAACTCTTGTTCCAATTCTGAATTTCTGAAAAACACCACCAACAGTTGAACACTTAATCGAACTGGATCTGGCAATCCTTTGGTAGCAGATGTTGAGTCGCTTGGAGTTTGTACTTTTGTTTTGTTTGCCATCTGCACTGGAATAATTTTCATTGGCTAGAGTGTTGTGCATGATTTCGAATGCTTAATTTAGTCAACGGCACATGCTCTAATTAATTGCACCTCGTTTCTGTAAACAAGGCCTCCTTTGTTTAGGTCAGACCAGCTGGAACAATGTGGTTTTTCTACTATAGATGGAAAAACGTGACGTCCAAGTAATCCATTTTAAATCTTTCCTTGGCAATCCATACATAATTTCAGCCGTACTACTATATTAACTCATCTGCAATAGGGCTAAAACAAAACAGAAAAACCAAACAAAACAAAAAACAAACAACAAAACAAAAAAAATGCGAGACCCAAGGAAAATGACGTTAGCAGTCCAGGCAGGTAAATGTTACTTTTTTGAGATAATAAGGTTTCGACGTTTTAGCACTGCCATTTTTTAATTAAAAATCACAGTCTGAAATTTAGATCAACGAAGCTTGATTTTAATTGCAATTCATACTAACAGCCCTTTGTAGATAACTCCCCGTATCTAGAATGTGCGCTAAAACGACATGTCTAGTCCTGACGACCTTATGCTTGGTAAAACTTTGATAGCAACATCCACACTTCAGTGGGACTCCAGCGCACATTTGTTTCAGTAGTATTACAGGCAAAAGTCTATATTCTGGCCAAAATTACTAACAAAATCTTCTGTCTTTTCTCTCTGTTAGTTAGATAAGAATAATTTAGTCCCTTGAGGAAATATTATACTAAACATATTTCAGTGTCACTTCGTCAATGTCCCCAAATACCAGAATTTGATACCCCCTGATCCATTTTTCACACTAATGACTTCCTCCTGGCACCCGAAGCATGTTTCATTAACGTCACTCATCGCTGGTTCGTTTTCCCGAAAAATGGCTATTGTGGCATGGACAATGTCACAAAAATAATACTATGCAAATGACGGCATTCGAGTTTAGAACAAAGGTTTTATAATAAAGTCAAGCATCCGGTGATCAAACATCACGGTGCGTTTTACTGCCAGCTGTCCGATAACTTTCCTAGGTTTTATTTTGTTTGTTTGTTGGGTTTTTTCAGAGTCAATGGGTGCCCTTCTAAAGGGGCGCACAAGATATGACGTCATTCCCATCCTCGCAATAGGCTTTTGACCACTTAGTGACATTTATTATTCGTTTTTTAGTGTTCGTCTGAGCCTCGTAAACACATTGGCATCTTATCCACGTAATATCTGCATCGCTTTCCACCCGCCACAGTGATTTCCATCGCCTTGTCTGCCTCCACAATTCTCATGGTCACTTATGCATTACCTTGAACTCTCATCTTACTGGTCATTGTCTCATGTTTAGTTTTTGATTTATTGTTTGTATATTTATCACTTAGATGAATCTCTGTGCTTAGCGTTAAACAATTACTGTTTTAACACTTATATTTGTTGGTTTTTGTTGGTTATGTACCCTCGGCCAGCAATTGTCTTGCTAATTAATGAATGCCAAAACTGCAGGTTTTTTGGTAAACAAAAGAAAGATCTAAAAGATGGAAAGAAACATAAAATTATTTACAAAGCTTTCTGGATTTTCACAAACGGTATTGTGGAAGGAATGAACTTGCTTTTGCAAGGATAGTACTGGTTTAGCCTCATTCTAACCACATTGGTATTGTGCAACATAGCCGGATCCGAATCTCTTGTCTAGAGCTAGGTCTAGGTCTTTGCTCCATTGGAAATGTGTGGAGACGCGCAGAAAATAGACCTAGCCGTAACTCTAGAAGCCCGTTTCAGACACGGCCTTACTTTTTGGGGACCCCAAGCTGTAGTCTCTGACTTGTGGTGCGAATAGATGAGCCTCTTTGCATTGAATCTCGTGCAACGCTGAGCAACGTCAACAACTTTATTTTCTCAGAAACAGGCCTACCCACTGATTTTACAAACTAAAGTTTTCACAAACTTCATTCTTAATTCGACCTTTTTGTTAGTTATTTGTGTTTTGATTTTGAATGAAAAAATATAAACAATCTCGCTAGTACAAAGTGAGCACAAACGCATCGCGACGAAAAGCAGCTTCTTTGTAGTTTTCGTTTCCCCTTTTTCTAAATCCCAGTGCAAACTTTTCCACTCTGGACCCTCGGCGTCATTATCTGTTTGGGATTCATTATTTGTATTTATGACCTTTACTTCCTGGTGTTGTTCCTGCTCTTGAGTCTAAAGATACCCCCTCATTTCAGACAAGCAATTACTCCCTAATCGAAGGCTTAGGTCCATCGGTGTACTACTGCCGTCGACAGGGCGCCTTGAGAGAGTATACCGAGGATATAGCATCTTGTTGGGGTTCAACGACTGCAGTTTTCAGGGTTGTTTGTTTGCTGGTTTGTTTGTTTGTCTTGTGGGATTTTGGAGAGGGGTGGAGGGATCGGAGAAGCGACACTTAATCCCGAATGATAAGGTTTCTGGACTGTTCCCTCTCTGCCCGTGGCTGCTTTTTGATGGAAAACTCTCCTCGAAATGGATACAGATCAGACACTATAAGCACCTTTTTAGAGGGTCAACTACCGTGCATTTATGGAAACAGAAACAAGGTTGCCCTTCTAGACCAAAGCTATAGTTCTTTCATCCTTGGGAGTGGAGGAGCAGGGTTGGCTACTAAAGAAGTGTGTGCTGGGAAATACTACGCTAGAAAGGAAGAAACAGGAACATCAACAAAATCTGTCATTGACGCTGATAACGAACACGCTCCACAAAACAACGTAATCGATGCCCGTATACCAATGGTGAAAGACCGTGGTGTTAAAGGGCAAGTAAAACACTAAACTAGAACATAATATGCCAAAAAATTAGAAACCGTCTAGATGGATGAATTCATATATTTTGCGCGCAAAAGCTAACACGAAAGCGAATATTCGTAATGAGAATTTGCAAAAGATGAACACATTTTTAAGTCAAACATTCGCTGCCGCTTCATGCCGTCAAATTCGTCTCGCTTTCACGGCTGCCTATAAAACAAACAAACAAACAAACAATCAAACACCCCAACAACCCAACAAACAAACAAAAATCACCTTAGCCTTATTCTTGAAAACTGTGGCTTTATATATATATAAAAAAACTTTCTTAAAACGGCAGCCTGCAGTGCGTGTCACTTTTAAAGTCTATCGTTGTACAGCAGGTTTGGATCCTATCGCTACGGTTATTATACAGCATTTTGCATACCACGTTACAGTACACCGATTTACTCAATGTTAACTTGAAGAATAAAACACATTCCAATTAATTAAAGTTTTAAAACTTGAGAACATATTTCGATTTGTTTGGGGTGTTAAGTTGACTTCAAAGTAAATGCAAACGTTATGGTATACATCGACTGCGTGTCAGGTACGCCTCAAATCAAGAACGAAAATCATGTTCTGTTACTGAAGGGGAAAACTGATAATAAACAAGAACTTAATAGTCATTGCTAGTTAGAATGTGTCAAAGCTTGGTTGTGAAACGGTGTTACTTTATCTATTTCTTAACCCGTGAATGGCAGTTTACAAGAAACAGATCGATATGTATAAATTGTCACCGACACTATGAACTGACACACCGACACAAGTAGGTGTTAGTTCGTGAAAACCGCTCCATCGACAAGGCCGGTTTCACGAACTAACCGCTCCCACTAGTGCGTGTGCACATCGGACGCCGACATGAAAGGGATTGATTTTTATTTTTACAGACTGACACTCAAAGTTATTGCGGTAGCTAAAGCTTAAAATTTTTACTATGATTTTAATTTATCCGTATTTGCTTGATGACTTAATTACACAAAAAAATAATTAAAGGCCAGTTTACACTTCAGGCGAAAGCGAAGCAACTTTGACGTCACCAAACATCTCTAGCGAAATTCGCTTGAGGTGAAATGTGTTCAGCTTTTTAGGAACCGGACGTTACAATTGTGCGTTCTTAGTCGCTTAGTATATGAATCTGCCTTTATTTCAATATCAGTTTGTGAAAACGACAATGCATGGAGTGCAGTGTGCACTAGAAGTGACGCACCGTACCCGGTGTCAGTTCGTAAAAACACAAAAACCGTGGTCCTCTAAAATGAGCCCACCCATGCACAGCTGAGTGATAGTTTGTGGTGTACTGCAGGTAATGAAATTTCACTTTGCACTGTTTGCTGTCTGTGGAAGGTCAAAGCAGTTGTTTGACGAAAATGTAAAGAAATTGTTGTGTCTAAATTTTTAGGATGAGACTGGTACAGGTTTAACGAATACTTGTAAATATTTTTATAATAAATTCCAGAGACAACACCTGTTCCTTCTTCTTTATCGGTAACTGTAAAGTGCAAACAATTGCAAAGGGAAACTCACTTCAGCGAATACAGGAAAAGGCGCAGAATACAACGGTACGTGTTCATCGACGAAACCTTTATTGCAAATATTTCTTATTTCTACTAAAACACTTCGTTAATGAGCTTGTCAAGTGGAGTTTGGTTGCCTATTCTAGACTGTTTGTACAGGGCCTATT
The DNA here is from genome assembly GCF_001949145.1 of Acanthaster planci. The sequence goes on along the minus strand of NW_019091585.1, from coordinate 205,796 downwards.
CTTGTTTTGGCAGGCGGTTGATACGTATGTTTTTCTTCTTATCAACCTCTCCTAGATGCATTTCACCGTGCAAAGTCCGGCTTTACTGGGGTATTCAAGAAAATTCACGGGGTTTCAGATCACCCACCCAGCCCATGATTTCATGAGATTGTCGTTCTCCATCCGTCACTATGGCGCTAAAGACCCGCGCTGCTGCTTGACATTTTCTAAAAGAGCAGAACCTTTCAAGCGGACTTAATGCGACCGCGGATTCATGAGTGAAAAGCTCTCAGCCTTTGCGTGCCATTAGCACAGGGAGAAAGGGATTTATCTTGCTTGTAATCGCACGAATCCGGAAAGTTCGCATAACACTGGACAGTTTTCGCCGCGTGAGTCATGTATGCTTTGTTCTATGCATACTCCTCAGGGTTGGCTGTTACCTTGGACAAGAACTGTATTTCTTAATCTTTTTTCACAATGATGAAACGTTTTAGCTTTTGGATGTCGGAATTTTAGAAAGATATCTGAGACTCATGGCGGTGGAATCACCGGTTTGAAGTTCCTAATCTAATTTTAAAAAGTCCTGAATGTTCCATCTCGTTACAATGTTGAAACATTACTCATTTATTTTTAACTTAATGTCAACAAACATGCATGCCAGGTTGATGTTGAAGTCAAGTCGAACTATTTAAATTTCAACACATTTGTCCACATTGTGTCGGGATCACTTACTGTAACGCATATATGGACTGCAGGTTCACATATATGCACGTGTCTTCTTCATTATTGATCGCCCTCGCAGGCAGTATATCATAATATAGGCCTAATTTCACATCGAACACTCAAAGCAAAAACTTTTTGTTTGCAAGGTAAAACATGTTTTGCCCAAGTGTCTGTATCAACAAACACATTTTACTTGTCAAAGAGACAAGTTTTATCTTCTGACGATTTTTTCATTCATAACGAAATTTTGCTATGCATAGTATGCAACGTGAATTCAGAGAGCTTGTAAAAATTATTAGAAGGTAGTTCCAGTGGGATTCGTACGGAAGCGTATACGGGCCACTTAAAAAAAAGTTAGAGTCACTATCTCACCGCAAGGAGTTACTATCTCGACGTTAGATCATTGAATGTATATTCGTCCGAAATGGCAACACACATTGTATAAAAGTGCGCATGGGCGTTGGGAGACTTTTTCCGGCGGGAGAGGGGGCAAACTATCTGCTTAAAACAATAACATTTAACATTTAACTGCGGGAGGCGGGGGTCGATTTTCTTTGTTTTGTCGAGCAAATAATTCATCTATTTGGCTATATCCTTTTTTTCTCATTTCTTTCAGGGTCCCCCCTCGCGGCGCTTATGTAAATAGGATTATTTGTATAAGTATAAATAAATAAATAAATACATGTAAATATAAGCATCGTTATCCTTTCAACAGGCAGTCTACAAGGAAGTCATGGTAGCCTTCCCCACTTCCGCATAATTCACACCCCCAAAAAGATTTCTTTTGTTTTCTGTTGTGTTAGAAATTAAGCTTGGTTGAATCAAGCTTTGTTTAAAGCAATCCAAAACCCAAATTCACTGCATTCCACCCTGATTAAACTTGAGTACGACGACACGCAAAAACAATTATGAAATTACTAAAGTACTGCGCTTCCGCAGATTCGAACCCTTGCCATCCTGTTTACCAATGCAGATTTTTCCACACTCGATTACTTGTCGGGGTTAGGTCGATTCTCGTCTCATCAGGCAGTGAGTACCACAGTTAACAGGTAAATAACTTATTGACAGGTTTTGGCATGGTGTTGTGAGTATCATCAACTGGAACTTGTTTTCGACTGACAAGAGCGTTGTCATCGCGAGTAAAAATAATCCAAAACAGTTGTTGTTGTCAGTGTAATAATTGTGTCGTCTGGCACTGTGAAACTATAGAAATATCTTTTTCCCATCCGTCAATATGACAAACCAACATACTGGCGAGAGCTGTTCTTGTCATCCTCACCAGAACCAACGAATCGATTGCGTTAATAGCCTCACTACCGTCTTCTTCTGTTGCTGGATTACGTTCGCCAAACTTGTAAGCATGGCATGAAAAAAGCGCCCCCGCCTGAAACACAACAGAGAGCCACTGCTGCGGTGCACCAGCTAAAACTGGCCCAGCTTACAAGTGTGGCGAACGTAGTCTATGCTACGATCCTATGATACCGACCTACTCATAGCATAGCGTATCTAACCCTACTTATAAGTAGCTGTGGATTGGGTGATTTTTTGTATAATAGCTTGAAGATAATCTTCTCGGAAAGACAAATTATTCAGACACGCTGTATTTATTCGCCATTTAGGCTTAAAAAACCGTCTGAAGCCACAGATGAGACTAGGAATGTTGTACATCCTCCCTTCACTAACCGTCTGGCAGGTTCAGTGCTTACTGTATCTGAATCATGTAGTTGGCAAAGCCTCCACCAGGAATCATCACACCAATTTGAGCTCTAGTTTGGGACGTGAAGCTAGACGTGTCTTCGGTACCTTATTTACAAGCAGTAAACAATTTCAAAAGTTCAGCTCTAAAGGTTGCATGTGCTATTTTCGCATGCAGATTCAATAGTACTAGATGGGAGACTATTCCAGTCCTTGATTGTCGGAGGAAACAAGCTGTTGCTGAAGGCACTGGTCCGGGCATATAGTTTGTTTAATATGTACTTGTTTCCACGAGATGATCACCTGTTTTTAGTGACTACAGCCTCTGCTGGTACATCAACAATGCTATTCAGAGTAGCTAATCGACTGATTTTTCTTTGTTGCTCGAGGGTAAGCCATCCATGACCTGAGAGAAGTGATGTAACTGTCACTGGTTTCGTGCTATTTTGTAGATGAATCTTATTGCCAGTCTTTGTACTCGTTCAAGATGATGAATGTCTGACTTCAAATGCAGAAACTGTAAATTATCTTATCAAATAATGAAACGTTTGGCACCGTGTGCATGTAGCTCATTATGTGTTAATATTTTCTGTTTGCTGAAAGCTTTCCCTTAACCTGAGATCTCTTTAGAACGTAATATATTTTATTGGGATTATCATTAGTGGAGAGATGATTTAAGTATAATAATAACCATGTATTTATCACACACACTATTATATAGAGTTTTCTATTCCTCTTTCAATGGTTGTAAATCTTGCATTTGCAGAATTGCTAAACTCTACGACCATCACGCATTGGGATTATTATTTTCTCTCAACACAGACCCTTCATCCTCTGGTAGCTTAGTTTCCGGTTAGTTGTCACCTCTTTTGCCCTTAGTTTTCACCGTGGTTGATGTCCATGACACCATTTTCACCGTAAACTCTTGTCCTTGTTAGAATTTTGGCAGTCGGATCCAGGCCAATAAACATTTTTTTTCTGTTCTGAGGCCTAGTTAATTAAAACAGTCACCTACCTGCGGTGAGTGTTTCTCACTTCTCCCGTTCGCTTGGTCATCAAATATTTTAAATGATCACGAATTGTGGGCGTTGTTACACATGGCAAGGTATGGGACAGAGGGTAGCCCCTACTTGTCCAAACCCTACTGACACTTGAGACGATTGTTACCTAACATATACCCCCCTCATGTCTGAAAAGAATTCCTGAGATTCCGGACAAACAATGACCAACACAAAAGGGGAGGGGTTCTCTCCATATGCGGCAAGGTATGAGACGGAGAGAACCCCCCCCCTGCTTTGTGTTGGTCATTGTCTCGCAGGAATCTGGGGAATTCCTTTCAGACATCTGGGGGGGGGTGTTAAGTAACAATAGTCTGGAATGTGTATGGGGATTGGACATGTTGGGGGTACTCCTCGGTCTCATTTCTTGCTGGGTATAGTTCTCTCAGTACCATATCTTGTTTCAAATGGGCAGGGCGCCTATCCCCTCCGAATCTGCATATGCAGCATAAGCAAGGTGTGAGACGGAGAGAACCCCCCTGCTTTGTGTTAGTCATTGTCTTGCAGAAATCTGGGGAATTCCTGTCAGACATCTTGGGGGATGTGTTAAGTAACAATATTCTGGAATGTGTATAGGGATTGGACATGTTGGGGGGTACCCCTCTGTCTCATTTCTTGCTGGGTATACGAATCTGAGAGAGAATACAAAAGAGACAATTTTTGTATAACTTCAGGGAAGCAACTTCGTTTTCTTATCTTTTCTTTTATCACAAAAACTGCCACCCCCAAAGGTATATTTATCAAAAATCCGTAGCCTACATCTCGCGTATTTTACATTTACATACGTGTACAAGGCGGAATGCTGCTCGGGTATTAAGGCAGGACGAGGAGCACTCAATCACGGATGTCAAACCTTGATGTCATACATATCCAGACCGGTGACGGGACAGAAGGCACTGTCTAAATACGGCACCTTTTAAAGAGCACCTCTCAGGCAAACATGTTTTCACTGATTTCATCTGTTCATATAAATATGGAAGCACCCAAATTGAACGTTGTGTCATTTGTCTTCAGAGTTCACCTTTAACAAGCTAGAAATGACTACAAAGAATGGCTACATACAGTGTTTGGCATGCACAAGGGTTTATCCACTACGAACACAGAGCTAAGGCGAGGGTTCCCCTCGTTTTCTCTGTTTTCTCCGATTGACGCAGTCTACATTCAGAATTAGCATCTTGGCTTGAACAGATAGAAGAAGCCCTTTTCAGCTTGTTGTAGTTGAGCTTTGAAGACAAATGACATTGTGTTTGATTTGGATGCTTCCATATTTATTTGAACAGATAAATATTAGAAAAAATGTTTTCCTTAGAGATGCTCTTTATTTTTTTTACATAACAGTTTTACCGTCCTATCGCGCGTCGTGCCCACTCTCCCAGACTGAAATCATCAAGAGGAATTCCATTTTCGTTTGCGTAAATGGGCCCTAAATGGACCTCAAGAATGAAGAACTCTGCAGATAAGAATAGCCTCTAATAAGTAGGCATACGAGATTTTCTCCGCACTTAAATCCTAGATGTAACATAATATCTATGATTTCTTGAACGTTTGATAACAGCCGTAGGGTACTATAATGTCGCATTTATCCCTCACTCGGTTGCATGCGATTGCTCAGTGTGAATTTCACTTGTATCGACCTCCTAATAAAGCATTGTGAACTCATAAAATTCGCAGGAACAATTCAAAGACAGGAGGTCGATATCTTTGTTCAAGAGAGTGATTTGTCGATATTGTTTTTCGTTCGGGGTAAGTTGAGTGGAGGCCAGTCTTGTAATCTTCAGGGCATACACACCGCAGTTCGTGCGTTTGGAGAAATGTCAGCTGCTTAATAAGTAATTCCTGCTCTCCTCGTCCCTGTCACGGCGTAATCGTAGAATTCCCAGCTGACCCTGCTGAAGCTTCAGTTTTATACTTCAACGGACGGCAGAAAGCTGAATAAATAGATATTATCTTCAGTGCATGCGATGACCTTTACAGCTCGTGCTAGCCCCGTTTAATCCTAGTCTTGAACAGCGATGATGTTGGCCCGCAGTTGCGTGGAATAGCTATGAAAGTGACCTAGGAATTGACGGAGGGGCGGTAATGCCTCGATGGTTGGCAGGACGCAAATAGCACCAATCGATACTCTTTAGGAGTTCCTGTAGATTTTCACCGCATTAAACTAAATTTTTGAAACTCTTTGCCTGTCCGGTAAGGGCTAAATAACGTCTTGTCCATTACCCCTTCGCAAGCAGTAAGATTACAATTATAATAACGGGGAAGCAATTTTGACAATCACACGTAAATGCAAGTTTGGACAACCTAAGGATAACATTTGCTCATAACATGCATTCCGTGTTGGCATTCTAACAAAAAGGGCGAAAAATGCCATAAATATGGCACAGCAAATAATTTGAAAATAGGCTTAAATGTAACAGAAAGGAACATTTGCAAGAACTACACTTCAAACATTTTATTACACTGGCCCTTTTATTGCTACAAACAATTATAGTTAAAGGAAAGTAAAATCAACGCAGACAAATTGACGTCGCTTCGAAGACGTGAAATCACCTGTCCAAAACATGTACACGGAACTACATGTGTATTTCATTTATCCTGCTAGATTATTTTCAAGCGTTCAACAAGCCCAATGTTTTGATGAACTCGTTTGAGTGTGATACGATTTTTTTGTCATCCATAACTCTGGCAGATAATGCTTCCTCCGATTCTTCATCGGGAACCAAACCTCAACTCGATTTGATTTTCTTGGGCTCGTCATGTAAAGCGTGCAGTTGTCCCGGAACAGCGATATTCGCATGAACAACCCACTTTTCTTTGTATTTTAAGAGGACAGTTTGAGGTCTTTATTACCGATCACTGTGGGGCAGAAATGAAAGTATATCCAGAAATAATGTAAGCCGTCAAACTGAAATAATCTGAACCAACAACAGCTAAACTGATGTAAATTCAGTTGTAAATAAACATGGATATACCCCCCCCCATATAGAGGACTGCCATCCAAGCATTATGAGGATAATGGTATATCGACTTCGGGCATTTTTTCCTCTCAAAAGTTTATACTGAGGAGCCCATGCAGTGTCTTGTTACGGCATTATTCAAGCCCAGAAAGTCGATAGCAGAAACAGGAGGCGGCAATTCTTTCCGCACTCGGGCAAAACGGCATTTTATCAAACGCTACGCAGTCGTGGCATTGCGACATCAGAGTAATTGCCTGCAACTCGCCATTTACGGATTTTTGAAGGACGCTCTTGACGTAGCTGTCGGCCCCTCGCTCCGTCTGAGACGGACTGCTGGAGCTGCTTGCTGGGCTTAGAGACCCCCACTGTCATAGAATCCTTGGCATGCCGAAATCCTGCTTCCAAAATGGCACTGGAATTGAATGTTAATCAGGCAAGCCATGCCGACAACACACAGAGTCTTAATGCCGGCCATTTTTTTTTTCATTTCTCACAGGAAGTAATTCGATGAGTTTCTATGGTTATTTGCTACAGCGGAGCAAGCCCCGAACTGCTACCGTGCACAGGCGTACGCAAGTCACGTTTCCATGGCGACTGTCAGCATGATTGACACAACGACTATATAAAGAAAGTCTTCGAACCCGGGACGCCGGGTGTACTCGGTGGCAGCTCTATGGTGACAGGGCAGGAGGGCATGCTGCTGCGTGTTGCCTCGACGGCGGAGACAGCACAATTATACGGTGTGATTCCATACACACGGACTGAGGCATCTGCAATGACGGGCAGACTCTTGGGTGCTGCTTTTTTTCTCTCCTTTGTAATGCAATATACCTTAGAGGCACGCCTAAGCTGACGTGAGCACATAAAAAGCGGTGAGTTATTTAGCATCGCTGGAAAAGGGATGGTGTGCTATCAGGTGGCGTGACACGTGCATTAAATTTACGTCTTGAAATGCTGGAGCATTTCGTCTTTAATGTCATGGAAAATTGTCACATGGTACCTTGAAGGCAAGCATTAGATCTCTGGAATGTAGTGCATGCAAATTTCATAGCTGTCGAGTCTGCAGGATGTTGGTTTTGAGTTTTTCAGAGGATTGCTAGTCTGGAATACTGGCCAGATGGATGAGAACACCACCGAAGAATTCGCCGCTCCGTCGGTGGAATACTTGACCACCGTGTGGGCTTCCCCCGGGGGGCAGCAGGGAACCCCCACGACCCAGACACCCCGGCAAGAATGCCAGCAGACCTGGCAGACCACCACGGATATACTGGGAGCTGGGCTGGACATCCACGTTTACGGGTTCGCTGTGGTGTATGCACTCACTGGAATTGTTTCCATGACTCGACTGAGGAAGCTGTACACCTTCCGGGCCGGGCGTCTCATGAGCGGCTTTCACTTCAAGATGAACATGCACATATCTACTCTGATATTTAGCGTGCTGCGTATCATAGTACTTTGCCTGGATCCCTATGGGTCGCGCTGTCGAGTCGTCCCTCTGGTCATCGATCTCTTGTGGTCTCTGGCATTCCCATGTCTTGCCGTCGCCTTCAGTCTTCTCCTCTTGGTATTAATGGAAACCACCAAATTGTACCCAAATTTGCCTTGCATTATTCACCGTACTTGGACCTTGGTTGCTAGCACTGTCTTGTACACATCGGTTCTCGTGTTGAAGGATGTACTGCATCATTTCCTCATCACAACTGCAGCGACGGCCTTCAAAGTCCTTTCCCTCCTCATATTTGCCTTGTGGGGCCTGATCATGATGCTGGGTTACTTCTACGTCGCTCGCAAGATCCGGCACAGCTTGCGAACTAGTGGGAGCCCCATAGAAAGCGAGGCGCTGCGACGGTTCTCCGGGCTGCTCCTCGCTTGCGGCTCCGTGGGACTGCTCACCATCATGATGCAGGTCTTGTCGGCGGTGAGCGAGTATGGGCTGAAGGCGCCGCCCGAGGTGGCTCTAGCCAGCATCAGCCCCTGGGCTTGGTGGTTCCTGCAGTCCGCCATCCGGGCGCTTGAATCGGCCATGTGCTGTCTCCTGATGCTTGTCGCCAGCCGGACGGACAACAAGAGGCACGTGCAGGTGGCACCAAACACAATCTGGGAGTGGCCACGGATGCATGGGTGGAACCTTGAGCCTGTGCCTGCCAGACCGGGACGGCCAGCACCTGTCGATCCCAAACAGGGAAAACACTCTCCAGCCATTCCTACACAGTCAACCACCACTAAACCACCAGATATTGAAATGCACGAGATATAATTACACCCTTGTGAATGGTTACCTCTTTGCAGTAACAGACTGCCAGATCTTTGAGGAATATAATATAGGCCTATATCATATTTTACTACAAAATGCACACAGAGAGCACAGTCTATAAATTCAATTTGCCGTCGCGTAGTACATAACATATTTCGACTACATGTAAAATGTGAACGGCATTACGACGTGCAAGTTTGTAAAGCAAATTTAGTTGAAAAGAGTTTTCAATATAAACTTATGTATAGTGACTTGAAGATATATTTTGGTACAAAATATTATGAGCAAGAAATGCTCATATCTTGGAATGAGGGAATTGGGATACAATGAAACCAACATTTTAAGTGTGAAATTCAGTGAATCTACTACTGACAATGTGTTTTAAACACACATAATAGAGGAATGCCGAACTGATTTAAGAGAATTGTTGGTGCTGGTTTAAACTGCGTGTATGGCTGAATTTCAATTTTTATTGTACGGCGAAAAAGAATTTGTATTAACCAAGGCTGAGCAGTATTTGCTAAACCTGTTTGGTAGTCCCAGTGAATGGTAACACAAAACCTCAATGGCATGTGATGCACAAATTTATGGCACTATTAGACGGTGGAAACTTTCATTTTTTTCATAGTTATATCGGGGTTTAGGAACCTAACTGTTTCCCTGACACTGTTGTTCAGACACTGTTACATGCTGTTGTGAAAATCCATATCTGAAGGATTATTGAACGGAAGTTGAGACATTTGAAGTGCCTCGTGGCATGGGCGTAAATCCAGGCGGATGGAAGTGTATATAGCCCAACCACATTTTGAGGGGGAGGTTGGCTATTAACCCCCAATTTTGATGAGAAAAAAACGAAACGGCCTGTGAATAATTTACAGGATATCCCAACGATTAAATGCTTGCAATATCACTAAAAAGGGAAAGCAATTTTAAAAAGCAATTAATATGCCATTCTGATGCAAGGTTCTGCATGAATCTGATACTCATTAGAGAATGTACATCTTTATCATGAACATCGCCCCCTATATAGAGTATACGGTGTTACCACCCTCCCCTCCCCTGCTTTTCAAATGTCCATGGCCGGGCAAGTCACCCCCCCACACACACACACACCTTCCCCCTTCCCACTCGGCAAGTGATTTCAAAATATACATGTATTGTTTTTTTATTTTACCGTTTTTAAGATATTGTGACGAATTAAGTGATAATTCGCCAACTTTCGAAATACATCAGAGAAACAATGCACAAAAATCTCATACTTAAGACAAGTCAAGAGTACCAAAACAGTTTCGTGGGTGAAATTTGCTTGCACTTTACATTTCAAAACCGTTTACGCGGGAATGGAATACTGAAGTTCGCCAACCCCAATTCTTCGCAATATTTCTAGTTACTCGCCTTTTGTTTAAATTGCAACACCTTAACAACAAACAAACTATTCTGAGTTATTCATTCTCAGTTGATGCTCACTGGCTTGTCACATTTACCGTTTCGAAAATTCATATTCTGTCAAAGGAGAAGTTGTAAAAAACGACAGGCTTGGTTGTTTTTGGACCACTAGTTTGGCAAACATTCGAGTTTATATCGGCAGGTAAAACTTTCTAACAGACTGTAATTTGGCGAAGTGGGCATGGCTTATTTTTTGCCAGGTTAGTCCCATCATCTTTTTCCAATCATTAACACATTACATGTTTCAGGTGAAATTGGAGAAAAATGGATGTTCAAGAAAAACTCGATGCCTTTTCAGATGGTCAAAGCACGCATCTTGTCTGCTCGCATTTGTATTGCTGAAGAATAGCAATTCAGTTCAGAGACTGAAATTGTATTTGTCAAAGATCCAAGATGAAATTGACAGTGGTCTATCAAAAACGCAGAAATGTTGGGTTGTTTCCCTTTGAGTGGTGAGATAGGAAACAGATGTGGTATCCTTGATTACAACTCACCTCCATCTCATACAGTCTACAATAACACAAAATGATCATAAATAATCGGGCTGATTGTTTCTTTCTTGTTTTGTTTTGTTTTGTTTTGTTTTTAGAGACACAAGAAAGAAGGAGACAAATGATAAAACAAAAATGCACCAACAGTCAGGTAGCCCAGAAGTAAAAAATTAACGAAGAAAAAAAAACTTTATAAAACTCAATTAGAAAAACTAACAAACTTGGGGATTTTAGAGTAACATTCCAGGAAAAAACCTGGCTTATCCGCGCTAGGACAGAAATTGTATTTGTAATTGACTGGAAAAAAATAATAAAAAGAACACAAAACATAAAGGATGAGCACCAGTATTAAGGTTTTGACTCGCGCAAATTTGTTTGCTGAAGAAACTTTAAGATTAAATTACAGTGCGAAGCAGATAGCAGATTGCACCTGGCTGCACACTGCATTTGAAATTCCTGTTAATATTTAAATACTTCTAGTTTTCCTGATTTTGCACTTCGTGATTATTTGCACTGTATTTAATGAAGCGATGTTTATTATTGGGTGAAGTGTAGCTCTTGGACCTTGAATTAGTTGACGGGGCCAGTGTAAAACATTGTTGTATGCGTTGCACGGTGAGCCAATTTAAATCATATTTATTTAAATCACCGATTTCAATTGTGATTGAAATCAAAAGATTTTCAAAAAAGTCTCTGATATAGCCCTAGTAGTCCCAAGTGCTCCATTTCAATATACTGGATACACATACCCTAGGGGTTAACCTTAAACCAGCATTTAAATTTTTAAAAGCGAAGATACTACATATTTACTGATTTGTAATTTTCCAGGTTTTACACATTGTACTAACAGCAAATCTCCTGCAAGCCCCCTAAGTTGTTGCTATTTATTAAACGTATAGAATCACATTCACTGCATACAATGTGGGTTGGCAGGACATTTTTTCAGTTCCAGCCTTTTGCTTCGATTCAAATAAACTTGTTTTGACCCTGAGTGCATGAATTACATATAAAGGATTAATAATCGTGATACTTCACCTCATATAACGTGTCCTTTCCTTTGTTTCATATGATGAAGATTAGAGTATCAGTGAACGTCTACCTTTTATCGCTGCAATGTATCTTACTGAGATCAGAGATGTTGGCCGTTATACAGAGGAACCACAGTCACTGACAAAATGCTCTTCATAAAGTCCTGAGTCACGACTCTGATAATCACAAACGAGATGTTTCTCAAACAAACCTATTGTAACGAGACAGATCTTTGCACACAGAGCAAGGTGAAATACCATGCACGTTGTACTGGTCTACATCCATGTATAAATGTACCATTTAATCTAAATGTACATGCGGCTGATGGCTTTTGTTTCACTCAATGGTTATTTGATTTGAGTTCCTTGTTAAAAAAATCATATGAACAGTATCGTTGTCAAAACTTATGGAACATGCATGTCTAAAACCTACATGTACTGAACTATTTTTGGTTAAATTGGAGCACGTGTCTCTGAAGGAACTGCATTGTTTTCTCGGTGGATACATGTACACGTAGGTGATGTATGTATACTACATGCATTTCACCTGAGCTTAAAAAAATAATTTCAGTGTATTTCTGATTTTGATAATTTTAAAAATGATTTTATTTAAGTTTGTCAATCCCCATTTATTAAATTTTGTAAAACAAAAGAAATTGATATAGAAAAATAATAACTTGGGTTTGGACGAGTCTTACGAAAAAATCTGCTTTTAAATTAAAAAAGTCTAAACTATAGTAAAATCTTATCTTTGATTTAAAAAAAAACTAAACCCGGTGCGTTGTGGTTGAATAAGCGCTCTCTTGATCATCCTATCGCACTTCCAGATCAAATATTTTCTATTGGGCTTTCCAATACTTTCCAATACTTTTTTATTGCATCGACATTTTTGTCTGGACAAAAGTTCCCTCTCTAACCTGCTTTAAATTGTTCAGTTAAAGTCTAACATGTTTATTAGAAATGATGTTTATCAGAAAACTATGCTATTAAACGTCATAATTTATAAAGCGAGATGTTATGCGAAATGAGACGCATGCATGTGTCTTCGGTGTTTTTCAGACAAAAAAAGGGAAAACTAAGTGTTAGTATCTTAACACCTTTGAAACGCCTTCCTGGTAGCACCTTATGGATGTGTTGTGGTGTTAATAATCCAAATCTGAACCTGCTGAGGTGTTTATTTCTAAGGAAAAATGTTGTGTCCATAGATATAGACACAATGACATATTTGTGTGTTAATATTTGGACACACAAAAATGTGAAGGCCTATCAGGTGACAACACTTTGTGAAGACATGAACACGTTTATGTTTCAAAACGATGGTTAATTTTAAAGGGCTGCATGTTCACAATCTGCACAAAGGCTCGTTAAAATTTGCGTTGGTTTTTACAGTGTACTTTTCATTCTTAATAATATTTTTTTCTTGATAGGGAACCAAAACAAATATCAAGATATAAAGGTATAGGCCTGCACAACCGAGCTGTCATATTGTATTGCCCCTTCATAATTTGTCGGGTAGTGCACGGCAAACACCTGTACGAATTTCCGAAAACCTAGTGAAGTTAAAAATTGTCTCATTCAGCGCAAAATTTCAATCAGAAAACTGACAGCTCCATACAGAGACACCTTTTCATTTTCAACCGCGCTCTCAATTCATCCCTCTGCCTACGTTCAATCGTACTAGGGGCTGTAAGTCCATCCAAATTTAATGCATTTGAGACCCGCCCGGGCCTACTTCTGTCAAATTTTATTTTGACATTCTTCTTGATGTTTCAGACAAGAGTCACGGACAAATTTCAAGATTTGACAATTTTTGATTTTTACTTATAAGCAAAGAACAACATTACGGTTAATACGTGTTCCGATTTTTGGTTCATCAGTCCACTGCCGATATAGGCCTATACTGATTTGTTTTTAGGTTTTAGTCCTAGTTTTTTGTTTTTTAGACATAATGACAGTAGGTTACTTTTTACTGATGGTCTTTAAATGAATGCGAGGCCAAAGTTTTAGTGTTCTATAGCTTGCAGAAAGACAAAAAAGTACAGAAAAATCTGCCCATGTTACAACCGCTGCTGACGTTACGAAATCAAAATTAATAGCTGCCTCAATATTAAGGCCGAATATTTACTTAACTGACAGTAGAGTTGGTTAAGCGAATGGGAGGCAGTTAATGGCAATAATCATGTTTACCTGAGACGCCGAAGGACAAATTTTAATCACAGCCTAACCCTACTCAATAAAGACTCAAAGTTCTTGCTTCGACTCTTTAATATAATAAATACCCTCTGGACAGTCGAAAGGTAATAACAATTTAAGCCATGTTAGATGGGATGTAATTTTAAGCAGTCTTTGAGTTCACAGTGGGACACTCCAATGTTTCTCTTTCACTCATTTTCGTCTTTTCCTTGAATTGCAACTTTTTTCTCATGCATATTTCTTTATATAGCAGCGCTGGGAAATGCTTTTGAAACTGGCTTATTAATACCGTCTTTGATAAATAAAAACAAAAACAAAACCACACCATTTTATTTCATGAGTTTGGTTGTGTTCTTTTATAAAAAATGCAATCAGTTAGGGTCTTGCCCTTCTTGGGGTCGACAATACGGAAAGGTATATTTGTAAGTTGTAGACTTCTGAAATTCCTAACAGATAGACTACTTTGAAACGTCTAATTACCATAATTTAAACTATGAGTCGTGAACAGAGAGATTTTATACCGAGTAGTCGGTACAATGTGATTCCTTATGCATTCTGAACTCCCTGTGCTGTATAAAGTCGACGTGTATTTCAAAAGAGGAAGCGTGAAGAATCCCTAATGCTACCAGCCTTTTTGTGCAATTACATGTACCAGAAAATAATTGGGTTTATACTACCTCCTTCTTTATTTTCCCATTGATTGGTTTGTTGAAGCCTTTTTCATTGCAATTACGAAAAGAAAACTTGAAAATTCCTCGCAGTGTGCTTCAGACGTCCTAAAATAAGCGATGGTGCAGTGCGTGTGCAAATCGTGAGTTACAAACGCCAACTGCCTGTTTCAATTCAGCCTGAGGCAACTTTTGCAGAAAATGAACAAATAAATAAATAAAAAGGTACATGCTTTGCGTATGCAGATGATGACACTGATTTCGTGACGAATAACACGAATACAACCACGTTATGTGATTTTTGTCCCTGCTAGCCAGATGAAGCGGGCCCGTGACACGTGGCAGTTCACGTGTGACCAGGAATACGTCGGCTAGGCGGTAAATAATTTAGGTGATACTGTGTGACATTATTTCGAAGAGTCAGTGATCGGAAGAGGGCGCTACGTAGCGTCCCCCCAAAAAGGACCCAAACTGTTGATATAACTACAGTGTATAAGGGTCTTCTTAACCCCCAAGCGAACCACATTCTCTCTCCCTGTCTAACCCTGAATTCGGAATGATTTTTTTCCCAAGGGATCAGAAGTTGTAACAAAAGCAGATTGGCATAGAAATTGATTCACACAACCACTAACTGAAAATCTCCATGAAGAGTTGGTGATTAGGATTTCAAAAACAATCACAGCATTTATTATTGTATACTTGCTGCACATTAATTTTTCCACTGGAGGAATGGGACAGCTGATCACGGAGACACGACGATATGTTTCAGCCTCCGTTGAATTCAGTCAGATAACGAAAAGAGCACCTTCTCCAAAATTTTGCATCAACTGATTCTTTTGAGAGCTTGAGGCACAATCTGAGCTAAACGCGTGAAGGACTTTTGTCAAACGAAGCAGTCGGACACTTATCTGTTTTTGCTTGCTTCACCCTGTATAACCCCATAAAATCTCTCCCATTTTGACCTTTGCCGACACAATTATGTACCCTTTTGTTAGTTCTTGTTTACCCGTCTCCAAACCTTTGATGATATTTATTTCTTGTCCTCAGTGTAACATTTGGAGTATTACACACAGAATATCTGATGGATGTCATAAACTAAGTTCTCTGCATTCTGTCTCAGTACGTGGAACGAGTCCCACGCAATCAATGTGAGGTCTGTAGGTGATTAATTAACCAAGGACCAAGTGGCAACAGATGTTCAGGCAAGTCAGTTGGGTCTAACGAGTGACTATTCTGCCTATTAAAGTGCAATGCAAGACCAATCAACCAAGGCTAACATGCTGATAGCAGCATCAACCGTTTACAAATGCTGAAATTTATAATGAGCGCTAAGAAACAGGATTAGGCCTAGTAAATATCCGTTTTGATATTTAGAGACAGTATGGTATTGCTGTTACTCGATGAAAAGACGAATTTCCACACAGATAAATGCTGACAGGGACAGTTTTAAACGATTACATGTGCATTATTATGTGATCAATATTAAGGTTGAAAAAAGTTTGGAAATTAAAAACAGAGAACACAAGTTGCGTGATTATACACGTACATTTTTTAAAACAAAGCATGTTTAAGCATCCATTGGACGTGTCTAACATCAATCTTTGAAATTCTTACCTCTAGTATTGAATATTAGAAAAAAATATATAAAATGAAACAAAGGGAAACAAAACAAGACAAATATCAAATAATAAACGAGGAGTGAATGATCTGGAAAGGATGGGGAGCTTGTCATTTAACCTTTAATTCCGACACTGAATGACTCGGTGTGATGTGCCATCGGCTCAGCATCTATAATACCTTTGACTTTATTCATCAGGTGTGAGTGGCATTGGTGACCCATCGCTTAGTAACGTGTTGATGAGTCGACATGTATTGAGTCATATACAGTCTTGCCTGTTCAACCTGAAGATTTATCGTCTTTAATTTATATCCAACATTCAATCAGTATAAAATAAATCATAATTTATTTTCAACAATAATACCTTGGAAAAGGACGTTGCCCTTTACTACAAAGTTTGTTCCAAGACTTATCTAAGGTTGTTGAACTGTTGTTCCCCCCCTCCCTTTCGAGAATAAATTAAAGCGGTGATTTTGTCAGTTTGCGCACTGGTCTTTAAAGAGTAAGACAAAATAAACTTCTCCCCAGTGATATTAGCTGTCTCAAATGTCAGAGCCTTAATATTAAGCAACGCTGCCTCCGAAAACCAAAGATCTCTGTTTTGCAGAGCCCCGCTAACTCATGCCTTTAAGTAATTTTCCCATATCAGTGTTATTCACAATGAAACCTCTTAGTAATTATATCCCTGCCAAGTGTCAAACCGATATATTATCCGGACCCTTGATAACACCTTCCATTTTGGCTTTCTGGTACCGGATCATTGCATTGAAATCCTGAACTCGTATTGAAAATGTTCAGTTTCTGGATCAGAATTAAGGTCCTGGTAGAGAAACTCTCAGTCCCTTGAGCGGAATACATGTACGTGAAGTTGTATGCATAATGATTTTCCTTGCTTGCCGGCCGAATTGCAAGAATGGGACCAGCAGGTGTGAAGTGGGTTACATCTTAATCCAAGGAAGAATGGAAATGGTAACAACGCAAATGGGGTCCCGTAATTTTGCTGTTTGAAATTGACTTAAAGTGTGTTTTTACATTAATGCATTTTCTTTGGTGGGCAAAATGCACCAGAAATTAATTATAATCCCTCAAACCCCATTCAAAGTACATTCAGTTCGTAGTCCCTTGAGTTAAGCTTTAACTTTTGCAATTTTTCAATATTCCGGAAAAAAATCAAAACATCGCCCCCCCCAGAAATGAACACCACGTCACGATTCCACTCTAAAGATCAGTATAAGTATCTTTTTGCCATCTTAATTTTGCATCTCGTCAAGCAAACCCTGAAAATGGTAACCATTCACTTGCTAAATTGCCAAGTTAATACATGCAATGGTATACATTTATAACATTCTGCTGTTTATTTCTAGCTTTTCCTGGAGTGTTGATATCTTGTGAGGAGATTTTGTGAGATCCTGAATTTATTAGGCGTATGTTCGGCAGTACCATAATTTTGTCACTTTTCGAGGGCAAACACGTGACACTGTATGAAGGTTTCTCCTGCAGTTAATTGGTTTCTCACTAGAAGGTAAGAGCGGACACTTGATTAATTTCCCTAAAGACCACACGAGGGCAGTGTTGAGCAGCAATATTCTTTTCCTTGCTACATGATAATCTCGCGAGTATGAAAGTCTATTACTCCATGGATATCAGTGTGAACAAAAGAGGGCGACGTGTGTTTCTATAGTAATGGCGATATTTGGGGGAAACTCACTGCAGTACGCGCAGGTTCAGAACACGGTGTTCTGATTTATGCTGACTTAGCCATTTTGGTTAGCTTGTGCCGTCCCTTGGCTATTGGCACAGATGATTGAGGCTCTGTGAAGTATTGGGGGTGGCTTGGACAAGCATATGTCGGCGGAATAACGGCAGTCATGGTCTTTATATGATGTACATGGATCAGCGGATCCCTGATGTTGTAGGCAGCCAGTTAATCTGTGAAGCCTGGAGAGAGTCTTAGCTGCCGGGAACTCCATTGGCAGAGTGAAGCCTCGCTGTTCCCGAACCTGTGTAGATAAAACTACAGGCGGCTCTCCACAGCGTCGTCCTGCTCTGGCAATTCAACTAGCCTTGGCAATCTGGACGATGGGTGTGGAACTACCGTAGCTGTGACGAGCACCACTGCAAATCTCCCCTACATAAATAATTTCTTATTGTTGTGTAATATTCTGATTAATTTTTTTGATTCCCTCTGTATTTGGCCTTATCTTGTGAAGAGGATTGAAAGTTTGAGATAATTGATTTATTTGGTTTGTTGCACCTGTTTAAAAGTCACACGTCGTGGGAAATGTATTGATTCTTTGCTGTATAAATGTCACCCTTGTGGTGAACTACTTGTGGTATTGTGATATTTTGGTTATAAACGTATAATTTGTTCGACTTATTTGACTTGTCTAGATATTAAGTACGGAATTGCAGTTTGAAGTAACTCTGGCTAATTTACTATATATATGTCCTCCACAGTGCGGACGGATTGTGTGGTTAGACGTTTTAACATTGAGCCTTGAGAATTGACCGGCAAAATAAGGATTCTAGAACTGTTCATATGAAGAAAGGTTGTACAAGAAACTGACAGTTTTTTAACGTGAATTGATGGTTGAGCATTGCAAATATTGAATAATTCGTATAGAGGAATTTGACCGTGTAAAATAAGAATTGGGCAGGAAATTTAATTGTAAGATAAATCTAGTACGATTGATGAATTTGCCGTTCTATGGTCATGGGCCTAGTTATGCATTGAGGGACATTTTCAGATATTTCCCATGCAATTTCAAGTTGTGCATAATTATTGTTTTGAATAAATTTAGATGTATATGGTGTAAATATAAAAATTTTGTGTGAAGTGATCTCCTTGTTAAAGTTCCCATAGACTGTGACACTGATCTTAATCGGCCTGTGTCAAAGTGGGCATATAAATACCACTCCCTGTTTTTCAATCGTTGACCAGCCCCCGAAAGGGTAAGATAACGAGGATCCTTCATCTGAAACACCGTATTATTTCTTATTTTGGCGGCTTTTGCAGCAAGGCTTTTAAGTAATCTAAGTTTGCAGTCAAATTCACTTTCAGACCTTGAAAGTTCAACATCCTTGTTGCCTATATATACGTGGTTTCTCAATCATTATCTCCAATCAGTTGCTGTTTAGGGGACATTTCGGATCACCTGAAAAGAGAGCAATTGATCAGAACAACAATTGCAAGAAATTTTCGACTTACTCAAGGCCACTTGTACTAGAGCACTCCAAACGAAATACTCAGTCAGCTTTGCAAGATGATTTTCTGTCGCTGGAGGTGTTTGGAGTAGTTGTGTACAGCTATGGACGTCAGTGATCAGTGGAAAAGGCGTTTCTTAGGCATCTGAGGCTAGTGATGGCTATTCCCATCCCAGTACTGGATATGCTGGCGTCATGCACTTTTATATCTAGTGCGCCTTTGCACCTTCGTTGCAAATATTGATTAACTGCTAAGCAAGGTCCCTCAGATGAGCGAAAAACATCCCTCAATGTTGCCAGTTACATAATTGGTCCATCTTACAAAATATTTCAAGTGTTCATCGATAAAAGCGCAGCAAATGAGGCATAAAATCGGACACTTATTAGGGTCACAATGGCACAACCAGATTTGGCCTGATGGTGCAAATATCTTGCAACTTAGAGGTGACCTTGTGTGTGTGGAAGAATGCGTGGGGAACGTTTTACCCAGAAAGTATCACCACAAAGCGAAATTGGATAAAGGAAATCACCCCCCCCCCCAAAAAAAAAGCCAACCACTACGTCGTCTGTTACCCAACATGGAATACGGGGTTGGAAAATTTAATTACAACGTGTTTAGCTGTAGCGAACCACTCAGATTGGTAGGTTTTCCGTCAGAGAAAGACAAAAGAAACAGGAAAACAGAGATCAATCAAGCACATCATTGTTTTAAAATTAGACGAACTATAACGTTTATTACACGTTCTCATTCCTTCTACTCAATATGAGGCAACTTCTGCGGTTCGAGGAATTGTGACTTCCCTAAAGTCTCTCTCATTGCATTCATCGCCAATTGTACTTTGAGCTCAACACATTCCCAAAACTTCACATTATACACAATATTAACCGCTCTTTGCTGATTGTGACTTTAAAAAAAATACATTCTGAGTAATGTACATGTAACTTTATGTACTGCGTTTGCTACACTCTAATGGTTTACATTACATGCTTCGTTACTTCTTTCATTTGTCTAGCTCTTTTAAAGATTCTTGAAAGTTATCTTACCTTTAGTATTCTCATAGTGAACATTAAGTTATTACAGATACAAAAACTAGTACCATGTACTGCACGGTATATGTATACTAAGTCTTCGGTTAAAGGTACACTGCTACAGAAAAAAATGTGAAGCGTATATATGTGGGAAGGTTGTTGGTTTTAACTTTAATACAATTGGTATTGTTTAGGGGTGACATTCCCCAATCCATCCATCGTCCGAGGTCGATACAAATATTGCTTATGATATATATCAAAATGTAAACTAACGGAGTGGATTGGACGCTATATACCATAGAAATGTCTCATTTACATGGAAATATTGCCGTCGGTGATTGTCCCAAGGAGTTTAAGGGAATACTAGACCCTTCTCTCCTACACCGAGGAAAATGACAAAAAAGAGGGGGGGAGAAACATACAAACGAAAAGAAGAAAAGGATGAAATTGGAAAATAATTGTTGAAAACTGCCTGAGTGTTATGCCTCCAGGGAAAAAACCTCAAGGGCCCACGGCGCTGGCTTTAAGGGGTTGTTAAGAAAACTTGCGTTTGGGTCTGTAATAACCGCCGCACATGGTCGAAATCGTTTTCACAAGTCGAACGGAAATGATACGTGTAATGTTACGACACCAGGTAAACAAAATTGTCGTAGAAGTTACAGGGAGTAGTTACTTGCAGTTCTAGTACACACTGAGACGATTTTCGTCAACGAAAACGACAATTTCCAGAAGTTAAACCTTCCTTGTTTCCAGATATAAATTCCCTCTGTGCCCTCAACTATTAGTTAGAAAACTGAGAATGGATTTTTGACTTCCACAAGCGTGCACGCACATACATAAGATATAAATTTAGGATCGTTTCACATCCTGGACACAAGACTGACGAGCCAACTGAAGTAACTTAGTGCTCGATGAAGTTTAGTTGTTTTGTTCGTTTTTTTTTTTTCAATGAATCCACAGTGTCACATTGTCGGAAATGTACATTACTTTTAAAACGTAAATTTACTGAAAAGACTCTTTGCCGTGAAAAATGCTCATTAAAGTGCAGAAACGCTTGTCATCCTGTTCATCTGCAGACAGACCCCACGAGTACCTTGTTCGCTCATTCAGAACGCCCTTTGGGTCATGGAATTTGCGTAAGATATAGATTACAAGATCTTTATTTGACCGTTCTAAAAGCTGCAGCGCTTTTTTTCGATTTTTTTTTCTAAGCAGTTCACTCAAAAACGGAATAAGTCAATGGAATAAAAGAAACTTAGTTAACTTTATATCCTTAAATCACTTAATCGTTTTAAAATCACGGCACAACTGGTGTACCCTCCTTTAAATATCTAAAGAAATGTGGTAAAGTTTGAAGGATTTTTCACCATAAACGGTCGCTTAGTAAAACTTTGTTTTTGGATCATGACGGTCCACGATCTACTCGTACAACGAGGTGAGGACAGGCTGAGAAAAGAATACGAAAATTGAAGATGACGCAAGTGTGCAAAATGAGAAGACTGCCCTTCGAGATTGCCCGGTTGATCAGTTGTCCTGTTCGGCTTGGCACTGTTATCATAGATCGCCCGCATTATTTTACGGTGAACTATTTCTATTTACTCACGATTCAACTAATCAAAATACATGATTAAATTATGTTTATACTAAAGGGTATCTGCCTCCATCTTAATTGGTATTGTATTTGGCTCATATATATATAATTTACCAAAATACACTTCGATTCCACAAGCCTATATTTAACCTTTCGGGGTGATAAGAGATATACTGAGGTAGGATTACATCAGAGGACTTGGTTGGAAAATGACTCGTTGCCCAGAAATGCTTATTTACTTAGTTTGTTCCAGACGTCCATCTGTGCAGTGGCTAAATTGAACACGGTCGCGTGACGCGTTTCGACCAATAGGAATAGAACAACTTTCCGAAGCATTTATGAACATCCTGTTAATAAGCGCTCCACCACTCCTTCTCCGTGCAGAAAGAGGTCCGTCACCCTAGTAGCGACGGCCGTGTATGTATATATTTTCCGATTTCAACCTCATTTATGTTTGAATTAAAGTGTTGATCGTATTTCCAATGCGTAGATTTCATTTTATTCCACAGATCGAGCTTTTGAGATTGGTTGAAACGGTGTTCATGTTCTTCTTGTAGCTGTCAATTGGGTAGAAGAGTCCCCTCGAGCCTCATGGACGGATAACATGTGGTTAAGCATGCACAAAGCACATGTCCCTTGAAGTCCAGTATTATAGTAATGGGCTTCGACTGGTATGTAGACTATAAAGGGCCTTTTCCGATTTTCATTTCATTGCTAAATACAACCATTCTTAACCCTAAACAGTGATAGTGATAAAGGGTACGGTGAAAGCTATAGTACCCCAATTTGAAACAGTTAAAGATGATTAGTTCTATATTTTAACAAACACTCAAGCGTCCTCCTTAATTAAAGGAGAAAAAGAGGTTTTACATTCGATAATGCCCACTAAGAAGTGATAATTCTCGCTGAGTAAATGACTCGGCACATGGATACATGATTCATGATTGGTCAGAAATCTGTGTACGTGTCCAGCTTGGCGGCACGCGCGCGCCAAGTTCACTGACAGGGATTCTATTGAACCGTTATCAAAAGGAATAAACTATAAAATGGAGGGGGGGGCTCGGGATAATGAAAGTAACATGTTAGAACAAAATCATTAAGAATTCATATTTATGTTGACTTCTTTTGGCTCTTTTAATGAAAAGGTATGAATGGGAATAAATATATGCTTTTGCCGGTCTTACACTAACGTTCAAGACCTTGCTCAGGAGAACGAACTCCGCATCCATTCTCCTCAACGTTTAAAACCCAGCCAAGCACATTCCCTAATTAACACACTACAATAAGCCATTAACGGTAGGCGATGTTCATACTGGGGCGTTTTCACAACGTGCAGGTTTTCATTTCTTGTCTTTTATTTCTAGTCTGGTTACTAGATGTATCTGAAAAACACACTGCATTTCACGATTTAAGTACAAGCTGAAACATGGTATTTCCTGAAAAGTAACACAAAGTGTTTTGGAGACCTTGAATGTTTGTTATGGCATTTCTTTGGACCAGGCAAAGGCGAATATGGTGAAATTTTAAAAAGCGATCAATCGAGGACAATACATTAGAACTCGTTAGTTATAGTTACCGCTAGGCGACGTTTCATTACAGCATTGGTGCAATCAGCATTTGGGTCTTTCAAGTTCGAGTAATCACTTCGAAGCAACGTTTGGTGGCACATTGCCTGTGCATCATTAAGCATGTCAGACATCTTTCTACAGTTACACATTGTTTCCTGCCATCCACAGACTGGTGCTTTATCTTCCATTACGTTTTTAATTACTTTGTTTCAAAATTATCGGGTAATTGTGACTATCGCGTGAACGTAAGCATGCTTTTATACGTGACAGAAAAGTGATATCGTTGAGCAAAATTCCTTACCAAGCATCAACCATGCTTGTACATGTTTCATGTACAGTTACAGAGCTTTAGAGATTAAAGTCCAACGTAATAATGCCATCAAAGCATAGGAGACAGCGTGAACTTGGAACACGCTTTTATTCGCAGTAATTTCATCAGAAATCTGCATTTCTGCCTCTCCAAATTTTTCGGTGCACTCAGATAGGTTCATTAAATGGAAAGGTATTTTTGTCATCTCAAAATTGTTTCCTGGTGGATCTGGGTCACAGGCTACCAGTGGGAATCCTAGTCACATCGAGGTCTGCCGAGTTAATTAGCCTTGCTCCTTAATGATTGTTTGGTGGACACGTTGTGTTATAACATTGTGATAACTCTTGACATTATTTTGATTGTACTCCTTCGGCATGAAAGTTTCATTATGGCCAAGCCCCTCTAATAATAGGTGAAATATCGAGAACATTCTTTTGCACAGAATAAATGAAATCGAACAGGCATTCACACTTTTCGCATTTTCATTTCACTTGTGTATATTGTTTCACTCGGCCCAACGCCCTTCCATCTTAGAAAAGAAGGATTTGCAGACCCACCCCTGGCTGTGGAATATTCGCCATTGAGGTTACTTGTCACGTCTGGATTCCAAGCAGAGACGGAATGGCACTTATTGAACCACCAGCCTCCGCTGTACTTCTCAGCGCAGTTGTTGCCAGCATCGTTGTCGTTGTCTCGGTCATAGGTTGAGAAGTCTTGGTTATTGTGCTTGGTCGTGAGAGAGTCACCTGGATGTATCAACAAGAACACATTATATACAAACTGGATAAGCATACATACAACCACACGTTCACAATGATATCTTCATTCGGCTGCTACAAGATCCTTACAATGAAATCATGACTACAACCTCTGAATACGTACATCAGTTGCAATTAATTATGCTCTTGTTATTATTATTTTTCTAAAAATATTCCGCGCCTTAGAAGTGTTATGTGAAGATTGATTTATTTATGGTCATTTTCTTCCCAAAACATGTAAAAAGCCCTCAAATTTACCCTCACTCCCACAAAGAATATGAAGTTGTACATAACGAAATTCCCAAGGTGTGTAAATCTGCTAAAATGTTTGATCCTTTAATCTAATAAATCTCTGTAAGGAACAGAAACTAGGGGCGAAAGTGAAATCTTAATATCATCAGGTAGAAAAGAAGAGCAAACATACGAAAAACAAATTTGCAGGAAATACCCAGGACTTGCAGCGATCTTAAACTTGTGGGTGAAATATTCCTCTGTAAGGATTAAACTCAAGTATGCCTGCAACTTCTCTTTGTCCTTTTAAACCCACTCCTGCTGAAAGTTCGATTCGATTGAGAATGACATTTGTGTCGCTTCGACGAAAATAAACAAATAAGGAGAAGTACTTGACTTCATTTTCAGTTGGAACGAATTTCAGCGCGATTGCTTTTGTGACATCAAGTTCTCTTTAAATGTACTTGAACAATTAACCTGAATATTCTGGCCAACTTTATCGTGTATGTAAAGGCCATAAAATTAATTATTTTTCGTTACTTGATTTTGCGTACTCTGCATGCATCAAAAAATCGATCTCCACCCGCGCTTTCGCCACGGGTGCCATTTGTCATGAGCCGTCCAATCCTTATCACTCAAAATCGGCTCTCATAATAATTAATATTAATCAATTTCAATTTTGAAGTAGAGCGTCCTATTCCTAATTCAAATCAGGAGGCTTGCGGCAGACAGTGCACGAATGCATTTTTGTGATTCTTGTCAATGAAAAATAATTCCAACAACGCATTCACTATACATGGCACGAATGGAACCCTTGGTTATGCGTGTTCAACAACGAAAATATTTCTGCTAGTTTAAAAGTGTCAGGCCCTCCACCATTTTTGAAATTTTTATCTTACGTCAATGTAGCAAGAGAGCAGTTTGCATCAGGTTTTTTGGGTTTTTTTCCTGCAGGCATCGAGGGACCACAAAAAATACAAGCCCTGAAAACAAATGTCGAAAACAGAGCCCATATCATTAAAGACATAAAAAAACAAAGTCGGACAGCAGGGAAGCACATACAAATTCCTTAATTCAAATACTTAATCATTCCCCCAAATTTTTAAGAGGAAGGTCTACAAGAAACAGCTTTGCTTTAATGGGGGTCGTTTTAACCCCAAACTCCTCTTAGCAAAGTCTCAATTGTAATTCCACAAGTAGACAGTAGAAATTTCCTTTTATAACATGTTTAAACTGCAGACTAAACTTTTTGTTCCGTTGAATCTACAATATCCCCAAGTCTCGGAGTGCGGCAACAAGAAGTCCCATCCAACTGTCCGGGAAACAATTTATGATTTGGAAGGATGAGTTTGTCTCTAACAAGTGGAAATCCTTCAATTTCAGGGACAGTCTCGGACGTGCTCCCAAACACTGTCAAATAGCACTTGGAAACGTTTTCATATAACCAAGTATATCCACTACACACGTTAATCTCAATAAATCCATTCCACAGTTGTAGCTGTAAGTTCGATCCAAGCTGGAACGGATTGAAAGTGGAATTTCTGTTGCCCTATAACACTCGTTGAGACGTTCAGGACGTTATGTCCAGCAAGTGAGAATTTTGGCGCAAATGCTCTTTCGACATCAAATTTGTCCCGCTATTTGCTTTCGCACTGAGCAATGTTACTGGGACTGAGATCGTTGAAGGACACACTTCATTTTTTTCATTCAATGAGAACAGAAACGATGAAAGGGCATTTATCAACATTAAGGCTAATTAATAACTTAATGTAATGATCTGAGCATCCACCTTCGCCATTTTTATTATTCCTCTAGAAGTATCAGAGTAAATCCTGGGGAATGGGGTCATACATCCCTACTTTTCGACAGGGGATGGGCTGTTGAATCTTCCCCAACCACCTTTTCCGTGGTGAGAAAAAAAAATAATCAGATTGTGAAGAATTTTATGTAGGCCTACTTCCCAAGAACCAAACGTATTCAAAAGCACTTAAAAAGGGAGAACAAATTTTTAAAAGCCACAAATACGCCTTTTTGATGTAAGGCTCTGCAGAAGTGCGACTATCCACATCACAAATGTACATGTGCATCTGTATCATAAACACACCCTTAGTGTCACGAGGTGTCCGCTGTCCGCTTTTAGTTTAGTCATCCCTTCAAAATCCGCATTCCTCTATTTCTGGGCAACAAAACGTACGCCACCATCTAAAGGCCATCATACTTGTTGCCACTTTTTGTGTCTGCTGTATGCATCATTACCACAGCAAAGCTGCGATTACCAATTGACCTCAATTGACATTTATTTTGTATCACTTCCGCAATGAGCCAGTTTTATCATTTGGCAGTTGAAAGTGGTTCTCATTACAGTCTTACGGATTTCTTTTAGTAATCCAGCGAGTAATTGCTTGTGCTCGACTGTTCCTCACGAATACATTTGCAAATTGTTTAAACTATGTACCACGAACCATAGAGCTCGTACCAGAACGCTACATCTATCCTTAAACTATACCGTAAACCTATTAATCGCCCATTCCATCAAACCCAACCCCAACCTTACCCTATTTGTACCCAATGTAAACTCATTCTGTGTAGGAACCCAACTTGTAGGAAGATGTTTTCACATTGGTAACAGGGAAAGGGGAAGCTCCAAAATGCATTTTCGAATTAAACATAATTTCCAAGCATAGCATTTGTCATGGGCCACAGTATGATATGACACCATCACTCAAATCATCGGTCCAGAGAAGTAATCGGTATTAATCAGTTTCGATTTTTTTAACTAGAGCGTAATGATCTTTATTCAAATTAAAGGCTGGGGGCAGGTAGTATACGAATGCGTTATGCAATTGTAGCTGATGAAAAATAATTTCAACACTGAACATAATGTACGTGTACACGTACAAAATCCTTGGGTGTATTCATGTGTAACCACTCAATCGAGAGTGAAACTAGGGACGACACGCTTTACGAAAATAACTCTGAATTTATATTGAATCAGTTTCAAGATTAACCCCTTTCAAAGGAAAATAGAGTGAAATTTTGATCTATTGCAAGGATGAAATCACACTCATTTTTCATTTGAATTGAGAGAATTTTAACCCTTTTGGATTTGAATCATGATACTTGGAGAATCTCACCATAGGTTCTGCGATCGTCTGAAAGAAAATGACGAAAACAGAGCCGAGGAGACAACAAACAAAGTGAGACAGTAGAGGAACAAATCAGACATCCATTAAATTGGAGAAATAATTGGTCACCCGAATCAGTCCCCTTAAAACTGGCACTTTTTGAGAGGGAAATTTGAGTGGATTTAAATAAAATTTATAATTGTGTTCTTTATGGCGCTCGCTCCCACCCCTTGCAGACTTCCATTTGTATTCCATACGTAAACCGTGGAATTTTCTTTCATAACATGTACTGCAACCTATAGGGTGTATATACGGGGCCTTTTTTTTTCTTGAGTCCACAGGATCCCCTGGTCTCAGTGCAACAGGAGGTCCCAGCCTAACCTCAAAATACACTTTCCTGTTTCTGGGGACAATTTATTTGATTTAAATCAAAGCTTTGGGGCAAGACGGATCGGATTATTTCATTCTCTCCATGCTCATGTAGACTTGTATATGGCAAGGACAGGTTTTATCCCATTTCCATACACAAAGATCACGTTGGAGCCTATCGATCTTTTGAAGTCTGTCTTGTGGCAGAAGGCAGCATGGAATGCATCATAATGTTCCTGAAATTGAAACCCAAGACCATAACAAGTTTTTTTTTCTCTGGTCAGACAGGGTTGGGTTGAACAGACAACTGCAGACGTTGTCGATTCATGAGACTAAACCAGATTGATTATGATTGTAAGCTGACAACAAAAAACTTCGTATCCATAGCCTGCTATTATTGTTTAACATCGATTTCGTCGGGGTCTATCGCCCTGAGTAAAAGTTTGAGCTGTCGGCAAAATGTTGAGTCAGTGCAGCAATAGAGGGCACTGTTGCAATACTGCACTGCAAAGAGAGAGAGAGAGAAAAAAAACGAGATTGAGGCGCACGATAACCAGAGACGAAAGACTTTTTTGGCCTAAAAAATAAACATAGAGATTGGCTACTTCCTCACTAATATGTTACTTAAAGCATTTTGATCAAAACTTCCTGAACTGGAGCGTGATATGAGTGCAATATTTTAGACGGGTTTTATATTATTGTGTGAAGACTTACAACTGAAAAAAAAAACTTACTCGGGAAATAAAATAAAATTTCAAAACTTGAATACTGCCAATAAGCTTTAACCTTACACTGTGTACATGTGATTTTTGGAGTGGCACCCTGGAATATTCAATTATTTTGAAACATTTTGATTCTGTAATTTGTTTCTAGAGTGGTGGCTTCAGTTTGATTGCATATTGGCACGAACATCTGAATTTTGAAAGGAAAGGTCATTGTTTAAATCTAACCTTGGTTGAAGGATTACACGTGCTATACACTCTGTTTAAACTACGAAAGTCCAATCGTGCCAATGAAGTATACATTTTCAGCCTGACAATATTTCGTTTAACGAACTACTAATTCGTCATAACGAAAAAAAAAGGTAAATGAAAGACGACACGTCGAACATCATTTTACTATCCAGCTTGGACACTTCAGAGAGTTGTGAGTATTTTTTTAAATGGTTTTTATCATGGGAATATTTTTAGGGATGGACATTTAACGTATGAAGACGTATGCCTCGAATCACATGAGAATCAATGCAAAACAGCATTTTCTGGAGGCTCAAGTAATTCGTTATTTCGAATTAGTAATTCGTTATTTCGGATTGATTCTAATTATTAATTCTTTAAAACGAATTAGTGCCAGGCTTAAAATTTATACTTTATTGGCATGATTGGGCTTTCGTATTAAATAATCTGAAGCCCATGTGTTATAATATTATTTACTGCCACTGCAGTATATCTGGAGATGGTGTCTGAGGTGACAGGAAACGTGAATTCCACCTTGGCTTCTTCGGACTAAGTTTAGCAATCTGGGCACTTTTGGCCAGCCGACCGGTTTAAGGCTGAAAGGGATTTTTTTCACAACTAGTCCAAGCGAAACATTCTCTAGGATTTTTACTCTGGACACCAGCATTATAGACCTCAGGCGAGGTTTCCTTTGGCCCAAGACTGAAATATTAATCCTAAAAGGTTTCTTCTTTTTTATCACTTAATTGTACTCTTATTTAATTTCACAACCAATACCAGTGGGAATTTAGTATCAAGTTTGATAGCCGCTACTTTTAATCTTTGCTCCGATAGGACGTGGCAAAATGTTACCGGAATCTACAGGTTTATCTGATTTAAAGTGATAACGTGAAATAATGGAAAGTTACACCTGTTTGCCTTTTGGGCTGCAGGTCATGCAATTCCCTGGGGATATAACAACTTGGAATAAGCTACCGGTATGCTGTGGTCACGATTTGGCAGTTCCGCAGGGGTGTAAATTATTTCCTGAGGGGCACCTGGGAGTTCAAACTTTTTTTCAAGGGGACACCACAAGAAAATAAGCTGAAGCTGCATAGCATTATAAACTCAAACCCAACGGAGATTTCAACTTGGAGGAAACCGGGGGGTACAGGCATCTGCTGGGGGCACGTGCCCCCGTTTAGTTATGTCACTGGAGGGGGCCATAACGACCGGGAACATGATCTGATATTATGATTTATAATTTGTGATAGTGTTCTCGCACGAGACACAACGAGCGCGAATAAACTCGGCTTGTTGTTCAACTGGCTCTGTCCATAAAAGCGATCACCAGGCGTCAGTGTCCATAACTTGCATCAGAAAACTGCATTTATCTCTGGTATCCATTTCCATGTATGTTCGATCAGTCTTACCGTCCAACATTTACAGGCTTATATAAATATAAATGAAATGGAGGTGCTTGTGGATCAGCAACAGAATGGAATAGTTGCCAAGAACTGGCACGGTTTCAATGACAATATTTATCTCAGAATGCAGAATTTTTGGAAAATTGAATGCGATGATAAATGTAGGCTATCTACAAAACTCGGAATTTTACGATGATATATCTCCGAAACTCCACTCTAAGTGTATTTAAATTTCAACACCAAATTGAAGATTATAAGCTTACGTACCACCAGATCGGCACTGTGCAACATCACATACGGTTAGATGTAGGGTCGTATCATAACCTCCAACGTGCAGGGTGTATTGTTCACCAGTGATGTTGAATGTCCGGTACCACATCAGGTATCTCGCCAATGACGTGGTTGCCTTACGTACAAGCAGCTCCACCAGCAGTTCCCATCTGCCTTCCCCGGTGAGCTGGCGAATATACTCGTTACCCAGCCAGAACTCCCCTGTCAGATTACCGAATCCATCACGGTACTCGGCCCAGCTACGGGTGAAATTCACCGACCCGTCCTGGCGTCTCTGAAACACCTGCAACGACAGACAGAATCCCAGCTCTATTGTGTTGATTGCAGTGAAACTCCTAGGCGGTTCTGTAACGTAGATACAACAGAGCGGATCCAGAAATTGTTCCAGGGTGGTGGGTGAGGCAGGAGATTTTCCTAATGTCGCATTTTTGCAGACAAATGGACATGACGATGAAGCATTATACATGCTGTGATCATTTAAAGTGGTATTGGTGCACTTACTTGAGTTATTTGTGACCAACTATATATCCCAAACCAGGCTGAAGTAGGTAACTTCATTACCATAAACTAGTGGAACTTCCACTGTTCATATTTCCATGGGGGTTTTAAAGCTTTCACTACCCGTAAGAACTTACTGCAGAGAGAATTTCAATTTAACATGAATCACTTTAAAGAGTAAAAAATAGGCTGAAGAAGAGGACTCGTCCAACATCACAAATATCAAGTTCAACCTGGTTTGGGTTTGAGGATGTTGGTTCACATTAGAAAAAAATAAATTCCCCAGTTCTCCTTTCCTCGTTTTTGTCTCAGAGCGGAGGTAATGAGTTTTAAACTGGATACATGCCTGTACCAGCTATACCGTCACCTCATTGCATTCCTGAAATGTGCTTTTGACCAATTCCTGCTGCTTCCTTGGAACTTAGGCCTACAGGGAAAGAAATCATTTTATCAACACTCTTGCAAAGTCGTGCAGATCCGTCAATTTTGTTCAAACAAGTGTCTCTTTTCCCTTTGCACTACTTTCAGTACTACTTTCGTGAACATTACGAATTTTGGTTGGTCTGTTTTAGTTGTAGATATTGAATAGTACAGTGTGTCAACATCCATTCGTGTTTAACTTTAACTGTGCAATTCATGTATGACATGGCAACTTCAAATGGTGTTAATTGCACCTTTTAATGCTCGATTTACTGGTTTACAACGCCCGAACCGATACAATGTTCCTTAACCTTAAACACTATTATTGTATTTTTTTTCACTGAGACATAATAACAGTGTTGATAATTCATTCATTTTATAAAGAGCCGATATCATTATAATTTGTTCAAATGCGCTGGACATTTAAAAATCCAGTAAAATTACATTGACAAAACACAATTAGATACACCAGACAATTAAATACTAAAACCATAATGCAAAAGAACATTTATACATAAATGAGAGGTCTATTACACATCATTATAAAGAAGTATAACAAACAGCAATAACAAAAACATCGAGAGTTACATGTCGAGAAGACAAGACAAGTTAAAAAACATACAGAACAATTGTCATCGACTTCCAAACCCTAGTCTTCCACCCATCCCCTCAGACTGCTGCCACATTATGAGAAATTCAACTGATATAAACGATGTTATATTGAGGCTGGGGATGAATGAATTCAAAAATTACTTGGTTGCGGAAATTCAAAGCGGGGCAGCAGTGGTTTTTCGAAGAAACTACCCTAAAGACAGAGAATTTCAAACCCTTATGTAAGAACTCACGCAACAAATAACGAGTCTCTTGCAAAAAGCCAGTGAACCCAGGCTGACCAAGGCTGAAGGACTGAGGATTCTCTTCCCTCAGAGATGGAGATTTGTTTTTCTTTCTAATGCAAGAGACTATATCAGCTGCTGTTCAATGGTTAACTTTATCGTCTGATAATTTTAGAATAATCCTGTGCTCCACAATGATAATATTTATTCCCCTTGATTACTGTAAGGATATGTGTAAGGCTGTCTTAAATTTAGTTATCCGAAAACAGAGCATATCGCTGTTGGGTTTGGGGGTAAATAACAGCTGCTTTTAAGTTTTTCCTACTCAATCTATAATTCATGGGACCACTCAGATGAAATGTAAAAGTTTGAAACATTTTATTCATTCCGTCACAGATTACTCTGCTTTTCTTTCATTTGAAAGTCCACTTTAGACCAGAAAAAATGAGAACAAAATGTAAATGTTTGCCAGTATTTTGATTTGAATCTTTCCCAGTTCAACTATTATGTGATCGAAGAAATAGCTCTCTTAATTTAAATAAACATAGGCCTATTCGTTGGAATAGTGCTAAGTTTTGAACGACTTGCGTCAACCTTAAAAGATTTGGGGGCGGAATCCTTCCGAGTTTGACAGTGTCCTTGATATCGCAGCAGGACATTGATCACATTTAACAAGCCTTTCGATTTCTAAATATGATATTTTTTTATTTCTTTTCTTACTAAGACTTCCTGCTCTCGCGCAGCACCGATTTTTCCGAAACAGGTCAGTTAATTTAAAATGTGTAATTTGTCCTTTGACGTGCTTAATGTGCACGGGCCTACACACTTGTCTGGCTTTGCACTTAAAATGGCCATAGGAACAAGTTCAAAGTTGAAAAACCACATCTGCCTCGAACATAAGCACCCCCTCATCGGTTGAAGAAAGCTACGTTGGTTAGGAGTGTTCAATTTGTTGGTAGCGGTGCGACTGTGACGCGTGCATTTCCTGGTCGTTCGTGAACCAGCAAAGTTCAGTTCCGGCCTTTCAAGAGTGTTCCAGCACTCAAATTGGGCACTGGGAAGGGCTGATAGCCCTGCACTGTGATTGGCTACATTTTGCACTACCTGTGACTCCAAGGTTACCACTTCTTGTTAGCGAAGCGTTATTTAATTTTTTGGTTCGTCAATGGCACTGTTCGGGCGCTTGGCGACGAGCGAATTCTGAGCCTCCGTTGCTAAGAAACTGCGCCCTCTCTTGGTGCAGCTCGAAGCCCATGGGTTTTGACTTCTATACTACTAGCGGGATGCCGCGCGAAGTGGCAACAAAGTAAAGTGGAAGTAAGAAGTAATATTTGTTTTCCCATTACATCGCAATTTCTGGATTTGGACAGTTTTCAGACTGATAATGCTCAAATAAAGAGACCAACTTCGTGCGGGAAGTGGCCCAGTGAAGTGTAAAAGTCGCCTTCGACAAATTGGAAGCAGATACCAACTCATGCCTTCTTTTGGGAATATTCCAGTTATTCCAGACTATTCGAGCTTGATGGGAGTAAAGTCTGCTGGGTGGGCCGTTCTACGTACACTAAGCGATATAAATATAGGAACAATGTATTGAGGCTAATGTAATTGGACATTTTGAGTAGTAGTAATGTAGTTGGACGTTTTGACATAACACATCTTGTTTGCCTTTTAACGGTTAAAGCAGGACGTAGCCACACCAGTGTAATTTGACTGACCTTATTCTATTGGCATAATTAAGAATAGAAACATACAGACAAAACAAAAGATTATCCATCGGAAACTTACACAACGTTAAAAGACGAAAATACGCTTGATATCCAAGACAGATAAAAACTGATCTTACAGAGGGCTTAATTAAGTGTACATGTAAAAAAAATCTATTTTAAGCTGCAGCGGGCACATCATCTGAATGCTTTTAACATTTACCAACATTAGCGTTGTGTGATATTAAAAAGGTGTAAATGTCGACGGTGTTCCAGAGGACTTCTAGCCCGGCCCAAGTTTAAGTGAGGACTTATTTTGTGGAAAAGTATGCAGGGGGACACACTTTGTAGATGACAGCCTAATAATGTCTACAAATCTCAACCTTAATTTTTTTGGGAAGCAACCGTTGACGTTTTAAATTTACCTTGTCACTGATGTGAACATTTGAGTTTTTTTTTTGCAATTAAAATTGATTTGTTGAGGTACTTTTAGTATGAAATAACTTTATTATGAAAATCTTTACACATGCCGATGTGAATATTGTGGCTTTGTTTAGCAAATAAATGATGGAGGGTTTATCTGTTAAGGAACTCCGCTGTATTGATCGATGCTTTGGTATTGAAACCGTGACAGTGAACAACTGTGTCTGATATCTGAGCAGAGGTGTTATGTGAACTCTAAACTCAATGGAACCATGCACTTGAAAACAGATGGTCACAGAAAACAACAAATCAAATCATGATGTTTTTGCCTAGGAGATTTGAGAGTATAGAAAGATATGCATATTGAAAGGTCTGTCGAGAGATGTTGTAACCGATCAGAAACTATTCACCACGGCCAAAGCCAAAAGAAGTACTTCACTGGAGAGTTAATGTCAAGTTCAAGTGCTAAGCCACTCTCCCGATCCCCTATATGGCTGGGCGTTATGGTATGATACAACGGAGGTAGAGTGCAAATGTGTCTCCTATCTAGGAATGTGTTTTAAAGGTGTTTCTATTTTAATCCCGTTCATTGCTTCCAGGGAATAACATTCTTATTGCTTTTCAATCTCATCATTTCTGTTTATAACAGTACTTAAATGGGGCTGAATACATTAATCAAAATTAGGTTTACCTTACGCCGGAAAGGATTAAATAAATACTCAAGAAATTAAGCCCCGTTTAGAAACCGTATTACTGAACGCACAACTTGAGGATTTTAGCAGGGGTCGGCAACGAACTTTGGAAACGTACAGTTTCCGATTTATTGGTCCCCAGGAATTAGCTGAATATTCAAGACAAGTCCGGATCCACGCTGTCTCCATTATTCTTACATCACATTGTAGTATTTGTCCCTGGGCAAGGAGAATGTGATGGACAGTTCCAGAGCAGCCCTACCCTCCTATACCTCATCGACCCCCTTTCTCGGGGACTTCCCCTACTTCCGGACCTCTCCATCCCTCGTGACTTCCCCTACTTCCGGACCTCTCCCCGTGACTTCCCCTACTTCCCGGGATTTCCCCCACTTCTCGGAAAAAATGAAAAAAACCTTACTCTCCCCTGAAGCTTCAAGAAAAAAATGAAATAGAATTTTAAAAACCTATAATAAAAACAGATATGCCAAACAACAAACACAACGTCAATTGCTACTTTTGCCCCCCAAAAAAACAAAACAAAACAAAAAAAGAGTGATAAATGCTTGTGATTCCAATCATTGTTTAAATTCTATTCATATCGACCGATGTACCAATTGCATAGATAGCAAAGACTGTGAGTCTTGCACCGAATGTCGAGATTACACCAACTGTGAACATTGTGAAAATAGTGAAAGTTGTTCATATTCTACCAATTGTAAGCAATGCACTAATTGTGAAAGATCTCATGATTGTTCTAACTGCGAAACTTGCATCGGTGTGAAAGCACCAACTATTCCACAAACTGCATCACTTGCGTTGATTGTAAACATTGCGACCAATGCGACGATTGTGACCAATGCAACAACTGCGTAAATTATCGCGATTGTGAAAGGTGTATCAATTGTAAAGAATGTACCGGTTGCAATAATTCCGATACCTGCGAGCGCTGTGACAACTGAACCGAATGTAAACTCTGTACCAATTGTGACCAATGTAACGATTGTTTTTGTTGCATCAACTGTTCAATTTAACCGGTGAATCATATTTAGTATTTATACATGACGACAATAGCGGCTATGGTTGTCACAAAAAGATGAGACCAAGAAAACCAAACGATCCCGAGCCAGAATCAGACTTGGACGAAGAAGCAGAAAAACTCGGTGATCAAACACAACGAGGAAGTAGAAATAACCGCGACTCCACAAGCACTACAGTTACCAGAAAACCTTCGCAAAGATAACGCACGTTTAATTGGCGTGACATATTAAGCCTGAGAAAAATTACAATTACCTAAATTATACCAAATGTACATCTTAACCGACGACTACGAACGTCTCAATGCCCGCAACATAGACACGAACGTTGTATACGGACCCGTTAACCCCGACAAACTCGTGATAACAAACTAGCAGACTTCTGCAAAACTAACATGCATGTGCTCAAGTCATTCAGTAGAAATTAACACTTGTTTTGAATTGGAGATAGCACAGTCTGACAGTACTTGATCATTATTGTGATCAGCCCTGAAAATGAAACAAAATATTTTAACTTTCATCAAAGTTAATTGTTGACCATAATATGGCCAATAATCAACTGTCATGCCTTTCTTGAAATAAGCGGGGTCTGCCAACAAGTTCTGTATTTTGTTGTCAATATCACTTTTTGTTCTATGTGCTCTTCTCTCGTCACATTGCAGAGTGCTTAAACAGTTCTAGCAATTCAATCGCAATGTTCCAATTTGTTTGGGACTGATAAAGTTAAAAGATATTAGTGAAAGAGTAAGTTATACAAAAAGACACTTACAATCCAACCTCCCTGGAGGCCCATCCAACGTGACTCATTCTTCTTCATATCACAGTAGATCTGCAAGCCATTTTGATACTGCATTGGGTAGATGGTATACACGTCGTTGGTATTGTATCCTGCATCCAGCCACTCCTGGCAGTCAGCAGGATCTACAGGGAGAAATGAATTGGTGTGAAACGCAACAGGCCAAGAGAGGGCATAATTCGCTCCATGCAGCAACATAAGCTCCTTTGGTGGAAACTGCATTACGATTTTGTCTCGCAGTCAGGCATACCGGCAAGATGGCGCTCGATCGGACACTCCCCACCAACCTGGGGCTGTTCAACCGATGAGGGGCTGCTTCTGCTCAACGTCGGTAAGACATGACACCTTGTTTGCAGTTATAATTCATTATCACACGTCACAATGTCGTTATAATGATATGACTCGTGACGAATCCACACCACCTCTTCAGCACACGACGACGTTGAACATATCGTACAATTGCTTTTGTTCCATGTCACTTGGTATTAGATAGAGTATCTTCAATGGTACACTTCATTATTCCTCCCTAAACAAGAGGTACAATTATGTGGATCATTTGAATGTTAAACTCACTTATGGATAAACCGGTTGCGGAACCCGAAGTGATAATTCCGTTACTCGGCTACGTGCGTGTCGCATGCTAAACGGTCACTGTTCACGTGTGTTTAACCCCCATACGTGTGGAAATTAACGACTTCGACCGTGCGCGGCCGTTACTTGTCCTGACCCTCGTGAACCATACGAAAATGTCCATAGCAACTTGTCAATCCTCTGTTGAGCCTTCTCGTTTTAAAGAGTTTGTTTGCACAATGTTAACAAACGATCACATTGAAACTCTTTGTATGTTCTCTAGAAGGCTTAAACCGAATAAAACACTGCAGGATCACGAAAAGAAATGCTACCTAAATATGAACTTTAGCCTCAAAGTGGTTGCTAAGATGATAAATTTAGTCAATTTTTAATCGATCATTTGGTCTTTTTCCACTAAATTTATCAATTTTATAAGTTTTTCCAGAACAGCGAGACACTGCATACGACAGGCCAGAATCCCAACTACACAGTCAATACTACCATTTCGATGTAACTAGATTTTTTGTTCGTCTTTCATGAATCATATTTGATACCTCTGCACAGCGTAATCTATACGTGTTTTACATGCACAAAACCGATCCAGCCACATATCTTGCAAAGTAGGCCTACACTCCGGCCTGTTACACGCGTGCCGTGGCGAACGTGTGCATGTTCAGGTAAATGGAAATTTTCGACGAAGCCGGTGTACATGTACATGTTCATGCGGTTCATGCGTGCATAGTACATGTAAAACTGGGAATATGTACCGTGAATGTCAACATTTTCTTGGCAGTTTTATATTGACGGATAGACTTCGGTTTCAATAATAAACTTAATGTTAACTTACTTTAATTTTGTGTTCGTTTTTTGTTCCGGAGTCACTGAATTCTTAGGCTGACAATTCCGTAAGATTATGCGGGACGAACGGAATCGGTACTGAGTTAGATCGATATGCAAACGCATCCGGTGGGAAAGAGAAAAACTCTAGCGCAAAACTGTCAACAAATCTATAACCTTCACACCTTTCTTTCACAAAAATCCCTAGTTTGACCACGTTGGTACTCTTCTCCATTTTATTTTCGCAAAACACGTCAGGAAAAGGCCTTCTCCTACCATGAAAATATTTCGGGCAGGAATTCTTTTTCCAAAGTGAAAATAAGACGTAAATTTCATGAAATGAAGCAGCTGTTTGCATTTGCTGTTTGCAATGGCATGAATTCCCATGGCCCTCATTACGCATGCAAATGACCCTAAAACAGGACATGCGCAGTTAATAATTTCCCTCTTAAACATACATGTGTTTGACCGGGTGTATAGAAAAACAACAAAAAAGTCCCTATTATCAGACGCATTAATGCCGTGCAGCCAAAATCTGTGTTAGTCGTCACCGTTTTCACGAAACGCAAAACACTTGGACAATGACATTTGTTATTACATTTCGATATTTTGCACTTTTTTTGCTCTACAACATCCTACTTGACTTTTTTGCTCAAGCAAAACATCATATAAATGAGAAAATTACATTGAAGTTTTCAGGGGCAAAAATCTTGATAACTGCATTGTGTGCTTTCACGAAAAAAAACCCTGACTACCCTCGCATAAGTACAAAACATAGACCTATTGACTTGAAAGGTAAAAAAGCAGATCAACTCAGACTTTCATTGTTCCATTCACCGCTGGATGCACTTAGCCATAGGTGCCCCTTCCATATGGAAACAAATGCATTGGGAAAAGGACCAGGGTGTAGGTAAACGTGGATTTTCGATTTCACGAACAGACGTGTATCTTTACTACTTGATTTCGCTGTGTTCATTTTCGTCCAACCAAAAATTGACCTCAGTCAAGAATCATTTGAGGGGCTTTGTGTTACTACAAAAACTTGTTCCACGCTGTTTTGAAATAGGAGAGACTGTGCTGATTTGAGGCTTCCAATCAGCACGGTTAGAAAATTGTACATAGTTAAGTGTCTTTTTCGAGTTAGTCTGTTATCTCAGGACTAGTTTTTGAGGTGCATCCTGCGACTTCTTTTGGTAGAACAATGTTTTTCATCATGTTGCAAACGATTTAGTATCGTCATTGCTCAAGCAAACCCCTGTATCTACGTGTTACACATTTCTTGTGTAGTTTTGCTCTTGGCTTTATTTACGGAGCATTTAGCAGATCGGATATAAATGACATCGTTTTCATTTGTTTTGAACACCTTCCTTAGAAGAACCTTGACAGCGCGAAACCAACCACATCCAAGATACATTGTTTTGCCAGGATGCAAATCTATATCTTCACGTGCAAACAATGCTCGTTCAAGATACTCCCTTTGGACAAAGTAGATGCTGGTCTTTGAATGAAAACAAGCTGCGTTGTTTCCACTTCAACACAGTTTCATTAAAATTAATTAATATGTATCTTTTGCTCTGTAAAAAAATTAATATTAAAGACTAGTAACACAGATCTGCTGACCGTAAGAGATTATATTTTAGGCAGTAACGGATACCTTTTGTCCAAATATTTCATGTGTTATCCTGAATAGGTTTCTGATATTGTTGAGTTTAAGCCAATGTCAGGTGAATTGATAAAAAAAGTTAACTTACATTTTAAAGAGTGAGATGTGAACGAATTATGACAAAAAAGGGGGCATCTCTGTTTTTATTCCAGTAAAAAATATTTAATCAGAATAATTAAATTCAGCTCGACCACTGTATAACTTTGCTTATTAAACAAAAAAGACGAGGAGAAATGGGACTGTCATTTGTTATCTGTTAGATTTTTTTGTCACTGGTGTTAATTCCTTACGTACAAAAGCAAAGTACTTCAACGCGCCCACCATTTCGTAAAATAAATAAGGTTCCGCAGTCGTTTTCAGGATGCGACGACAAAAAGCATGATTACTGAGAAATAAATCATCGCTTACAATTGCATCCAAAGTAGTCGCGTATTTTCTCGACGTCCGTGGTAAACAGTGGGTTATCTGTGAGGTACGGTTTGTAGGATTGCTGCTGTTGGAATCTGAGGTTCACACCCCCAACTCGGATGCTGGTGCATATGCAGTTTTCCTGTGTTCCTTGGATCAACCAGCGAAGCCTCCAGTTGTGAGATGGGTCCGGCTCCTGACTTAAGTAGCAAACCTTGGCTGAAACCTCATGAAGCCCAGCGATGGCTTTTAAATGAAAAACAAGAGAAAGAAAGAGGTATTCGTGAGAGCTTGTTGCCGACACAATATACACCTTGCGAACACATTGTTTTCCACTCCATAACTTGGTTCTCATGAGTACCAACGATGGATAATTAAATAAATAATTAAATTGATAATTAAATAAATAATTCAATAAATTCAGGAGAGCAGCTTTGAAATATTTCAGTGGTGAATTTCAAAACAGGTAAAAACTAACACGGCTTTTCGATAATCTTCCAGGTCGGAAACCGTCTGACCAAAAGAAGTTTTGGTATACTCGTCTCCGAACATCAACCTCATCGGTGCAGGCCAGCTTTTGATGGCTACTGGAGAGTCGCACGCAGTGAACTAGATAGTTTGAAATGTATTTTTGTGTAGGGTGATCCATTTTTATGTCGCCCCGAACCCAAATGAGGTCTGGGGTTATAGCCCCTAGCATGTAGGACTGCGACCATGCTTTCATTTGTAGGTTTCCCTATTTAAGTTTTCTTACATTCTATTCCATATTTCTCCTTTGAGCTTTGCTTTAGTAATTTCTCGGATTGTTTCCTGCTTGCTCCACAGGAAATGTTGATTCTCTACTCCTGCTTCCTGGTTTATCCTCTTCCCAGGTGATGGATGTCCTTTGTTTTCTCTAACAATGGTCATCCAGATTTTTAACCAGGACGTAGATTCAACAAGTCCCTGCTTGTGTTTTACACTTGATCGGAACTGTGAAACCACAAGCCTATGTCAAGTGCATTGCCTACCTGGTCAGACGGTGTAAATTTGTGCCGAAAATTGGGGAGACGGGGTAGGGGAAAGGGTGGGTGAGTGATGTTTTCAGCCATGAAAATTGAAACAGGGGATGGCACCTATACTTGTTTTGCATCATGTACACGTACATGTATATCCACACAGCGCGCGAAACATACGTCACCCGTGCAAAATAATGGTTTGTCCCCGCTGCTAGATTTAGATATCATTTTTACACTTCGCACCACAGAGAGAAGAAGCGGGTGTTGTTTTTACATAAGCATGTACTAATACATAAGAGTGGTTGTCCGTATAAGGCATTGCTTATTATGAATATTCATAAATTAAGGCGCACCTGATTTGTTTTTACACTTCGTCAAACCCAGGAGCAAAGATCAGACGACAAAAATTATTGCTGAACTTAATTTCTGATAGATCCCAAGATGTGAACACCACGCCCGTTTCAAGTCATGAAACACGACTGCTTGAAGTTTTGTCATTTGGCATTTTTAAACTTCTTCCCATGTGACATTTTTAAACTTGTTGTAAGTGTAAACCCGAAACATGGCTGTACATTTGGAAATCAGCATTGATATCCGTCTTCAATATTGTAAAATTGTAATTAAACTAAATCCATTTCTATACCCATTTCATGTTATCTCGTGTCATTTCCATTAACGGTAATTACAAATAGAAAAGTCTTATCTAATATCTGGTTATTTTAACGTCAACGTCCTTGGACCTTATACAGCATTTAGTCTCAGAAGCTTCTGAATTGAATTACTTGGTAGAGAATAGAGCCATGACATAATCCCATGTATCGGCAATAGAGCCCGGATGTTGACCGCTAATGGCGCGCCTTCGGAATCCATAATTGGAGAGGAAAAATAAGGTGCAAAGATTTTACAATTTGTAATATTTTCTCGTTCAGTTACTTCTTAAAAAACTATAAAAAAGTAATAAACTGAAAGCAATAAATTACTTTTACGAAAGATTCTGATATTATATCTAACCTTTGCTGACAACAACTGCGTGATGTCAACTCAACGAAATCTTGAGCCCATTGACTGCAGCAACGTTGTGCAATCTCGTTTTCACCTAAGCGCGTCGGGGAGTGAAAACAAACGTGCATAAACAAGGAGACCTAGGT
The DNA here is from genome assembly GCF_001949145.1 of Acanthaster planci. The sequence continues at coordinate 162,828 of NW_019091585.1, read as the reverse complement.
ACGACATCGCCGGACGTGAAAGGTCGTCAATGACATTTGTTTTTACCCATCTCCAGGTGCCTTTCCTAAATATTACTTGAGGAAGCAAAGGTAAAATTCCAACATGAGTGATTCATGGGGTGGTGTCAGTTGGAATCATTCTTCCAAAAATTATCGAACGAGATGATAGGACGGCCCAATGTAAAATTCCCATAGAAGGACCGCGTGACGGTTCCGAAAGTTTGCTGCGTGACCGTTTACTTTCAGGCTCTATACCGAAGATACTTTCAAAATTCCATTACTGATACAGTTGCTTTTGTCATTTCCACCATAAGCCGTAAAGTCAAATGACTCCAGTCAGTGCCGCAGTGTCGTATATATAGGTGCTTAACTTGCTACCACTCTACTATTTTTCTATTCTGCTACTAAATCATTGGAGATATTACGTAATAAATCTTATTAGGACAATGTTAGAGATTTGTGAAATTAGAAAGTTGTAACTTACTTGGTCCCCATTGTAAATAAGGCTGCACTTGCTATTTTTCAAAAACACATTTATTCTTATCGCCAAATCCGGTGTTTTTGCAAATGCTACAAAGTTCCAAATGTAATATATGTACTGTTGTAATATCTATGCATTTTATGCGACTCTAATTTCTGTAAGATTTCCAAATAATGTAATTTCTAAAAGTGTTGCTTATTTTGCCATTAGTTTTAATTGTAATGTTTCAGGTTTGTCGTCCTCTTTGCCTAGGTCTTTTGAGAGTGACACGCGTTTTAATGTTTATCTGGCTTAGTCCACAGATATGTTTGCTACTTCGAAGTTTTACAAAATGTGCGTTTTTATTTATTTATTTTGATTTGCCTTGATAGAATCAAAAAGTCCAACCCTCTTATAAGGGCCACTCAAAATTTTCATTGTTTTTTAAATTTCGACTTTTTTTCTAAATTTTCTTGACCCGGGCCCACTCAGCCCCAATTTCGATTTTAAAAAAAGAAGATTTTCTCCTAATACATTGTACATGCATTTGATATAAATTAAATACATGCAAAAATCTCTAATGCAATACAGTGTGACAACATGGCAGAATTACAATATAATGTATATAAATAATGTAATAAATAAGTAATTCAAGTTTGTGTATTCCTGGTCATTGTCATCAAGCAGTGGGCAACTGGGTTTTTTTATTACACAGCAATGAAATGAGAGAACATTGCATTTGACATTTTAGGCATTAGAAACAAATTCAAGATGCAGCATCACAATAATTACAACACCGAAACCGTCTCAGGATATTTTGAGCCATTCTCAACTTCGAAAAGAGAGAGTGAAACCTCAAGCCATATTCCTGATAATGTTCTACCATACTCTGTCGGGTACCGGTATTTGGTTAACTAGTGTATCAATTTATTCACCACTTAACCTTATCAGCATGGTCGTCTGTGCTCTAACGACTTGCTAACAAGATGTTTTGCTGATGTCAGCACTGAAGTTTGATTAACATTTTTAGTACCGTTAATGGAACATAAAACACTATTTTCAGCAAAGACTTGACTGATACTGTGAAATATTCTGTTTTCATACCGTCAGAGTGAATGCAGCAATTTGTAATCGCAATGGTTCTGTTCTAAATTATAGTCCGGTGCATGCTTTGGTTTATAACATTTTGACAGAAAATAGCCTGACACTCTAGAGCCGCGTTTAAGGTTTTTATACCTTCACCGTGGATTGCACGAGATTGATTTAGAAATTATTAGCATATGCAATTCAAAACTCCACGTTTTTTAAATAAACAAATAAAAACAGGTCAAAATAGAACAAGTAAAACGGGGCATGTTTTTGTCATCTCTGGGCAAACTTTAAATACTGAGTTGAAAAACGGAATCAGGAAATAGAAAATGCATCCCCTGTCATAACTGAACAGTGGGGGATGGGTAAAGTGCGTCTCCTAGATCAGCTAATGAATAACATGTAGATGTATTTAAATAATATAAGAAACCAGCTCTCACACTTATCCTCTAAGGAGTAAGTGGAACAAACAAAGAAATTAAAAAGTTATTAGCCACTGTAAATCAGAAGTATGCAAATACATGTAAGCATAAATTCTAATTTATACCTCATTATATTCCTTTGGCAATTATATAAAGTTTGTTTATAAATTCACAATGTAAACTTTTTTTATAAAAGTCATTTACATCTTCTTAATGATATAATAATTTGTTAGTCATATTCCATAACAAAGATGCGCAAATTGTTTCTAATTCCACATTGTAATAAGAGAAACTATATCTCCAAACTCTCCGCCGACATCATGTTGTCCAGAATTTGTCTTTTTATAGTTGAAGAATCACGACAGCTACTACAATTTCGGGGTGTCATCGTCAAAATGCGTACCAGCGCAGTAATGAAAAATGGTAATAACGTTCATAATAAGAAAAAAACAAGCATGCTTCATGTTTCCAGTAACTCCGAATTTATCTTTTGATATAAAACTGCCATCATTCACAAATTAGTTCATTCGAGCTTGTCGATATACAGTAACTTCAGGAAACAGTATACAACGAGGCATATAGCTCCTTTTGGAGTGCCGATGTCGAAACGCGCAAAAATTGAGCGAAATTCATAGCGAAAGGCTCAATGTTTTAATGCCCATCGTATAGTCACGAAAAGAGTTTTGTTGATAACGTTTCCTTTCAAGAAAAATCAAACAGGTGTCCTTTTTTTCAAGTTACTCCCAATTTACATTACAATCTGGAACTGCCATCTTTCACAATTAATTTCCAAACGAGTGAGCAGGTCAGTATAATCATTTTTACAACTCAACAGCTGAAGCCCTTGCCCGTAGGCTGTACCCATCAAATGTCAACAACAAACAAGAAAATGTTTTGACTTACTCAAGACAACTGCTGCTAGGGGAGCCCAAGACAAACGCTGAACCATCTTGGCCGAGTGACTGTGGTGCACTGACAGTGATGGAGTGGACTGGGAGTCTCCAACAGCAGTGAAGAAATCGTTTCTTCCGCGTGGAGTTCACTCAATCAGAGATATCGAATGATTGAGAGAAAGTCGCTGAAGCTGTTGCTAGTGCGTCCGAGTCCGGGTGTGGCTGGGTCCGCATTGGAACCAGGCGTCTGAGCCTCATGAAATTATATCATTGAGCCGGTGCTGGACTACTTTCGACTGCGCAGCAAAATTTCATTTGACAATGCATCATTACGCGTCATTATGAACTCCCCGGAACCAATGCTGCCTGAAGAGCATCATTTCATCGTTTCGTTCGAGATGTGGCCAATCTGACATTCATGAATATTTCATCAATTTCTTTTTTTGGTTGCATGGCGCACAAGCGGCAAAATACGGGTGAAAGCTCCCTGCATTACGACGTATCATTCAACTGTATACAACCAGTTAATGGCCTGACGTTTATCATGTCTAAAGTGAACGTACTCTCCAAAGGGCAGCAGGTTGGAACAGGTTGTAATAAGTCCTGCCCCTTTCCAGCTGACATGAGGCCGAGTTAGCTTCAACAAAGCTAATCCAAGCTGAGAAACACATTTCGTGAAAGAGCAACAACATGACCACTCTGCAGCATCAAGTTAAAAACAGATGCCTCAAATTAAAAAGGATGTGGGACAGCAGTATGGGATTGAATCTTGGACCATTGGTTTAATTAAGGTGGGCTCATTATGCAGATTCAGGGGCACTGACAGGGATTAACCCCCCCCCCCGAACAGGTAAAATGAAGCTTCTTTAGGTAATAAGGGGATGACTTTTTTTACTATTTAATTTCTAAATCCAAAAGAAAAGGGATGTTAGTTTACCAAAAGAATTTTCCAAATTGAGGGCCCTTCATGTGGACTTTGTCATTAGCACTGCAGTATTCCTTTAAGGGGCACTACCGGATATGAGCAACTTAGAGTTATTGAAAAATAAAGTGTTATTGAAAATAGTATTTGAAAAAAATAATGATTTTGAGAAATCTATTTGAACGGTTTGACCCAAGAAGTCTAAATATCTTACTCCCTATAGCTTACATAAAATGCTGTGCCCGCAGGTACAGTTCAATCAAACCAGTGCCGTTTCCACCAGGGGCAAAGCTTTCCAATTGGAGCGCCAATGATTACAAAAATGCTACCAACACCTTCCTTTGGAGGGCATGCGAGGCTCTTTTACGGATGAAAAAAATAACAATCGTAAAAGAGTAATGTCTGTATCCGCCCTCCGTCTGCTCAACCTAAGGGAGGAGGTTTGAAGCTAAATATCTGGGCTTTTGGGTGGGAGCCAATTGAAGTTTCTATTGTTTTCTCGAAAGACAAATAGCTAACACAGCTGCCTTGCACAAATCTCGTGATCGAACAATTTCGAAGAACAACGATTTTTACCTTATAACGTAACTAAACTTGCAAAGCCATAATTATGCATCCCATTCAAAATTACAGCATAATGATGATAAAAATGATAGATGACAAATGAGCGGCAAATGAATTTTTAAAGTGGCATCATCCCTCACTAGCTCAAAAAGGCTTCAGTTCCATCGCGAGGCAGTTCTGGTGGCTCCGTTACTATGGCTACATCCTTTCATCAGTTTGTAGAAAAGATGATGACGTAGGTTGCGGTAACCAAGGATTTCGGCTAATTATGGGGGCCGGTGAAATTCGTTTTTAATGTGTTAGCAAATCCTTCTTTACCTTATTGATTACATAAAATGGAGGTTTGGAGGATCTCTTAAATAGGCAAGTTCATTTCTCTTATCACAATAACAAGACATTCTGCTGACAAATATAGACCAGTTTCGACAAAAGGCTTTATTCCCGCCATTTTCTTTCAATTAAACCCATATATGGGGGCCTAAAATCCATTGGAAGCCAATGTAGGCTTTACACGGAATTGGGCTCGAAGCAATTTAATGGTTATGGTGAGCAAGGATCGCTATAGCTTTTTGTCCAGGGGCCATGCGTTGCTCGCGGGCAGTGAAATTACAATGGTTTTGTCAATCATCACTTGCAGTCTCCGCTGCAGTGGTTTGGCATCTAAAACTTGGCTCTGCCTACTAAAATTAGCTCGGCGTTAGCAAGAAAAAGTAGACGGCTTTTTTACCACCCCCCTTTCAGGCCCTTGTCGAGCATCTGCGTTTGGATATATCGTACCAGAATGTGTCAGACAAGCAGGGATTGACGTAAGTGTTGTCTTGGTAACGTAGTGAGTTTTTATTAAAAGTTGTCTCAGACGTTGACGTTGCAAAAGTGAAATCCAGTCATTGTCAAAATAGTGTCACAATTTCCATAGATATGTAATACCAAACAGCTGCAAACTACTTGCTGACTACAGTGACCTAAATTACACATCACAAAATATGGAGGGCCTGGCGTTTCGATCTTAGCAGAATCTTTCTCAAAGGCAAACGATTCTGCTAGAAAGATTTTCCTATGATCGAAATGTCACAACTTGCTCAAGTAAACGTAATTACGTTACTCTCGATTGTAAAACACATTATGTTTGAAGGGCACAGTCCAGAGCGACTTTTTCAGCACCAAAAACAACACAAAGGTTTTTAGGAAAGCCTTTGTGGTATTTATGTGGAGTGTGACTAAACTAGGGGCCTTATGCGCTTTGATGGATGAGAAAAAATTAGATATTCGCCGATATTGCAAGATCCCCGTTGCACCCACTCAACCAATGTCCGCCAGTAAAAAAAACCAACAAAAAAACAGAAATATTCAGTTTAAAAAATGGTACACGGAATATAAACGAAGGATCTCATTCATGTGGAAGCCATTTTCAATTATATTTCCAGAATATCCCTTACAAATTGTGAATAATGAAAGCAGATTGTTTTATGGCTGGCATGCGTTCTAAGCCCCCTTTCAGTATTTGTTTTTTCAAATCTGGCTGAAACACTAACGTACATTTCGTATGTTCATTTTACATTTTTTAAATTAAAGGAAATTAATTAAACGAAACACGGGTACTAATTTGGTCTTTAAGTTTCATTTTACAGTTATCATTTCTCTCTTCTTTCAAAAATCTCGAGTTAACCTCGCTTTAAGTTTCATTATAGCCGACCCTTAAATAAAGCCAACTGGCGGGCGATATCCGGGTTGACCCTGCAAACACTGCCCAAAGTGGCAAAAACAAAAAGGTAAAAGGACAAAAACACAAAAGATGAAGAATGGAAACTAAGAAAACAAAAAAAAAGTACGGCTTGAAAGCAACATGCGAAGCCAGTATTTTTCTTTTGTTCTCTTCCCATTTGGTAGACAGGTCATTGGTATTAGGTACAGCAGATTATAATTATGACAGGTAAATAAACGTAGGCAGGCCTATTTTACAATTCAGTTGTCCTGCGTTCTACGACCAATTCTGAAATAGTGCACACAGTAAGATATACGAGTTTGGGGCTTATTTTGACAGATTAAAATGAATAACTTGTGTCATTTGTTGTCCTAGTCTGGAATGGTCCAATTCCAAGGATACTTATCATACATATAATTGTGCTCTTTTTTACTCTTAAAAATACAATTAATGATGTGTAACAGCTACAGCTTATTATTTTGACAACGCACCGTTATATTTTCGAGTTGTAATTTGATATACTTTGCCATGACTACCTACTAGATCCAAATTACCTGAGAGACTAGTGTGCCAGATGTGATATAGACGTCATTAATTAGTACAGTAAGTAAATGGACAAAGAAATAGCCTGGTGGTTCTTTGTATTTTGTACTACTCAACAAGGTTTGTCTGGAAGAACACTGTATTAAACACACATTTAATAGCTCAGTTTCTGTCTCACACTGTCTCACAGCCAAAGGTGTACGTACCAGTACTTCTACGTGGTAACGTGTTTCAAAGGAAACTCTAATTAGCACAGAAATCTATATAATTTATATGTCAATGTAACTAAAGGCAGCCAACTTACTGTGTGTTTTACCGTTTTCACCATGTAATGCGGCATACATAATTTAACCCAAAAAGAGCGAATAGTCTATAGTCTTTCACAAGCAACAGTCACGAGCTCTCTTCATAAAAACATGAGCAGTCACAGTGTTACCACGGTAACAGGTAAACAACCGGCAGTTACTAATAGAACATCCGACCGCATCACAGTACTTAGCTACAATTAGATTAATGACCATGGTACCTTGTGAAACGACGCTGAGCTACACGTCCAGCGAGACTGACTGGAAGTTATTATTTTTTTCAAGTCCAAGGCTAACTCAGAGGCTGAAATTTCTGGGGGTAGATTGAAGTAATTCCAGTGGAAAATCGCAAGTGACTTATTAAAGTAATGGTATTAATGGTATTTCACGACTGATTAAAGCAACGTATACCGACTCTGTATCATAATTCAAGATAAGCTTGTTTATTGTTACATGTTGAAATCCTTTTGTCATCAGTTTACAAGTTTTTCTCGATTATCTGTTCAAAAGAATGCTTGAAGATGAAATCGACACCCTTGAGGAAAACCTGCATTAAGCAAACTATACACTCAAATGATAACGGGTGACTGTTAGATTTAGATCTGAAGCAAACAGCAAAAATATTTAGATCTTAGCAGAATGCACAGCGAAGGAGTTCCTAATCTAGATATTCTGTATGAGAACTTATCACGGCAATTAATGCAGGCTTTTTTCAACCTATGTTTGGTATTTTTCACACAGATTGTTTGAAACATTGTTCGATTCCACGACGTTTTCGAAGGCATGGCTGGTAACATATTATGGACTATTACATGTATACTACTGAGTTTGCGCTTTCAAAATCGTTTGCTGTTGATCCTACGTACGTCCTGGTCATTGATTCCAGTTACTACTTACGCTTGAGTTACAGCATAGCTTTACGGTCAAAGAGTCTCGTTCTTTTTTATCTAAAACAACGTTTCTTTCTCTAAACACTATTATGTTTAGCGGATGTTTATATCTACAAATATGTTAATTCAATGTGACAAATTAATTATGCTTTGTTGCTTGATCAACCACCTCTTGTTTAGTTCATTTTATCGCTACAAGATAACATTTATTATTCTCATCAGCAGAAACACGTTATGTGTGCCGGGTTCCAGGTTGCGGCCTCGAGCAGCCTGTTCGCAATATAGAGGGAAAGATCTCTAAATAATATTGAGCATGCTCAGGGCACCTGGCCACCCCCCCATGGAAGGAACTCAGTACAAAAGAATACATATCGCGAATATGTGGGTCAGCCGGGTCAACCCTGAAATTGTTACATGGAACTCCAAATCACGCCCTGCTACTACCGCCATTATTCACTTTGGTATAGCTCTTCGTTCCCGTTAAATGAAAATAAACCCGCCGAGTCCCCTCCACCACCATTGAATGAAGTAGACTAGACATGAGGCAGGAATTGTCTGGGAGCGACAGGCAGAAGTGTCTCGATTTAAAATAGATAAACTAATAGTTCATATGAAGACTTTGAATTTGCCCTTAAAGTGTTGCAGTAACAAATTCGCGTTCAATCTTAACAACACTGCGCCAAGCACACGGTAGTTCTGGTGGGGCTTCCAATTCCGACACGGTATTTGCCAGCGGTGGAAACAATCGGCATACTTTCTGAAATTCATTACGATAAGTTATTTAGCAACGTAATAAGAACATCTAGTCAAGGAACCAAATGAAAAGCACTGTGACTACCGCCCATTCGTTCCAATGGGCTAGTTTTCTGGTTGGCAAGTGTGCCATGTTTCTTGGACCCACAAGATGCCAAGCGTGGCAAGGATTTGGGCAAGCGTGCCCCCATGTTTTTATGTCCAATTTAGGCTATGCGTAAATTATAATTGAAAAACTAAAATAAAGAAAAGGATTAGCGGCACGAAGAGCGATGCCCTAAGTCAACCCTTTTGTTTCAAGTTGTGTTTTGTGTCTCGTTTGAGAATAACTGCATTTGAGTCCAAGGATGTTTAGTAGTCAGCTTCACAAACTGTTCTAACAAACTTTTATCTTCACTTTGCTTTCTAGTTTTTGGGCTTATTTTAAGTAATTTCAATCTTTTTGGTTTTTCTTAGCTACCTGATATTTTCTTACATGCAACTAGTTTTCACAAGTTGTGCACATAAGATTTAAACCTATGGTTATGCTGCTGAATGTGATGACTCTTGTAAGCGGAAGTGGGGCGGAGACGATGACTACTCGTTTAGTGTCAAGAACATAACGGCTGCTCTCATGTTGCAGCCACAAAATAATAAGGATGTCATACCCTACACTCAGTGACTATCTTGGCTATCATAATTCATCGCATGTATAGGTTTATAGGTTTATAGTTTATAGGTGTATATGTTTATGCCTATTCTACGTCTGTGCGAAACAGTGGGTTGTCTGTGTAGAACGGTTCGTAGGATAGCTGTTGGGGGTTGGAGTTTACTCCTCCTAGTCGGATGCTGGCACATACGCAGTGGTCATTTAGTGTCCAGGGTATCAACCAGCGGAGCCTCTCGTTGTGACTCGTGTCCGGCTCCTGGCCGAAATAGCAAGTGTTTGATGAAACACACCATGGCAAGAGGGTCACTGAGAAAAACAAACATCAATGTATGAAAAAAAATCTGCTCCGCTCAAGAAATGAGTCATAGGTCCATTATATCTTCATCTGGAAAAGGAAGAGGTTTTGGATTAATCGTGGGTATCAGTCGATTTTCAATGGCGTATAAGCTAGCACGTAGCACGAAGCCCTAACGGTATGGGGTCCAGGGCTTGAAAAGGGGCCCAGACAATTTCGGATTGTATAAGGTCTGTCTGAGGCAACGTCTGACCGCTTAAACTATTTTAGTGCTTTTGCAAGACTTGTTTAATTTTTCAAATAATTTTATTTATAATGTACACAAATACTATAAAGTAAACAATGCAACTAAAAGAAAAGTAGAAATCAAAAGCCACCATGAGGTGTAAATACAAACTGTGTTTAAAGCTTCCTATTTTTCTGACTTCAAGGTGCACCACTGCACCAATTAAGCACCAAACGGTGTATATGAATTAATTTAAAACTTGCTTTTCCTAAACATTTTGGAGTTATTAATTAAACAAATAATCTGAAATATGAACTAAATATTGGCATATTACCCTAATTTTTTAAAAGTTAACATCCAGAAAAAAAAAGTGGCGGGAGCATGCCCCGTCCCCATCATTTGACGTCATTGGTGTTTAAAACTGGCATCCTGATAAAAATAGACATTGTGTGGGTTGGCAATTTGGAGCAATCCTAGTGGTTTTCATTGTGCAAATTGTTGGCAAAGGCCTCTCACTGGCGACCTGTGACTCATTTTCCAGGGTGTTCAAATTATAAGGCCAGAATTTTCCATCAAAGGTTGGTCGGTGACTTATTGCAATGTACTCAAACAACTGTCAATAACGACGAAAATCTGGAACAGCAAATCATAAGTAAATTCAGCAGTCTTTAGTTCACAGATTCTTTTAAAAATAACACTGACATTTTTTTCCCATGGATTCCCTTTACACCGATGTTCACACCACCGTATTGGTACGTGGTCTGGGACTTGCGGTACAAAAATCATGATCTTGTTCGGGCGAAATTCGAACCATTGACTTCCTGCGTAAAAATTGCAGACGTCTTACTGAGCCACTCGGCCATATCTTGACCGGAATCAGTGGATGACTCGAATCCAATGTACTGCATTCGATTAATTATTTTAATTTGGGTTTCCGTAGGAGAGGGGGACCAATCATACCCGAGCAAGCCTTAGACTACTTCGTAATTCTCGGATCACGCTAATAAGACACTGTACATCTATACGTCCGTATCAGGGTAAATCCTATGGTACAAAATCAACATCTCCGCGACACAAAGCGGCTTGCACTACCAACTGTTGTTTGGGTTTTAACCAGCTGCTCGACAGTCCGGCTAACTCGGTAGTTAATTACCACTAAGCAGGAGGTCGTGGGTTCCAATCTAACCCAACCCAGCTTGTGACTTATCCCACCACCCCCGGCGACGGAAAGCTATACAATCTAAAAACACCAGTGTTAGACTGACCCGGAATCTCGGTACCATGGGACGGGACCCTTTCTGGGTCAAATTATGACCTGTTTTGGGACATATCTGACCCTTCACCAGTCTGAACCTGGTGTTTTTAAAGTGCTACTATCAATTACCATCGGATTTTGATCCACTGAATGACATTGAATAGTCTACCCTTGAAAATTAAAATGGAATTTTTTGGCTCTAAAAAGCCACCATGTCAAAACAAGAATAATCATCTGAAAAAAAAATTCAAAGGTTCTGATGAAAAATGCACTGACCCTTTGATCTCAATAAATTACAGGGAAAATGTTTTCTTACCCATGAGAACTATGACAGAGGCGGTCATGATGAGTACACGATTAGTCGTCTTATTTTGCCTTTGAAGCTTTCCTCTGCACTCCGAAAAGAAATACCGTAGCAAATAATTGCGAATTCTCTTCTCGTGTTCCTTTCCTACACCTCGCCAAAGGTGTTCTAGTACAGACTACGTTGGCCCCCACAAGAACAAAGCTTTTATGTATTACATCGCTAGGGAAAATCTTAGGAGATGGTCGTTACTTTTAATTGCCTAGTCAAATATGACGAATTTTATGCTCACATTATTATGCATGTAATTTGTCCCAAGATTGGCTTATTGTGCTCGATCCATTACTGCGGTAGTTCCAACCGCCATTCGGTCTGTAAAAGACTACAAAAACCATTTGAATCGTACAACAAAAACCAGGGACGTAGGCGTCGGGGCGCCTGCAAGAGAGCGCGTTCCCCGTTAAAAAATGGAAAGCTTGTGGGGGGGGGGTGGAAAATGAGAGACGCAAAAGAAAGGAGGGGTGGAAACTATCCACATGGTGTAAAACGCCTTGGAATTACCCTCTTTCTATAGTTTTGCGTGTAACTTTACAGCTGATAAAGTATTTCCTTCCACCCCGCCCGATGGAAAGAGGTTCACCCAGTGGTGTAACCACCGGTAGCGGGGTACAGGGGGTGCTCCCCAGAAATGTTACTAATTTATTATATGGGGTTTGGGGGCATTGAAGGCACCAGCCTTGTAGAAATGGCTCAACCTCCTGGGCGTGTGATTCATTTTTCACGAAGGAAAAACATGTGACAATCATTATTGGAAAAAAAATTATACCCCCCGCCGGACTTCAGTCCTGGATGCACGAGTGTTTGCCCCTTTCTGTCGATGTATGGTTGGAGGTATACTTAAAGTGTACCTGAACACGCAAACCCACGAACAAAAAATCGTCATACCGCTCACAAAGCCCGAGGAAATGGTGATGAACAAAAACTTTGGAAAACAGGAAATTTCGGGGGAAAACGATTTTAAAATAAAATAACACAAAGCAAATCCAAAGCCATTTGTACCAGCAATCAACCAAGTTGGATGCGCCACTGAATTTCTCCTCCACGTTGGTCCACATAATATCTTACTCGGCTCGTTGACAACATGACCTCCGTAGTATAATCAAATAAAACAAAGCCTTGGAGCTGCTCTTGCCAATTAACAGCTGCCAGTTTGTTGTCATGTTACTGTTCATAATGTGACTGATCATTGTTATTGTAGACGACTTAAAGACACATCAGTCACCACGGGTAACTCTATCACTGGCCATTTGCAGTTTCGCCTGCGCAGCCAATGGCTGTTTTATTGCCATGGACGTAAATTCCAAGGCACTGTGGGTAAATACCCCCCTCCCTTTTTTTGAACAAGTGAAGTGGGCTATTTGAATCCCCCCCCCCCAAAAAAAACACTCGCACACACACCTTTTCGAGATGAGCAAAATTAAGGCGGATTCTTAAGAATTTGTCGGACTTCCCAACAAGCAAATTGTATTCAAAAGCACTTAAAAAGGAAGAAAAATAAGAATGCCATAAATACGACGTTCTGGTGTAAGAGTCTGCTGGAATGTATTAAATGTATTACCATGGTGTCAGCAGTCGCTGTTTTGAGTGGTTTTTCCTTTATTTTGAGGTTTATTTATATATTTATATTTATCATCCTGAATTAAACTGTGTCAGAATTTCACAAGTTGCCTGGCAATTTCTATAGCTTCGTCTTCTACAGGGGAGTGACTGACCTATGTTTTTTGGTTTGTTAGTCGATTGCAAGTTAATAACACGATATGACATTGTATTGGAAAAGATTTTTCATTTGAGCGTTCGGTTTGCTCGGTGGGTGTGCAAGAGGGAAATAACTTGCTGAGTGACTCAACAAACGTTTTGCTGTGAAGTAACGAAAAAAATCCAGTTTTGTAATGTTACAAAAATCTTGTCGGCTGTCGGGAAACATTATTTGGCTTTCCCTCCCTACGATTCTTACTTTTTTGTAAGGACCCGGCCGCCCAAATTTCTGTACGAAGTCATAAAAACATTTTCCACTGTAAAACCTGTATCCCTTGGAAATCAGAGTTTACATTATTCAGAAACCCTTTATTACTGGAACGAATTTTGAACAAGTAAAACAAGATTCCTTTCATTCGAATGCCTGATCAACCTCTTTCGAGGCCATTCGACGAATAAGAATTAAACTACCTTATGAAATTTGAAAGGATGTATTTCCCTGGAGAATGCCCAATAGCGAAGTCGAATGTTTGCTTTGATGATTGATTGCTTATGTGAAGGATCATTCTTTTTAAAACAAAATTAAATGGGCCTTGCGTTAAATTGAATAAATCTTTGCTGAAATTGGCAGGAAAAACCTACAATAAAAACCACTTTTCATGGGGCATTATTTCTCCAAAGTCCCTGAATCATTTCTCGAAAATTTGAAACTGAAGACTTTAAGGTAATTCCTACAGAGAAAACTTCCCTAGACCACTCAAAAGCCCTCATAAAGCTGATTGCATTTTATTACAAATTACCTCATCGGTGGTAGAATTCACAGTCCACGTGCAGCCAGTTATTGTTGCCACACCATTATTCTATCCACGTAATTTTTAAATTGCACCTTTAGTAGGGGGCCCGCATCTTTACTGGAGCGCTACTCAGTGCTTTGTTAATTTCTATGCAAGATCTACTTCAATTAGCCTGAGTAAAGGCGTTCACCATTAGCCACACCACATTGGCTAGTTCATCGACTTCCTGTTCTTGATACGGGTTTCTTGTTTCTTTGTGTGCTTTAATGTGCGTTTTCTATTTAATTTTGTTGTGTGTGCTCGTGTGAACAGTTGCTATACCGTCTCAGCTGTCATGGTCTTTCTAGACCATGGCCCAGGCGTCCTTATATACACTGATAATTACCCTGGGGGGGGGTTGAGTTGGAAATCCAACACAAGATGTTACAAAATGCCAATCAAAAGTAGGATAAACAGAGGCCCATTTCTGGTGCGCAAACTATTAGGGGTTGGACTTTCCGGTTATACTTCAGATTGAACAGTTTCCTGCTTATGAGTTTTATTTCTTTTCAGCATGCGCCGAGCGACAGTGAGCAAGAAACGTGGGTCTGCTGCGGTACAACCACCGGCTCGGCCACAAAAGAAGAGGAAGAGTAGCAAAACCCAGCCTGTGGCGGCCACGGAGGTGGGTAATAACTTGCAAGCGCAGGTAGAAGGAGGGCATGTGCGGGAGCAACTGGGCACAAACGCCATAGAGGAGGTGACCACTGCCGTAGTTACTTCCGTTGCTGCTCACATCAAGAAGCTGGTGCAACAGGAGCTGGGCAAACTCGCTGGGAGAAGCGATGCAACTTCGGCTGACAGCGGTGCCATGACGAGCCCCGGGACATCTGACAGGAATGAGATGGGTACGAGGACTGGGTTCGGGCAGGGGCCGAACCTGGTTGACTTCGCACCAGCTGCAGCGCCATCAACGGCACCTCCGATTCAGTCGGGGCTCCGGCAGGGGCCGAGTCCAGTTGAGTCGATGGGTGCCAGTAGAGTTGCGACTGTTTCTTCCGCAACAAGTGAGTCCGTTACGGGGGAGGATTGCGTTCCTTTGTCTGTACCCTAGCCCCTGGATTTTGTGGTCACTCAAGAATTAAGAAATAAAATATGGAGGGGTGAATTTGTCGAATTCGGTGACCTAGTTCACCCAGCACAAGCATCTAAAGCAAAGCTTGATGGCATATGTCTTGTACAAGGGGAGAAAATGCTCCCGAAATCTCTCAATGAATGGAATGCCGCCTTCGCGATTTTCACTACTATCTACACAAGTAAATTTGCATGTGAGGTGGCAAAGCTTCTTAAATATCGTGAGGTCATACGGCAAATCGCAACTGAAGGGGGCAATTACAATCTGTATGGCGTAATTTTCCGCAAGCTGCGTCAGTCCGTATCTCTCCCCTGGGATCACTTTCATACCGAATTATATCTCAAGTTCTTTCGAGGAGAGCCCGAATTCGCAACCGGGGCGTTCAACCCAATGGCCAAAATAGAGTTACCGGTCATGGTGCCTTTGAGGCGTCCTTGGCCGTGGGTTTCTGTTTTCGGTTCATAAGGGGGCCGATACAGTGATGGGCAATGTGGCTTCAAACACGCCTGCCCAAGATGTCAGGGCAAGCATTCCCCGGCACGATGATGGCAAAGGCCCGGAGGCTTTACAAGAGCAAGTAAATTTGCGGGTAGGGAACACTCACAGAGGCCCCGCCAGCCGATTTTGGCCAACAGCAGTCCAAACTTCCACAAAGAAATGTGCCGACAAAGGGACAAGGTCCAACTCCCCACGCGCAAGTCTCCTACACCAGTAAATAGAGATGTGTTGAACTGTTGGTTGTATGGCTATGGCCCTGCTATATGTATCTCGGAGAAGGCTTCACGTTTGGTTTTAAATTGGGTTTTGATGGTCACAGACAGGAAAGGAATTCTAGGAATCTTTGGTCTGCTCTAGAGCACCCCGAGGGAGTGCGGGATAAGCTTAACGCAGAACTCGCCAGCGGTAGGCTTGCTGGGCATTTGCCATTGCACCATTCAAGAATTTCTCGGTCAGCCCCATTGGTCTGGTTCCTAAGAAACAACCAGGCCAATTTCGCCTCATACATTATTTATCGTACCCTGAAGGCAATTCAATAAATGATGGGATACCAGATTATTGCGCTTCTGTAGCCTACGCGACAACCGACGATGCGATCGCATTATTATGCCGCATGGGGCCACGTAAGGTCGGTTGCCAAAGGACAAAATGAGGTCGCTGTTCGCCTTGATTTTTCCGCAAAAAGTTGCAGGCCAGTAAATAAACTATCATAGCCAACAGTAAAAAAAAATCCCGAACTTCAAAAAAAATCAGGAAAAATTTCCTAGGCGTTTCGCAGGCGAGACGCGCGTCAAACTAAAGCCCAGTATATGATATTTCATTTTCTTTTCAAATTTTCATTCAATAACTGATGACTTCTGAAGATGTTTATTTCCACAGAAGGTCACCTCTAAAAATAGTCTTGAAACCCCTCGCCATTTTGAAATATCTATGCTTACACTTCTCGAAAAATAGACCGTTTTCATGCACCGATTTCTTCCAAATCTCACTTAAACGCAAGCGGGTAGGCTATTCTCTTTGCCAGCCTAAAGTTGTCTTTTTTTGTCTTTTTATTTTACAGATCTTCAAGTTCATAGGACACGAACTGCTAATTTGGCCCGTGCATGCAGTTTTCGGCCTATTACTTACCTGCATCCTTTAGTAAGCCCCAACTTTTACGATGTCCTCCAAAACGTGTAAAACAGAGGAAAAGGGGTTCCAGAGTCGGTTACACAATTGGAAAAGGTTGTCTCTCATCCAGGTTTATAGGCCTGCGACCTTGAGTAGGGCTGAAAGGGAAAAACTGTTTAGTTTGGCCAGTGGCCAGTAGGCTAACGTCTGTGAATTTGCAACTTTTTCAGATGCTGGAAATAATTGCTTGTGACTGCTTGCTAGGGCTAACTTTTGTTGATTAGGGTTAGGTACGGCCAACTATATTGGTTCAAAATTTGCACGCAGGGTTTGCCCTTGATTGGGGGAACGCAGTAACAGTAACTCATGTTTTGAAACTCAGTACTGGACCAATCAGACCTTTGAGTTT
>NW_019091585.1:127193-138251 GCF_001949145.1 Acanthaster planci | reverse complement strand
ACAGAAGAGCTTACCCGGTAGGCTAAGGTACTGATGGTATTTGACGGGGTGAATTTAACGTCTCTTATAGCTACTGACTGACAGCAAGCGTTGGGAAAATAAAACGCTACCGCTGGGATTCGAACCCAGCGCCTAACGATCTGAAAACCGCGACTTAAACCATTTGGCTATTTCAAAGAAGCTGCTCTTCGCTGTTCCTGTTACGGATATAACAAAACAACTAACCTTACTGCACAGAATGTTTCTGTGTAAAGACTGAGTGACCAAAACGCTACAAATAGCGCATCACGTAGCAAAACTACACGTTATCTTATGTGGTGGATCTGATCTGTGGTGTAGTTCTTCAGACACCTTGCCATGATGTCCTGTGAATGGTGCCTCTTTATAGGAAATTGCTTCTCTGTAAAGATGTAGTGGAAAAGTGAGCACTTTTCCTCCCATGCTGTAATTCATTTTGAACCTTTGTGACCTTAAGTTGTCGTATTTTTCGTTGTGTGAAGATTAAATGTGAATACATCAGTACAAGTGGGCTTCTTCCTATCAATACTATCTTGCATTGAGGCTTACTCCCAGGGCAGCATCACAGTTGTGCCCACGAATATACTCCTAGTGTGAAAATCGTGAAACAAAGTTGAAAGTAAGGTTAACTGAGACAGGAAGGTGCTCTTTGAAGATTTAAATTCAATTGATTGTCGCTATCCTTCAACCAGCTTGTCAAAGTAGAACTTGTTATTTCCACAAAACAATGTCACCCCCCGAAAAGTGATATTTCCGAAGTCTGCTTGCAGGCATTTTTAAAGTGACAACCCTCAATTTTTTCTGGCACTGAGGACCATTTTCAACCGTATTTTTTCAGCCATTCTTCACTCAGATGAAAGCACAGAGTCCCAGGGAGTTGATTCTGGCAACGATTTGCACAATTTCGCCATTTTGGGGGTCATATTCTTTATAAGAAGATATTGTTTGGGCACTTTTAATGCTAATGAGCTGGCCAGAAATTCTCACATGAATTAGTGGACTGCACCCCAATAGGTTGCACACCACTAAATAAATTGCCATAGCCAACAGTGAGAAATACCCGAGCTTTAAAAAATAGCCTACAGAAAAATACTAACGAGTTTCTCAAGCGAGACGCGCGTCAAATTAA
This sequence comes from Acanthaster planci, assembly GCF_001949145.1. The sequence continues at coordinate 137,104 of NW_019091585.1, read as the reverse complement.
AGCCTGGTTCATGAGTTTTCATTTCCTTTTTAAAATAATTTTCATTCGTTAACCGATGACTTCTGAAGATATTTGTATCCACAGAAGGTCACCCCTAAAATCCCCCCTAATCTTGAAACCCCTCGCCATTTCGAAATATCGATGCTTACGGCACAACTCGAAAAATAGATCGTTTTCAGGCACCGATTTCTTCCAAATCCCACTCAGACGCATCGGGTATTTTCTGTGCTCGCCTAAACCTGTCTTTTCTACAAATCATCAAGTTCATTTGACACAAAATGCTGTATTTCATATAGAGAATTTGAGTGCATGCAAATCACGTGTGATTTGGCCTGCGCAGGCAGTTTTAGGCGAAAAACAGCTATTGGAACGGATAGCTCGCGTGTATGGTGCGGCTAATGACGAACGAGGAGACAATCCGAAGCACATAATACTCATGAGTATTCAGAGAGGGCTGGGGGGAGAGCACCCTGCTTCCGAACGTTTTTAGTTTAATAATAGTAATATTATGTTCTTTAAATATTAACACTAAAACCCTAACGAAACAACACTACTACATAAAAGCAAGAATGTCAGGACGTAAGGCTTTGGATATTTTTTCTCCCCAAAACATCATGTTGAATAAGCCAGAAGACACATCACTTTTGAATCCCCCCCCCTCCGATGCAAAAGCTAGACACGCGGCTGCCTATGATCGTGAATCATTCAACACACCTCCTCTTCTGGTCACTGTACCGTTCGATCGGCCGCAACACGCACCGTCAGTTAAAAGTGAGATATCACGTGAACGTGAACTTTTTTTTTAAATGTTTGCCTATTCCTTTCTGATTTTGTGGTTCAATTCCAGCAAACCTCCGCCTACCTATACCTAATACACCCATGGATCTGCACGCCCCACCCGTCAACTTTCGCCCATGACCTTGACAAAAAAGGGGCTCATTATGAGCGGCGGTCGAGCCATCAACGTCTGTGAAGCCGTACCTTGTTCATATCAAGTGGCTATGGCCGTAAATAACGTACGTGGACACGAAAGTGACTGCAGCCTCCAGCCAATGGCTAACCGTAAACACACGTGTTGTTTCCAGCCATAGCCGTAAGATGTTACGACGAAGCCTGAGAATGTCTAGCGCCCTCTCGTCAGCTGACAAATCCCATAATAGTATCTTCACGCATGCGCTCTTTCATTATCTTTTATGCCATCGCGGGGTAAAGATGGCGGGCACAACGTCCATCGAAGATATTCTTTCGTCTGTGGTCGACGAAACAGCAGTAAGCGCACTGATTGGATCACTTGAGTCTAAACTCGCTGCTGGAAACACTGCAGCAACTTCCAGTTCACTCGATACAGCCGCTGTTGGCTCAAATCATGTGAGCAAACCTGGTGCAACTCCAGGGGACGTGACCGAGAATTCAACGCACCCGACCGCATCGCAAATCAACGCGGGCCAAGATGGACCGGGTACGGCCGCCGCGGTCCCCACCGTCGTGGTCACGGCAACTTTGCAACAGCCCTCCTCTGGCGGGGATAAGGCCCCCGACAACCTCGCCTCCATTGCTTCTGGAACTGCTGCTAATGCCCAGAACAGTAAGGAGCAGAATCCAAGCACAGCGCCAGCAGTTCAGGAGAGCAATAATCGCCCTGGGAATGGGATCGCAATCAACAGTGCCGTTGCCAACTCCAGCAGCGCCAAGCCAACGCCGTCTGCTCCCAGTCCTACACCACCAACGTGTGTACGAGTCATTACACTACCGGGTGGCACCGCATTAACTACTGTTTCAACTGCTGCAAATATATCCAACATCAGTGTTGTCAAAAGTGCAGTGCTAGATTCGAAAGCAAGAACAGTTGTGAAATTAGGCAGTGTGCAACAGCAAGGACAACCAGTAACACAATCCGGCACAGCACTGACTACAGTAACAAGCAGTGTCTTAAGTTCTGGCTCAGCACCGAGCACAGGAATCAGTGGACAGAGTCAGGCCAACTCAGCACAAACAATAAGGGAACATCTGACAACCGGTGCAAAGCAACCCATTAAAACAGCTGTTGTAGCCCCAACACCGCACCAAACGGCATCACCTGTGAGTGCAGCCACTACGCAGCCCCAGATAGTTCTGCGGCCTGCGCCTTCATTACAGGTTCAAACTCCCAGCATCAAGTCCAATGCTTCCAGCGGTTCAGTTGTCACCCTGGCAACCACGACCGTATCCCAAGTGAAACTGTCAAGCGTTGCCACTTCTGGACAGCCTAACCTTATCGCTGCAAGCCCTCAGGTGCAACATGTACGATTAACGTCACCACAAGTAATCGCTCCCCGAACGCCTGGTGGTGGAGCTGTGCAGTTTCGTCTGCCACAGGGTACATCTTTACCTCCAGGTGTCATGTTGATAAACAAGGACGGTAACATCCATGCTGTGGTGAACAGTTCAATTGGCCCTGGGAGCCAAATACAGCATTTACCAAGTGGGACAGTGCCAGGGGCTGTCACATTCAGACAGGTGCAGGTATGTAGCCCTGCTGCAGAAAGGTCAAATACGTTCTTGTAGTCCAGGATCCAGACTGTCATCCAAACTCAAGTTCATTTTGATTTTGAAAGGAATCCTGTTGGCCCAGCTGAGTTTGTATGGTTAGGCCAAAATCACTTACTTTTACAAACCCATCATACAAAGTACATGTACAAAGTGATAAAGGGGCATTCATGTGACTGTACTCTAACTAAGCAGTGTTGGAATTTGTGCAGATTCAGGTCTGGGCCTACCCAATTCCTCACTTTTTCTCTTTTGTAATTTGGAAAAAAAAATGTGAAACAAAATACATGTATATGGGGAAACTGACTAGGCACTTTTAAATGATAATAAAGAGATGAACAAAGAATTGACTGAAGCACAATTTGAACCTGCGACCTTCGTATCTATTGCTCTACCAACCGAGATATCCAGCCCCTGAATCATCATGGCTATTCCCATCTGTCAATATGTTTGGGGCGCTAGCTAGAAGCCATTAAACCTGAAACACCATCCCATGTAGCCAGGGATCACGCTCCAATAACAAATTACAACCTGGGAATTGACGTACATGTCTTTCTGAAAGACAATTCTAAATGGTTTTGAAGCCCTGCATTTACAGGCACATTTATTTGCCCCAAGCTTCCGAAATTTTAAAGTGCAAAAATTGTAATCTGTTTAGGTAATTTTTGTTTTCAAGCTGTAGACAGTTGCTCTATTAGTAGACTCCGAAAATAAAATGGTATACTGTGGTAGTTGAAAGAGGATAGTAACATATGCAAGGTAGGCTCTCTTTGGTAGTAAACCAGTTCAGTATTTCAAAAAGCAAAGGGCATTGGGGAATAAGGCACCTGAGATCATGGTAACCTGAACATGTTCAGTTCCTGGGAGTTGGGGTGTGGCCGCATGTTCTCAACCAACCTGCGACAAGCTTTATTTTGAGCAGACCCTCTCTTAATACTAAACTTGCTCATTGCATATTACAAGACCATAATGACTAAACTGACAGATGTTCCATTTGCACCTTTCACTTTTATAGCCTGGCTCCCCAGCATTACAGAGACCTAGTTCCCAGTCCACCTCTGCTGTCCAGTCCAGCATACCTGTACGGCCTAACGTGGGTCAGCTTCTGAACACCACCAATGCAACTGTGGGTCAGCTGAAGGGAGGCGCCCAGGTCATGGTGGGAGGATCGCCCGTGACGTTTGTGTCCAAAGCTGATGGCCCCAGATCGCCTGTCAGCATAAGTGGCCAAGGGGTGCAAGCGGCCACCCCCAAGATGGTGGGTGTGTCAGCGGGTGGGACTGTGGCCGTGACGGTATCCGGGGTGCAGCGTGCCGTTTGTGTTGGTGGGACGCCCGGTGTGGGACAGCCAGTTGTAGTTGGTGCCCAGCCCCAGCCCATACCAATGTCTCAGTCTGCCATGGAAAATGTTAAGAAGTGCCGGAACTTTCTGACAACATTGATAAAGTTGGCATCCAATGGTAACCAGCCGGCAGAAACCGTCAAGAATGTCAAAGAACTTGTACAGAATTTGATTGTGAGTGTGATGTTTTTGTGTTGACAAGAATAACATACATGTAACTGTAGCAGGTTTGCATACCCCACCACTTTTGGACCCACTCACAGTTCGGGGAGGGGGAAAATCCCATCCACCCCCAAGGATTCAGCTGTCCCATACCCACATTTTTTAAAATTTAGCATGAATGTAAAGGAACTCATTATCATTACAAGTGTGACGTTTGGAATCAATCTAGCCGACAGGTTTGTTGTTACAATCATGAGAAGTTAAAGGGCCTATAAGTGTAAGCCCACATACATTTACATCAAACACGTCAATGAAAAAAGTTCATACATTTTTGGCCTATCCAATTTTCACCAAATTGACGTCAAAATGACAGCAAGATTTTAACAAACAACCTCCTGGCTTTTTTAGGGTTGATGATTTCAGGTCCTGTAAAAATCACTTGAAAATGTTGGAAATTCTGGAAAGGCCCTTAACACAAATATCAAGGAAGTTAAAAAAGTCAGTTCACACCAGTTGGCTTAACTGCCGCAAGCCACTAAACATGCCTTGATCCCTCAGTCTTCCATTGTCTCTCTTTAGTGAGTTTCAAGAGTCTTGGAGGCCTAGCATTTATGTCTCAATGATGGTAACACCCATTGTAACGCCAATAATTTGTTGTTTTCTATAGGACGGTAAAACGGAACCTGAAGAGTTCACCTTGAAACTTCAGAAGGAATTGAAGTCCTCCCCTCAACCCTACCTTATTCCCTTCCTGAAGGTATGTACGCCTATCTGAAAAGTTCAGTAACTGAATCCAAATTGTGTCCACTGGGTATGCACAGCACATGTTGATGCCAAGCACTCTACTTTCAGTACATGACACGTTACATAGTAAATAGTGTGTGCTGCAAAATTATGTCTGTGTTATTGCAATGTACGCCATTCAGCAGTGTGCTGAAGATTGAATACAGGAGTGAAGAGTGATAGTAAGATCGAACAGTATGTTTGAACTGGGCTGGGCCCTATCTGACAGTTCCTATTTGTTTGTTAGGGGCAGACAGGATTTTGTAATAAATTACACTCTTCAATGCAGAAGTTTTTGTTCTGTTAAGAAACATTATGATATTCTGCATTTTGTTTGAATAGCCCCATGGAACAAGTAAACATTGCAAGACTGAAAAACTGAGAAAAACAGCTAAAAATACCTATTTCTAAAAACCTGTTTAGATTAGAAATAATGTGCTGACTTCTTTAAAATCACACACATTAAAATGACGGCAACAATTACAAACAATGTCAAAACAATGAAGTAATAAAATGAGAGCAAATTGTAAGAGGAAAATTGTGATTGAACAACCGACCAGCAAGATAAACATGTTTAGATTTTTTACATATGAGCTTAAACTACACATTTTTAGCAATCTCAGAGAAGGAGAAAGACGAAAGATGTGCCTTGACAAGCTGCAGTTGACAAGTGACGTCTTCTGCAAATGACCAATCAGATGACAGTATGTTAATGATAAGACTTAGTGTGCTCCATCAGAATGTTGCTGCTGGAGCTTGCTGAACAAAGGCCAAATCTTTGAATAATACTGTTCAGTGGAATCCAGTACTGGATGTAAGAGTCTATGGGATTTTGCAGGCTTTGCACAACACATTGCATGGGTCCTGTCCAATTCAGCAGGCAGCCAACTTGTTTTCCTTTACACATTGTATTGTTGCAGGCCTCGAAAAAGTACTAGTCCGGCATACAAATTCTAGCGAAAAGTGCTCCAGGCTATCTAGACTTGGTTCCTTGGTTGCCCGGTGGGCTAGTGGAAAAATCAGTATAGAACCTACCTGTAGTGTTAAAATTTAGATCAATGCACATGTATTGCTCTTGGTGATAATAAATGCATGATTGCAAAACCTTTCACTACAAGTGCATGTGGCATACAGCAAATCGTGCCTCTCATTTTTCACATCAGCAGTTTACTTTCTTCATTGGTATTAAAGCTAACAACAATATTGGGTTTTCTTTTTTTTTGCATACGAGCTAGTAGAACTCCAAACGGGCTAGTAAAATACCCAGTTTACTAGCCCGGTGGGCTATTCAGGAAAAAAAGTTAGGCCTGTTGTTGGATCCTGCAGTCTTCACACTGCCGCAGTGTTGGGATCCTTTGGATTCAACAGGTCACACAACATTGTAAGAGTTGTTTTGCTGTCATTGGATTCTGTTGGATGCAGTAGAAAAAAGAGATTGTAAAAAACCAAGGTTTAGGGACTAACAGGCCAAACAGTTCAATTTGTTTTAAACTGGTCTTGGACAACCTTTTGAAAATTTATTCAGAAAAAAAGCATGTGGAGACTGTCATTACTCATACGCACAAAGCTGTTTGGTCATTTGAACTTTTTCATTTGTGGGAGCATACTTACAGCTTTTGTTCCATCTCACTCCCTCTTTCAGAAAAGTTTGCCCCTGCTTCGCCAGACACTTCAAAAAGGCGGGTCCTTACAGATCCAAGGGCTGAGCGCACCCACCATCACAGCAGCGCAGACCATGGATTCGTCCAGTCCAGCCACCACAGGGACTTTGTCTAGCATTGCGGCTTCCCAGCCAACCCTCGTCTCCACCCTGGCCACGGGACCGGGCAAAGCCCCCACGCTCAACCTGACGCCGCAGCAGTTGCAGCAACTTCACCTGCAGCAGCAGCAGGCAGCGGCCAAGAGCAAACAGCAGAATATGAAGGTCACACAGCTTCAGAGTTTTGCCCAGAAGTCTAAGCCACAGGTGTGTGTTGGATGCGAGATGGTCAGTCGCTAGGTGGCAGGTTGTCTTGTCGTCGTTTGAACCAAGAGTGCCATTCTGACAAATTTAAGGCCAGCTTGTAATAAGCATGATTGCACAGGCAAAATGAAATGCCATTTTCAGGATACTTTTGCAAAGTACATGCTATTTACACAAGCTTAAATGTATATCAAATGATGTACATTTGTAGCAGAAGCTCTACATTTCTCATTACAGATTGCTATTTGCATTGGTACTCACACAAAATGAGAACTGCCATCTTAGCTTACCATAGATATTTCATCATGAATGGTTTACTAGTCTCATTATTAATCCATTCATTGGCAATACCTTCAATCTCAAAATAACATGTCTGCTGGTTTTTTTGTAAATAAGCATTTATATATTTGTGTTAGTCCCATTTCAGTTGTAAAAAGTTCATATATGAAGGATGCACCAGCATTCTCATTTTACTTTGACAGTGTGGTTTTCAACTTACTGAATAGAAAGAGTGTAACCGACTTTTCATCACATCGATGATGAATTCAATAGCCATGCAAGTGGTCCAGTCTCGTCGCCAGATGTTGCTATACATGTAACATATCACACTAAAACATGCCGAACGCACCGTACTTGCAAAGAGTAGTGACCATGATGGTCAGAACCGAACCGCTGGTCAGCTCCTTTCTTTATTATCACGCTTACTAGACGTTAACAAGTTCGTCCAGCAAGTCCCCCACCCCTAGCCACTCCAGCTCCTCCCGGTCCAGCCAGTCCAAGAGTCACTCTAGCAAGTCCTCCTCTAGCAAGAGCAGTAGCTCCTCCTCCAGTACCAGTAAAAAGGACAAGGTCAAGGACCATTCGTCATCTGGATTTAAGTAAGTGGCCGGGTATTAAGGTTTGTTGATGAATGATGTGTGCGCATGTTTCTGTTTCTGCTTGAGTACTGCAGTAATCTGCAATATGGGATATGAGTTGCTGGTGTATGGTGGCTGGCACATGGGAATACCAAAACTGCCTTCAGGCTGGGTCATTTGCCTTGTGAAAGGCGCTTGAGTACTGCAGTAATCTGCAATATGGGATGTGAGTTGCTGGTGCATGGTGGCTGGCACATAGGAATACCAAAACTGCCTTCAGGCTGGGTCATTTGCCTTGTGAAAGGCGATAACATGAAACTAATTCAAATTTTGTGATGAGACTGGTGAACGGTTATTCTGGAAGTGTACAAAGTCAAGCACTTTTCAGCATCAGCCTATTTCGCCGGGTATGTTCCACGAATCAAAGAATATAAAGAGTGTTTGTGAAGCTATTATTGTTTGTGACCCATCAGCATGTGTCGCAAGTCACCACAATCTTTTTGAATCTTGGACAGTGGAAATTCGTATAACCCCTCTACATTTTCACCTTGAAAATCACCAGTTTTCTTTTGGATGGCACATGTATTATTCACCACATAAGGAGGACAGTTTTCTCATTGTAGGAACTAGAACCAACTAACTGGCTTTCAGAATCATTTGTGAGTGCTGATCAGATTAATACAGATGACAGGATAAAGCAAAAGTTTCCAGTTTTCCTTCTGAACATCTTTGTTCTTTTGTACATTTCTGTTTTGGCAAAACATTGGAAAGAAGTAGGCTCTTCTTCTCGCTTTGTGTCCGTTCATATGCAAGACTTCCTTTTTAAGTCGCTTTATGAAATAAGATGGCTAGGATGTGCATCCTGCAACCTCAATGTGAATCACATTCCGAGATTTTGTCTGTACCTCTGATCAGCTTTATTCTCTTTCTCTGAAGGGATGATGATGACATCAATGATGTCACTTCCATGGCCGGTGTCAATCTGTCAGAGGAGAGCGCCCGCATCCTCGCAACCAATGCCGACTTTATCGGTACCCAACTCCGCTCCATCAAGGAGGAGAAGTTCCTTTTCTCTGCACCACTCCAGTCCAAAGTTAACAAAATCTGTGAGTATTTCCAACCTTCCAGTCCAACCCAGGTATCCCTGTAGACTAAAATTGGTGACTTGAATTCATCAGTGCATTTCACTGTCTAGGGAGGAGGGTTGCAGGCTACAGATTGCCAGAAGAGATGCCCACAATTATCCCTATTGAGTAATGTCGCTAGGCCCTCAAGCTGTTCCTTTAAGCCCTTAACCCCCTTAACAGCTCAACAATGTTGAAGTCTTGAGTCATTTGGTATGGATTGGTATACCAGCAATATACTGATGACCAACCCTGGCAAAATCAGGCACAGTTCAGTTTATGGTACAACTAGCCAGTTATTCCATGAATCAACCGTTGTGCGTCCCCACACAAACAAAATTCTACACCATCACCCTAGGCCTTTGTTTCTCAATCTAACTAATTTTCAATCTAAGTTGAATAAATTTATCATGCATGGCACTGAATCAGTCAAAACCTGACAAAACCTACAGCTGGAGTTTGAGGGTCTTGAGGTAGTTAGGTTTAATAGAGCAAGCCATTTAACAATGGCCATGTTTTAAATATCGACAGGTGTCAAGCATGGCATCCAGGAGGCCTCACCCGATATGATGGAGCTGGTCTCACATGCAGCTCAAGAAAGACTCAAGGGGCTCGTGGAGAAACTTGGAGTCATAGCCAAGCACCGAATGGAAATCTACCGGGTAAGCATTGCATACCAGCACTAGGTATGAGACATGTGGCCAACACAATGAATTTTCCCTATGAGGAACTTCATCCTAAAATAAGTCTGGTACATGTATGTTTCCTACCCAGTGGAAAAAATCATGCCGAATTTGTATCGTTTCATTTGAATAATTGGCAAAATCAGAAACTTACAGTAGTAAATGGTTGCGTATGCTCAACACGCACCAGCCAAACGTGCATGAACCACGATATTTTTCAATGATGTAAGATCTGTTGTGATCTGTGGTGCACTGTACAGTCTGAGTGGTTATCCAAGGTAGTTCTGACTATTGTTTTGTGGTTTCTGTCTGCAGAACGACTCCAGATATGAAGTAACTAGTGATGTACGGACACAATTAAAGTTCTTTGAGCAGCTGGATTCACTGGAAAGAAAGCGAAGAGACGAACAGGAACGAGAGCTTCTGTTACGAGCTGCTAAGGTATTACTTCTCCTCCCCAGCCCCTACTTC
>NW_019091585.1:74512-126410 GCF_001949145.1 Acanthaster planci | reverse complement strand
GCCCCAGACATAGATGACGCTGTCAGCCTCTAGTAAGAAGTGTGGGCTTCCCTCAGAGTTAAGCTCTTAAGTTGTCAACATCTCAAATTACTTTTATTGTCAGCACATGCTCTTAACGATTGCATTTTTCATATAATATAAGGATGGTGGTTAAATTTGAGGGAAATTCTGTTTCATTATACAACTATGAATTCAAAAATGTCTATGGAACTGGTGCTAGATTATGGAAAACACATTTGCTGTTAAAATTGTATAAGGGTTCATTTCTTTTTATTTTTTGGATTTTGTCATTGGGGACCAAAAGTTTTTAATAGTGAAAGGCACATCTAACTTTGTCAAATGAGACTTGAAATAGAGGGATAGACATCAGTTAGGAGGAGTAATGTAAAACCGTACTAAATGGCCATTTTAGTACCATCACAGAAAGCCCTAGACTGGCACTAGACTAAGGTTAGTAGTTCATTGAATAGTTATGCTGATCACAATAAAGCCACACAGATATAAGAAAAGTGAAGGAGACAAGACCAAGAGATTAATACACTCAAGTCCCTGGAGACAGCCTTTGACCAATTTGTAAAGTGCATTTTTTCAAAAGTCAATCCATACACAAAAGCATTTAGTGTAAAATGTGGCTCAGTCTAAACAATAAGGAAATTTGTAACTGCAGAGCAAGATGTGATTTGCACCATTCAGGGAGATCATTTTTGTGAAAGTTGATGTCAAATCTTGAGTGATGGATAAATGATCTTCCCTTGGGGGTGTGTATGTTCATTTGGAATACCACAGCTTGCTTCAGGCTTGTCATATTTGCCAGAAGAAAACTAATAACTTTAATGCAAATTTTGTGATACGATTGGTGAACAGTTATGCTGAAAATTCACATGGTCGAACACTTTCAACTTTGGTTAATTTTAACAGGTATGCTCCCTGAAGCAAAGTTTGCATTTGTGTTCACTTTCACGCCAAGTATGAGCCAACCTTTCTTGTGGCATCCGATGTGCTACTTCCCACAAATAATTTATCAAAAGATAATAACAGGGTCTGAAATTTTGATCCTAGCAGAATCTTTACGATATTCCTTATCAGTTCTTTTTTTAATTGTTTATTATTTGAAAACACAAGAATACATGTTTGTGCAACTTTTGTTTCTTTTTTTCAGAGTCGCTCAAAGCAAGAGGACCCAGAGCAGGCCCGGCTGAAGCAGAAAGCCAAGGAGATGCAGCAGATGGAGCTAGAACAGATCCGTCAACAGGAGGCCAACATGACGGCCCTGGCTGCCATCGGGCCACGAAAGAAGCGGAAGGTAGATTCACCCACCCCAGGATCGTCACCAGGGGTAGGTCTTTTCAGAAAACTTCACCTTCAGGAAAAATAGTGCCGAGGAAGATTTAATCATTGGTTGCCTCTGCGAATTATTCACAGTGCCATATACGAATGGTATATAGGCTGCCCTAAAATGTTGTCTTGTAACCGGCAGTAGTTAAGCAATTCCTTCAGTCATTAAGAAATTACCCTGTGAACAAAGGCTGGCATTGGTATAAATTCACTGACACATGCCTAATTTCTAGCTTGTCCAAATAAATGTCTCCAAGTATAAAGATAAGGAGCAACTGTACACCTGCAGGCCTTGAACTTAACTGCGGGTGGCCATTGCCATAAATGACCCATTGCACTGGCCACTTTGCCCTCCCAGGAGAGTACTTGTATTGTTTCACAGCCACGTTGGCAGTTGTGGCATTCACCTACGGTGCAATCTGTCAGACCCAATCTGTCAGACCGTTGCCTCAGCAAAGTTTGACCTACAGGTTTAAAAGGCATTGAGGAGGTTTTGTCCATCCCCTTGCACAGCAAAACTACACGTATGAGGACAAATTTAGTAGCACTGAAAACCAAATTACCGTCCTGTTGTGTGAATCAAAAGTCTACACTTCCCTCTTGAGGCAAGGTTTTATAAATGATGGAAAGAAAGTTTATTTTTTACCTGTCGATCTTCAAGAGACTGACATACTCTACACCTTTGTTGTACAATGTCAAAATGGGTATTGAGAGAAACACGGGAGACAGAGTTGGCATTCTTCACTTAGTGAATGAGCGTTCAGAGCTCCTATGATTACTACACACAGAGGAATGTAGTCCAAGAGTTTTGAAATCATTCCACATAGTTGTCTGTAACCATTTATGCAGTATGTGAAAAGTAGATGCTACCTGTACTTTGGGGCCTACGGTATATGTGGGAACACATACACATAGGTGTACTAACCTGTCTTTGTGTTGGAAGACCCAACTTAAACACAGTTTTACCACACCAGCGGCACGGAGATGTTGGTACATTTTGTCATTTTGAACAGTTGAAGGGGAGTGGTCCTCATAGGACAAGAACATCTGTTCCTGACTGCCTCATTTTGACCATTTGAGGTTCAGTTTATTTGATGACAAGATTCTTTGAGCTAAATGCTGTGTTTGAATTCCGTTGCAGTCTGGTTCCTCATCTCTCGGTATGGGAGGTTCCTCAGGGAGTCCATCAGTCACAACACAGGTATGGATATACATACGATGAGACAATGATTACGAATGCTGTATCATGCATGCTCACTGCTGCTCAGTCGATTGTTTGTACTGACACCACACACTTCTTAAAATCTCTTTGAAGTGCCATAATGTCAGTCTAGGTACTAGACGGACCTTGTTGTCTGTGGCTTTGACTATTCATGAAAGTGTGCTAATGGCAAACAAATGAAGCCACAGCCTCAAAATTCATGTACCTCATTCATGTCCAGTGAATAAAGCCAGCGTGTGGATATATTTCCCGCCGGATAGGAATCTCCCTGTGGGATAGCAGGGCTGTTTTTCGGTGATCTCTATGCAGTGGTGATGAGAATTTTGTAGAAATAGCATTTCTCTAATGGCTAGAAGTGACCGTGATGAGCCCTCAAAGAAGGCAGGCTTACAAAGGATAGGGGGAGAATGGGTGTCTCATCTTGCCACCTGTCCCAAGGACAGGCACGAATAAATTTGGACAGGCAGTTTTGCTTGTTTAGAATTTAAAACCCGCAATTGTTTTTTTATATACGTCTTTCAGACTGGTGAACAAGTCTTAACATTTCCTTTCAAAACCGGGTTGCAGTGGATGTATGGCCTCAGATAGCTCCAAGAGGTGTCCATTTCAAAAATCTACCTGGGATAGCCTGAGTAAAGGTTGTTTTTAGCCTTGGCAGGGAAGGGACAGACAGATACATCACTCCTAGATGATACCCTTGGGGGATGAGACATGATGTGCAAAGAAGAAAAGAACAGGCATTGCTTCCACATTGAATTTAAGGTTCTCACTGTACATGAGGACTTGCACCATCCTTCAATAACCAGTGCAGGCCCATATCTGACATATCGTCGGTCAGGATTTCCACCTTCAAATCCAATCCTGCAGCTAGAATATCCTTCTGGATCCAAATGTATTCAACCCATTGTAATTAAAATATCCCTTAAGTAAAGGGTTTGGTTAACCCTTGTGCAACCCGTTGGGTTTTTGTCATGCTATCACAGGTTTTATTAAAGCATACTTAAGAATTTAGTCTGTTGGAAATCAAATCTGTCGCAAAGAAATGAGAGACATCCACACCTTCAACATCTGTTGTAATTGAAAGTCCCAGGGGAAAAAGTTGCTTTGGAAATTCATGGAAGATGGGGGAAAAGAGGACATTTACATGTTGGATGTCACAGAATCTTGTTGTCAGAGGAAAACAAAATCATGGAATCCTGTTCCTTAGAGGAAAAGAAAGTAAGGGAAAAGTCTTAGAAATCGAGATCTAGCAAGGGTTATTTTTAACCACTTCGTGCAGGGGATTCTGAAATCGGAGACGTATGCTTTATGCGCCTGGCCGGGTTACCTGAAATCGGACAAAGGGAACTGGGCCCTGTAACAAAAGACTATACTCCGAACAAAAGACCAGGCTGCTAGGCATCACTGACATTTTTCACTCTCAAAAGTGGAGATAATCCAGCCTTGTTTTGAAACAGTATACCAGGGTTTTGGGCATTTAGAGCGAGCGGATTACCACCACAGACAAAAGCGCTCCACCGCCGCAGCGATGAGCCACACAGCACCGCAGCACGCTAATCTAGCCCCTAGTGAAAAGAGGTCAGCAGCGCACTGTTCCGGGTTTGGGAACAAAAGAAAGTTACATAACACCGCACAATCTGAGCTCATCTTACAAGGCTGCAGGCCTGGCTGAAATACTCGGGCGTCAATGGATTTTTTCTGTCAGGCTAGAGTGGCCACCAGACATTCCTTCATGTGGGCGTAAGTGTCCAGTAAATGAAGATGGAATTTTTTAAGAATTTTGAAAACAGAAAAAAATGATAATCATCCCGGTCCGGCGTCCTCAACATTGATAACTGCCACCGGCGCAAAGTGGTTAATGACCTGTGGGCCCCTTTGATGTAAGAATGGAATAATATTAAACATGACAAATTCTAAGCTGTATCCTTACCAGTCTGTCGTAATGGCTATGGCAGTCTTCCAGTTCATTGTACTAAACAAGATTTATCTAAAAAGTAGAGTTAAATGTCATGGAAGTTGTCATCTTTTAAGCCATGGAAAGTCACGGAAAATAGTCACGGAAATGGGTTTCCAAATTTCAGTGGGAACCCCGATTGTCAGTGTTGATGTTTAAAGCAAAGTTTGGATCAGAAAAAAGAATGACTGTGAATTTCACTGACCAAAAATACAAAATTCAAAATATCTCTGCAATTCAAAGTTGATCAACCAAGAACAATCTGTCTCTATTGTAGCCAAGATTACGGGGTAAGAATGACATTTGTAGGCTTTCTTGAACTTCATTCATTGATCAGAGTATTCTGTTTTTGTCCACTTTTGTCTCTTCAGATTCGGCGTATCAAGAGAGTTAATTTCCGGGACCTCATCTTTCTCATGGAGCAGGAACAAGAGACAAAAAAATCACACGTTCTGTTTAAAATGTTCTTGAAGTAACTCCCGCTTGCCCTGTCAGGTATAGCCATGTATAATTTATAAACTTCTAAGTATAAATATGCTGAAGTATTTCAGCGAAGCAGGTCATTATTTTGTGACCTATTACCTGTTTCACTTTGCACCAAGTAGAATAACTCAAACAAAATTTTGCTCGGAAAAAAAAAACAGGTGGGAAAAAGCATTTCATCTCCATGAAAATTTCTAGATACTTGTTGTTTTACTTGAAACATCATGTCGTTCTTGAGTTTCTTACATGCCAAATGATTTGCAATAGAGTAGTCAGCTTTTCCTTAAATAGGTGGTGACAAATTCTGTGGTGAAGATTGATTCCTTCCCAGTTCCATGTGAATAAATCATGTTTCCAAGCGACAGAAATTAACACAGTAATGCACATTTTACTGCCAGCCCCTCAAAAATGGCAGGAATAAGAGAAAGGCCCAAATTTACTTGAATTCAACCAAAATTCCAAAAACCAAAATCTTCACAAATATGGTTAAGGGTACAAAGACAGAACTATTTTTAAAACAGGTTTCTTGGATTGTCTCAAGTTAGATCTGTTGCTTATGTCGTGATTTGGATGAAAGAATCAGCCTTTCCATTAACCAAAAACATAACCGAAAAGGGAATGGAAAAATGATGACATACTTGTGGTCTCATAAGATGCGGGATGTTGAGGGATTTCGCACTTTCCCCCTTCTTACAGTATTTTTGTTGCTTTATAATTTTGCATTTTGGTTGCATTTGTAATCTGATACACCTGTTCTTGTTGTGACTTCATGTAGTCCTGTTTTTGACCAGTCGGTACTGGCATGTGGTATACCTTGGACTTGGGTGAAACTTTGCTTTCATGAGATAAAGACATTGAAATAAAACATTTTTAATTATATATTCGGCATGAAAAAACCAGCAACCCAAACAGCAAATAAAAACAACACATGAAAGCGAACACAAAAGCCAGGACCTAAAGGCCTTCAGTCCCAATACTTACATATCTCTAGCTACACACAAAAACTAATAGAAATAAGGACCAAGAAAATTTGTATTTGAAAAGCCACTCTACTGTTGGTCTTTGCGGACAGTAAGTATAGCCCAAGATTTAAGTTTTGTTCAAAATGAAACAGAACAAAAAGTAAAGATCTGTTGTACTGCAACAAGATATTTCCAAATACTTTTCTCCTGACAACCTTTCAGTGCCAGTGACTTCTGAACATTACTAGTAACCTCTGGTCGAGGCGAACATTTTGAGAAAGTTGGTGCTCAGATTCTATTAAGATTAAAAAAAAGGACAGAAAAAATATAAGAAAAAGTATATTCTTGGTCGGAAGAAAAACAAATAAAGGTCTTTAATTTGAAGGGTAGAATGAAAAGAATGTTTACTTTTTCAGAAGAACTAAACAGAAAGAAAAAAAGGTTATCCTGGACCACTACCGCTAGCCGCCAAGGACCAAACCTCACCAAATTGAAATTAGGGGCTTTGCCGTCGGTCTGACAAAGCCAAAAAAATGGTTTCTTTACATTTATATCAGTAAATCAGTAAAATAAACTTCTCAAAATAAAAGGTTGTATTTTTTTCCAGTTCTTAATCCGGAAGGTCGGCGGGTCTGAGCACCAACTTGAAAAACTCTCGCCTAATCGTCACAGGGCATGTGTGCATAAATGGCTGAACTTTAGTAGTTAGCATTTGCATCTTGTTTGTGCTTTTTGATAAGCACAACTTCCCATGACGCCTTGTAATTTCCCCCCAGCCCCACTGTCTTCCCATGATGCTCTGTAAACCTTCCCACGATGTGCCACTGAGGGATGGCTGAATCAGACAGAGACAGCTCTTCTTACGAACTGAAAATTCATCACCAGTCTATATATATAGAACGTCCAAAAGGCACACACTTTCTCGGACTAGTTTAAATCGGTGTGAGCTTGTGTGAACTTTGCAAAATGGCAAACTCGTTGTGTTGCGGTGCTGCACAATACATTTTGCACAACATCGTATTGGTTTTTCATTTCCAGTCACATGAAGTTGATAAAGAGTTTCAATCATGTCCAAGTGAAATAACATGTATAGAGAGTGCCTATTGTACATTGTATTCAGTTGTTTGCGGGCATGTGATAGAGCATCATAAAGGCTTGTAATGTCATAAGCAGTCTGCCAGCTGTTTGGCTTGGAAATATGCGAGAGCCTGCTGTCGTGTATTGTAACTGACTCAGCATTTCTACCATTCCCTGTTGTCTCTCTGACATGCACTTAATTAGGCCTCCAGATTAGTCTTTTGGCCGTAACAGTACTCAATATCACATTGCTGGTGCTGCAAGAGTCACCAATCTATTGTTAGAATATTCAAGTTTGAGTCACGATAACCACCTTTTCAGACACAAATTGCAGTCCTGGTTTTGGCCAGGGTTATTTCCCACCTTAGAACAACTTTAACACCACCATGACGGACATCCATACCAAAAAGGTTTTGTGCAAGCAACATCTAGCCGTGTATTTACACTACATCTATTGCATTTGGTGAGCTTTCAGTCCATAATACAGATATGATTGATTCCTTTTTTTATAGTTTGCCAAAGCAGGAACACACAGGGATTGCAATGATAGGGTAACTTTTAATAACGGGAATGAAAAAAATGTAATGCTTATTTTCAATATCGTCTGCCACAGCTTTGGTGATATTTCTTATTTATGAGATCATGTTTCAGGTCAGATTTATTATTATTTGTTTCAGTTTGTGGGATGTGATTTTTGTCATTACCTGCAGAACAGAACTCTAAATTAAATGCAAGGAAGATGGTTAATTTCTCAGACAAACATTTAGGAACTGAAGCTGTCACAAAAAGTGCAAACGTTTGCCTCGCCATGATACATGCACCATTGTGACTTTGTTTAAGCGCTCACTTTTATATCGGACGTCATCTCAACTTGAAAATAGTAAAGATAATTCTTTGTGAATTTTCCCACAAAGACATGCTCACGGTGGTACATTTGAAGACAAAGTGTTTAGAAATTATTGTAAAATTCATGAGAAATAGCTTCATAGAGGATTTGGTTTCAACTCTTGTTTATAGTATTGAAATTGATAATTTATCAGTGTAAGATATTAGTTTGGTCCTAGGGAAAGAGTGTTTTATGATATGACTGGACAGTGTCTCAGCTGTTGTCGGTCTTCAGACGATTAAGTTATTGGTTAACATCTTTCTGCACGTAATGTGGTGTTTTAAAATTATAAATGCACAAACCGGAGTGAAAAAAATACTCGACAGCCAGGCCACAGTGCGTAGGGATCGGTGTAGAGATTGAGCTGTAATAAAAAATTGATCGATCCAGAGTCTGCTTGTGTAATCAGAAGTCACAAGCTATTCAGATGAACTTTACTCAAGTTTTCATCCCCGGCCTTTTATTCAACTTGTCGTTTCACTCATCACAGACTTGTGACAGGCCCGATTTCAACAGAGTTGCAACGTGAAAGAACCACCGACTTTCCTGCGTTGTTGCATTGTAGCATGACTGGAAAATTCTATTCTTTGTTGTAGTGTTGTAGCCAACCAGACCAAGTTGAATACAATGGGTCAGCCAGAAGTGCAGCTTATGTTGACACATAAGAATATGCTGTAGCATTACATTTCATGTTGTAGCACAACCTATCACAAAACAACGTACCCATGATGACAACATGGAGGGCCCTTGGTAGTCTGTGTGTCACTTGTGGCTTATCAACGCTGAAAGGCAAACATGTTTGGCAATGATAACCTCACATCAGTCACTGTTGCGTTGTCTCCAGGATTGCCTGATGACAACGCTTGATAAACCAATCGCTTTAATAGCTCAGGTGAGACAATGGCAATGCTACATATCAGAGTCACTGGAAAGGCCAGACCAATTGCTGACTTCCAGTTTGTGTACATGTAGTTGTAAGACTGACCAGGAATACATGCATATCTGTAAGCGTGGACAACAGAGCCGTACGACTCAGTTAAGAGTTGCAGTATATATTTTTTTTTTCAGAGACACACACGGGACAATATTGTGTTCCAGACCAACCACCGAATCTCACGGTAACTTTGTGTGCATGCCAGCTCCCCCATCGTGCATGTTTATTGTCTTTATTGAAGTTTGTTCATGATCATCCAGAATAAAATTAGTTCGGCAATTCGGACTATTTTTTCAGTGATGCCCAGCAAGTGGTTGAAAGAGAAAAAAAAGAGACTGATTCCACGAGGATAAAACATGAAGTGTTCGTCCATTTGTTTGTTTTAATTTCAGGGCCTTCAATTTGTAGCACATAGTCAAAATGAACTTATCGTTATGTTCATACCTGGCTACTTTTTGGGAAATTAAATGATTTTTGTATAAAGTAATATTACTGTATAAAGAATCCAACATAGCTCTTGTAAAGAGAATCATGTTAATTGCCGGGTCTGTTTGAAATTGAGGACGCCCGCTGTAGTCCAGTCAGCTTGTTTAACCTTTGACCTCGTGTCTATATGTATAAAAGAATGGGGCCGCGAGGCAGAAACAAGAGTTGACCTTTATTTGTTGACATTTTTGTGTATCTAGAAAATTGTTATAATTTTATTACGGAGAAAGAAAGAGCAAGACGGAAAGAACATGGAATGGATACATTACATTTACAGTGTGAAACCTGTTCAAATAAAACATTTATTACTTTTAACGACTTGTACTTTGTGCGTTGTCCATTTTTTTTTCTACCCAGTTAACCGAGGTCTTCGTTTCGAGCTGTTAATGAAGTTTTAAAAAAATGCGGAGGTTTGTCGCTTGGTCGCGTGCGCTGGCGTGCCGTGCGAGTGGCTTGTCTCAAATTGGGTGATCGTGACCAGTTTTTCAAAGTAAGTATCCCGTTTGTCTGGTTTGAGGCACCTTTGTAAAACTCGTAATTGGTGTGAGGAGGACAATCCATGGATTATTATACCCAGCAAGAAATGAAACCGAGGGGTACCCCCCACCATGTCCAATCCCTATACACATTCCAGACTATTGTTACTTAACACATTCCCCCAAGATGTCTGAAAGGAATTACCCAGATTCCTGCGAGACAATGACCAACACAAAGCAGGGGGGTTGTCTCCGTCTCATACCTTGCTGCATATGTGGATTATTCCTCCACCATGGTGAGTCTGCCTCCACAGTTAACCAGAACGTGATCTCGAGTAGGTTTACAGTCAGTTCTCACTGACATCCCCGCCCCTTGGAAGAGCCATTCCGCTTCGTCGGTTGTGCGCATGGTCAGTGGGTAATTCGAGTTATAATGAACATTTCACAGTACGTGTATGTCTATTCGAAATTTCCGGTGGTCCCAAATTCGTTACCTCGAGCATCTTAATTTGCATTAATTGACCATTGTGTGGCCTCGGAGTACTACTTTTTCTCAACCAGCTGCAGCCTACCCGTGTTTTTAGATTGGGGGACCACCTTTTGCTTGAAACGATTGTCCATTTTCCAAATAAATAATCCTCTCTATTCCCTTCAGAAAGTTGTATAGTAATGTAATTGTACCTGTCAACTGTATTCGTGGTAATGACTCCACTTCCCACCCCCGACCTACCGATAAGGGTGACCCTTTCCCGGTTAAGAGCAAGAGGGTTCATCATCCAAAGTCATCCTGCAATCTACATGTACATATAGTTCTTGTCCGGCGAAAGCCACAACCTGCCAGTAGCGTGTTCGATTTCTTCCATGATCCCAGGAGTGGGGGGGGTTACATCCTCTTTACTTTTTTTTTTTTTGGGGGGGGGGGCTATTGAATCAACCCCCATACTTTATCGTGGAAAGAGATTAATTTGAATTGTGAAGAATTTTTGGAGTTCCCAACAACGAAAACGTAGGCCCTAACGCGTATTCAATAGCGCTCGAAAGAAAGAACAATCCTAAAAGCCATGCCGTTCTGATTGAAGATTTATTTATCGGTAATACGTAATATTGCAGATGTACGTCTGTATCATTAACATCGCTGCCTGTATAGTATCATATGGTGTAAGCACACACCCACCCACCCACCCCGGGTTCATTGCGGAGTGGAGAAAGTCATCTCCCAACACACACTCCCGATCCCCCAATTACCGGTACAAATTTACGCCACTGACTTCCCCGCTGTTACTCTTGTAAGCGCGACTTCGTTCGATTTGACACTCGCATTATTTTGGTCGCTACCCAGGTACCCATAAAAAGTAACCGACCCGCTGAGCCGGTTGCTCGGGGAAGTATCCCAAAATGCAATGCAAAAATATGGCGGTGAGTTGAAAGATGCGGAGGAAACTTGAAGCTGCCATAACTAGTTCCAAATAAGTCCTTTCATGTATTCCTATGGGTAGATCGGCTCAAGTCAAGTAAGTCATGTAAAATAAAGACAAAAGAAATGCGTGTTTGGATATCTATTTTTTATTAGTATTTTTTATTTAATCTGTATGATCTCTTGACCTGGCTTGGCACTTTGAGTAACTGCAATCTTTCCTTTATTGCCACATACTGCTCATGCCTGCCTAAATATACGATGACACCAGGGGTATGACTATAAAAACGCGAGCGAACACGCTGAAAATACATCATCGGAAGCATGCCTAGCGCCCTCTTGGGTTCAGTAATACGAAGACAACGTGCAGCTATCGGTATGTTCGCCATATGCATGTGCATGGGGTTGGTTGGACCAAAACGCCTCCGAGTTAAGTTTGTTCACCTAAGACTTTCCAGCAATTTGCGTCTTTCCCTGTGATCCTATTCCTTTCTACTGGTTTTGTAATTTATTTTTCCGCCACAACTTTTGAAAATAAAATAACCAAGAGAGAAATAAAAGACATGCAAGACGAATTCGGAATGACCATCATCTATAACAAGTTAATGTAGCCGTGAATTAAATCTTCACTAAACACACGGTAACTCTCACGGCAACTGTTTTCACGAATATCACGTGATTGGGGGAAGAAAGCGCCCTGACCTGTCGAGGAGGAAAATATTTTCCCCCTTCCTCATCCCTGAGGGGACAAACGAAGATAATTTATTCCATTTGCGCCAGCAAAAGCGTCGAGCCCCGTGGGCAAATGCATCGCCTCAAGCGTACGGGGGCACCTGCAAGGGTTGCAGTACTACAATCACCCCCTTCATCGGTGAAGTACATGGGAACACGTTTTTAAATAAGCAATGATGCAGCTTCTAAATTTGCTCAAAATGTATTCCCAGAGTTTTTCCACTGGCATTCACGATAAAGCAGATGTTGCACTTGGAACGCTGTCTGCACCACTAAGGGGGGTGTGTTCACAATGAAATATGATTACATCTCACCATTTCTGCGGTGTAATTTCTTCCTTCCCCCCTCTTGCCGCCAATACATCCTTCTGAGTGTAGGCTCAAAATCTATTTACCATGTATTTGTTTTAGCACGGGTAAATGATGAATCCTTATTTGACTGTTTACTTTTGGAATTATCGGCCGCCTTGCTAGTACCTTCAGCTGTCCGTAATCAGCATAAATCATGCATTGCCAGGATAGAACAGACCGCGGCTGCGCTGGGCGCCCGAGGCGGCCGGGCAGTTAGCTCGAGGCACTGCGCATAAACAGATCGGTGTTTGTCGGTTCTGTGGGAACACTGCGCTGTTGACAGCGTAGGATCCGAGTATTGCTGAGAAGTGGGGAAAGAGCTTACAATTCAATGTAAAGAGTATTTTGTTAACGTCGTGCTCATTGCTGGTGGCCCAAGATTTATCGAAAATCCACTTTTCGCCCCTCAAACTATTTTTGCCCTCTATGAAAATTTAAAAAATACATTTAAGGTTAGTCAGTGAGTTTAAAAGAAACCGAAAATGATATGAGTGTAATACCCAGACTTCGTTGTTACTGTTGTTGTTGTCGTCAGTTTCTGCTAATTGGTGTTTTGCAAGACATGCAAAAAACGTAACTTTACATGCCATTTAGGACGGATTAAAATTCGAAACGTGAATCCTCTTATTGCATGTAAGAGAAATATTTGAAAGTTAAGATGACTTATTTAAACCTATAAATCTGGAAAAAAATAAAAACTTGCTCACAAACCATCCACAGTATCTATGAAAAAATACAAATCAAAGAAAACATACAAACAATCTTTACTGGTTCGAAACCAGGCACTTTTAACCTTACGTGAGCATACCGTTCTCGCACGGCACCAGTTTTTTTTCCAAGACAAGTCAGCGAAAAAGGGATACTTTTCACTGATGTGCTCAAAATGCACGTGGGCTAGGACACAACCTGTGGTCTTAACTTCAATGTGATTACCGTAACAATAACACATTAATGTCGTGTTGAGTAGGGTCTTCATAATTGTACCAAAGATACGTGCATAAAGTTTTAAAAATGCGACGTTGGACAGCCGAGTTCTGAGGAGCGGCTGTGATGGCCCAAAATAAACCGGCTCGTTTGGTGACTATGTCTTCGGCTTAGCTCCGTAGCTAAAACTTCAGTCCGTAGTTTTCTCCATGGCCTCGTCCGAATCTTATGTCTAGAGTTACGTCTAGATCTTTGCCAGTTCCAAATGTGTGGGCATGCTGATAGACGTAGCCGTAGCTCAGTTAAATTTAGACATAGCCCTATAATTTCTCTATTGATTACCATGGTCACGGTCGTGTACTCTCTGCCTTCTCTTGCCGGCGACGTACTCCATGTCATTGAACATAATTATGCAGGCAAACTGCTGAAAGTTGGTTCTGGCTTATCACAGGTTCACACTGTCAAGCAAAATAACTCCTCAACTCTGATACCCTCCTGCATCCGGTTGCCGATGGCAGATGTAAATAAGTTCCTTTTCACTACCGTACCAAAATGCACAGGCATGGCTTTGCATGCTTATGGCGTCGAGAGAGTTTCGGATACGTTCACCGTGAGCATTTCAGTGGGAGTGCTCGGCCCTGGTTCCGGAAAATCTTGACAATATGCGAGTCTGATTTTAGTTTTAATTAGCCATTTAGGTCAAGCTCATCCGTGAATTGTGTATATGAGGTGAAAAAAATAGCACTTAAATCCCAGCCCCGTTCAAAAAATCTGGTAATAGTCAGAGTCAGAGTCATACTTTCGGTATACTCTCAGCTCCGCGAGTGAATAACAGACTTGACCCCGACAAGTTCATACTCTGTAAAAGAAAAGTAATGGACAGTCATGAAAAGTTCATTTCAACCCCCTCTCTCCAATGCAGAAGCATTTTTTTGGGGGGGGGGGCATAATTATGAGGGTTTGTTTTTATTGTCAAAGGATTGTCATCCTTAAGAGAATCTTTTTTTTTCAAGAAAATCAAATCCCCATCCCGCTGGATACGGGACTGCTCCTAGCAACTCTTCTGACAAAATGATACTTCAGTGCTAATAGAAAACGTCTTTAAACTACGCCATCCCGTTGCAAGGCACATTCCGTCATAATTATATTTTAAAAAAGGACGCCCAACGTTCAGTCTCAATCCTGTGGATTATTCCAATGTGCAGAATATTTCCCTGTCTTAATGACCTTTTATCAATTTGTTGTTGTGTTTTTTTTTTTTTAAGTCTTTATCGTACCTGTCGTTTTGTTGCTAGATCCTGCAGGTTTGACTACCGGTATACCTTATGAGTCTGGCATAACATTCTTTGCTGGTGGTGCTACCATAGGGCGATGTTGATATGCAGCGCTGGGGAACATCACCATGCAATTATATTACCTCCACATCCTAACTTCCCCCGCTTATGCCTAAAACACTTTTCCCCCAACATACATAGTCACTTCGCATTTGTGGACAAAGTCAGCCAGACTGTTGGCATTTCGAATATTACACTTTAATTACGAAGTGGTCAGTGAAGCGAACGGAGCAGGAGTACCGAAAAGGCAAAAAAGGGGAGGCCCGGTGATGGGACGGGAGCATTTCTCCACTATCTCTGTCGACCGAGTGCCGCCAAGGCCCCACGGCATCAATCCGCCTCATCGTCGGCGTTGTCGGATGGATGAAAAACTAAACTCAAAAAAAAAAGAAAAAAGAAAAAAAGAAGAAATACCCGCAGCCAGTTTAAGAGAGGATGATGGGCTAGCGTCACACAAGACGCCACCGAGCAACCAGGTTTGCAATTTTACCGGCACGCCCCTGGGCAGGCCCGCGGACACGCTTCCATTTCAGCCGCGAAGGGTCAAGAAAATATGCTTTTAAGGTTTTGAATTTCAATATCTGGGCCGTCGTTAATTTCTTGATGCAATTATAGGGGGGAGACTGCGGCGGCTTTGGGCAGTTGGGGGCCCCGGGTGAGAAACGTGGGAGCAGAGAAAGCCTCCTGTCGTAGCTTCGCCCCAGGTTGATACATGCATGCTGATTAAGCTGCATCATTCATCTTTGCCTTCCTTTTATCCTACCTGACTCTGCTGAAGTGCAGAAAATCCTTGTCCCAACAAACTTTCTCGCGGACTGAAATACCCGTCGCAATGTCGAATGTTGACGAATCTTTTGAATAAGTCATTCCGACTGTCGTGCGCTTTCGGTTTATTGAATGGACTGACTGTGACAGATTAGATGAGTTGTAAGAATGCAGAAATCACGGTTGTATTGATAGAAGCACGTCCACCTTGTATTCCCTAACCGGATAGGGAGTCGGTGGGATCAGTGTAATACGTCAACCTTAGGATGTAACATCTGCACAGTGATAGCTCCCAATACGCGAGATCTATCCCCTTTCTCTCATCTCTGCACAAACATCGTCATCCACTCATCAGCATTCTCAAGAAATGTCTCCATTCGATAGTGAGGGAGTAGGTGCAGCGAGCTGGGGTATCATGTCCAACCAGCCCGCGAGGAGTCAACTCGAACCGGCGCGTGAGCAGCATCACTTGCCGAAAATATGAAGCGATCTCCCCAGCGCAAACCTCCCACAATTAAACTGATTCAGCGCCCGGCGTGAAATGGATACGGCCCTGTGCAATGGATACTGAAAACTCAAGTCTCGCTTTTAACCCCCCCCCCTTCCATTCCTTGCGCCAGCAACAAGGCAAGCAATATTCCCAAGTGGTCCCTCGACAAAGCTGTAATAATTGATTTTTCCGGAAATCTGGGACGGGTTGTGTGTCGGGTGGAGGTTTGTTGGGTGTTGGGCAATGCGGCGGGTAGTTTCCTAATTGGCAGGTGTTTCAAAGACAACCTTCCGTGTGTAAATATGACGTGACTTGAGACAGTCTCTAGATTTGATGGTGTGCTCAGACGGGCTGTCCTGTCGCTAGCTATGTTCTGCAAGGATACAGAACTGGACCGGAGACCAGGTGCTTGGGTGTATCGATGTTGCAAGTTTGTTGAAGTAGTGTTTGGATCTCACATTTTTGAAGAGGACACTTGACAGGGTACTTGGTTTTCAAATTTGCAGTTGGGCAGCAGGCGTATCTCCAGCCGCTCCTCTCAAATCCCAGCCCGGTAGTTTCTCCTGTAACTGACAAACACCACTCAAAGTTGATTTAAATTCATCTTCAAGGACGCAAGCACAAGTTATTTCATTGAATAATCAATTGAATAAATGCTCTAAATATTTTAATGGAGGTTTCGATCAAAGAAATGAGCTCCGCCAGACGCAATAAATCTTGGAACAAAAATAGGCTTAACTGTTATTTTGAAAGGCAAGGGGAGATTACCAATCTGCCTGGATTTAACACCAGACGTACCCTCGAGAATGCACCGAATTAATTAAAACCTCCCGACTTTTGTAACATTGTTTTCCAGGACAGATTTAGTTACTCAGGCTGGACTCTCATGTAAATAATACTTAGGAACGATCCTGTAATTATCCGATAAGAACTGGACATGCGCAGACTGAAGAGGAGGGGGAAAAGATACCGCCTTTTCTCT
Organism: Acanthaster planci; assembly: GCF_001949145.1. Next base: position 109,604 of record NW_019091585.1, on the reverse strand, counting down.
CGTCACCAAGTCATCGGGATAATTGCAGAGAGCGGGCAACGCTTCCAGATTAATTTCCCGCGGCTGAAATGGAGCCGTGAACATACTCGGCGGCTACACAGCTGCGTGGAGAAAACTAATGTGCCGCCGATTGCGAGTTGACAAGAGACGAATCTTTCCTTTTCTACCAGGACTGTGAGGTTTGATTTATGCTGTGACTCGTCGCAGCTTCGACATTATTCTCTCTTTAGTCCCAGCGCTTATAAAAATGGGACAGTTTCATAGAAAAAAGGACCTAGTTCATCAAAGACCTGGGTTAAGAGCGCCCTCTGCAGTTTTTTATTATTATTATTAATTATTCCCACTGATCGTGTTCATTCAGTGGAAAAGTGTTTTTTATTTGACTTGTTTTTCATTTTGGATTCAATACAGTATGTCGATTAGGAGTTTGTCACGCATACAGAATCTTTCATTCTTCATTTGGGATCCATACTCGTATGGATGTTGGTGAGGTGATAAAAGCAGATTATTACTGATGCTGCTTAATTAAGCAGGTGCAGCAAAACCTCGTCGCGTGAAGACCTTAGACATCGTACAATAATTTATATTTTCTTCAGAGAACTATTTATGCCAGAAGGGTTGATTCGAAAAGACAGAATGTTCGTTTAAATGACTGGCAGATGCATAGGGATAACGAATGCCATGCCTCTGTGAATTTCTCTTATATAATAAGGGAAAAACCGTTTGGGAGAGTGTTTCACTTCCCTTCTTTCTGAATCGTGTAAAAAAGCCCAACACTCAGCCTCAACTGTCTGAAAGGCCACAAAAGATGAGGAAATTTGGGAATATTTGCCCCCCCCCCAAAAAAAGAATAAATTAAAATCTCGTCTCTCCCGCAAAATTGGTTCTGGAGTCGCCCTTGAGTTCATTTATTAGAAACCATGCATAAGCATAATGCATAACAGGCATAACAGTTCCTGGCTAGTTGACAGCCGGCTGAATTCCTTTCAGCAGTAAGAACGAAACACCACACTATGGCAAGTTGGATCTCGTCCCCAATGGAGGCTGATTCAAACACCTTACCCCAAAACCTGCATGTATCTTCCTCATTTGTCCATATTGGGCAACACCATGCCGGTATTGTCCTCCTGGACAGCGAGGATATTCATCACACCACGGTTTTTGAAGTGCATTTATACGCCCTCAAGCAGCGCTCCAGATCGTCAAACTATAATTATACACTTTCAGTTTTTACCACCTCGTCCTAAAATTGACATAAAAACCGACAAGTTTTCATAAATCACACCCTTGCAGACAGAATTCGTCCTCGTGATAGATATTTTCTATTATTTCCTGATTTCTTTCGCATACAGGGCGTTTAGGGGATGTGCTTTTTTAGTTTACCTTTTTTTAAATTCTTGAACAAATCTGTGATGTCATTTCTGAAAAAGACTGACAGTTGTCTTTTAGATGGTACAGCACACAAAGTTGTAAATGTGGCTAAAGCAGCTGACTTTTATGCGTAATAGATATTTGCCTTTTGTGCTGATTTATTGTCCGACACAATTGAAAGAAAAGATGAAAAAAAGACAACTTATGGAAAATCAGCTGAAGTGGCACGGCGTAGGGTGCGATAACTTGCGGGAAATGTTGTTGCTAAAGTGCATTTTAAAATCAATTCAAACCGCATTCTCCAGAGGGGTATTTAAGCAAAATGTGAAAAGTGGTTTCTCCGTGAAATGGACTCTGGTTATGTCATGTTTGTCCCCTTTTGGCCCCCGTACCAACTTTGAAAGAGGATCATGCCACAACTTTCGAGTCTGTTAGACATTGTGAAGGTACAGACATTTAGATAATGTGACACTGTGAACGAATTTCATGTTATAGTCCCTATTTGCAAGTCCGACTGAAAAAGAAAGAAATAAATAAAAGTCTAGAATGCATTCAGATGCAGAGGGGCTGGCTTGTGTCTAGTCTAAGCTATTTCTGCCTCCATGGATGTGAGTCGGTTGGCTGACAGCGCCAATGAGACATGACGGAATGGGGGTGGGTTGGATCCAAAAGGCCCGTGGAGCTGTTGTCTATACAACTAGCGCGCGGCGCTCCAGTTTTCTTCCTCCAATCCCTCACGACCCTTTCTCTCTCTCTCTCTCTCTGTCTCTTATCCTCTCTCTTCCTCGTCGCCGCTCCGCTTCGGGGCTGCGCGCAGGAGGAAAGACGTGCCAGTAGAGGCGAACTGACATGCCACGGACATGTTTCCGTTGGACATCATAAACATGACTTCTTTCATAATGCATTTGCTCGCGGTGCTCTATATTCATTTGTGAACGGATACTGCGTTCGGGGTCCAATCGCTCGCTGTTTATGTTGCTCGTCCGCGGAGATGTATGAAGACGAAGTCGATGCTTGCATGGCGTGTCGTTTAGTCAGTTTATGAATATGCATTGCATGTAATGCAAAGATGAATTGTGTGGAAAAAACTTACAGCAATTCTCATTTCCTAACCGATGAGTTATCCTGTATGAAAGGTTGGAACCTATCTTGTCTTGTGAAAGATTTGTTGCTGATGTACTTTTCATAATTGGTGAAGATTATTTGTGGGGTAGCATCTCCCGGAATGGCTGATAACTTCATTGTTGTTGTTTTGAATGACCACCATGCTTTGCCTAAACACGACGCCATGGTCTAACTTGCAGGTGATTCGCTCGATTGTCTCGAGCCCTGATAAATAGGGCAAATGGAAATAGCCTATTGTGCCCTTCACCAAATTTGTGCAGGAAGTACAACGAACGCAAAGCCTTTTGGGATCACCTTGCACGTGCACCTGGCATGATCTGTGTTACTCCCCACAAACCGATTCTATCCAACGGGTGCTTTCGACCAGCTTCCACGAGTTGACTCGGATTTAACCGAATCCCCACCGTCTCGCTTGTTCGACGCAGCACCCACGGCCATCCCCGGGTTAGGGTTCGTCCCGTGTAAGCTAATCGAACGCAACCAATAATAATTCAATGAAAAACAGGGTCATTCGGTCTGAAGACAATAGCCCATCCTTGTACCCATAGTATTTGGTGGGTGCAAACAAAGGGGTAGGAGGGATCCTCGTTTATGTATGTTGGGGGGGGGTCAGCGTACCTTATCGCATGGGAAAAAAATTTAAGACCTCACGGAATGTTGAAGGTATAAGATGCTTTTGGACGAAGGGATGTTCCCTCAATCAGGAAGGTTCCTCTATAAAGAAAGACTTGAAGTACATTGGAAAATAGTGCATCACGAGGGTGCGACTGAAGGTCGGCCTCCCCATATGAAGGCTGTGCTTTGTAAAGTTATCATACAGGAAGAGGGCAGTGCCGCTGAATCTGAATGCTATAGCTGCATGCTGCCGGTTCTCGCCCAATGAGGAACAATATCTCCTGGCACACGTAGGCCCCTTGAGGTATTTCACTACCTTAGTGAGCTGGTCAGGAATAAAATCCAGTGGAAGTAAAACCTTACTTGGGTTATAAATCCATTATATTAAGTCTTTATACCCTGACCTGGACCAAGAGAGGGCGCGATTTTCCTAACAACGCAGGTTCCTTCACGCACTTTACTGGTCAATTCACAAATGACTTTGAAATACAAGCGTTACGGTCGCATCGCTTCCAACAAAATGAGCATTTCCGACCAACGTTGGCTCTTTTTTAACCGATGAGGGGGTGCTTCTGCTCGAGGGAGTCGGAAAAATCAAAGGAGCGGTATACTTACACAACGTGTGTGTTCGTGAGGCTGTTATATATACATGTAGTGCCCTTTTCCCTAGTGTGGTTCGCATAATGATGTGGTTTTTTTTCGAGAGATGGTCCCTCTACGAGGAAGCAATAAACCAACCAAAGATCGACATTGCACTCTCACCAGATACTGAGGAAACAGTTATAAATCGCAGGCCTCAACGGGGAGCGCAGGCACCGAATGAAGGCGGACAAAACACAGTAAGAAAAACAATCTCAATGAGGTGGCTCACTGTGAACCTCCATTACATGTAGGTAGGCCACTCATGAGTTATAGGCAAAGTGTGAGGGTAGTTAATTGCATACACCACTGGAGAACTTTCAGTGCCAATTCAAGGAAAACCTGGGGATTAGGACCTAGTTATTACTGGGGAGACCGGCTTGAGGTATACCTCTAAGACAAAGGGAATCAACCAAATAGGGTAATACAGCAAGCGGAAGGCGTGAAGATTAGATAAGGAATAACCCCATGTGCAGGTGTACGTGAAGAGTTGACTCTTTTGTGGTGAACATAATTGCGATTAGCCTTTACACGTTCCAACGAACTCAAGTATTTCGGTGAGGAAATAATCCTTAAACGGTTCATGGAGTAAATATTCTACCTGGTTAAGAACGCCGTCGTTGCTAAGTAATAAAGCACCCTCTCTCGCTCATGCGTAAGGTGCACATCTCATTCAAAAACACGCCAAAGGCTGCTTAAAAAGAAATTTGTGTCTTACGGTGCTTCCCATTTGACACCTTCACGGAAACAAGAAGTCCTTCTGTAGGCCTTTGGCGATAGAACTGGAGTTTGACAAGGATTTAAAAATTAGGAAAATAACAATAAAAAATAAGCAGCAGGCTAATCTCCGTTCCTGGGTTACTTCTTGAAACTTCTTCTTCCTTTTGTCTCTTGACCTTATTTAGTTCTTATGTCTCTTGCCATTGATACTCGCAGCATCATATTCGGCCAAGAAGGTCCAATTACTGTGATCTGTCCGATGTCGTTATCACTCTTTTCGCTGCTGGCCCAGCCTGCTACACGCCGCGGCTCGCCTCTATGCCTGTCCTTAGCCATCCGTTCGCTTGATAATTTCTTACCAGTCGTTGCCCAGTGCTCTTTGCCCCCGGCGCTATACTCATTAAATATTTGCAGGCCCGCTCGGGTACATACTCACTGCGTGGAGATCCTTCAGATTCAATCCACCTGCTTTTGAGGTTGCATTTTTGTTGTAATGACGGCGCAAATAAAGATACAACTAACGACTCGTCAACGAAGGCGTAACCATCCCCCTCCCATATCCAATCAGATATCTGAGTTAAAAACTGCAATATGCCAATTTTCCTCAATTAGCGTGTTTTACTTTTGGGCTAATTCTGTACACGTTTGGTGTCCATAGCGACTTTGTTTTAGATCAAATAGGCTTATTAATGAAAAACATGACCAATATAACACCACATATTCACTCATACCTTGAAAAGAGATAATTGTGCAGGTTATTTATCCGGGTGAAATACGTAGTCAAACTTATTTCGCCCGTTTTCGTGTTGAGCCGCCTTGCTTAGGGAAACATAAATGGCTGTAATTGAGACAGATACATATCGCAACCTCAGTCGCCGGCACACATCTTAGATGTGTCCTTTCTGCTGATTTCATAAGAATTCTATAGTGTCCTCGGGGTCAGTGTGCCCGCAATGAAATAAAGGAACCCGGCATCATAGATACATGCACAGTGAATTGGCGGGGGCGCTGTGCGCGCAAAGGGGGATAAGTTCCAGGCTTTACGCGCTCTTAAAAATGCCGGACAACTGAGAGCTTTCTTTTGCTCTATCCTTTAACCGAGGTTCGCCCGAGGCCAAATCCGCTGTGAAATATTCAAGCCTTCCAACAGGCCCAGGCTGTGCAGTGAGTGACTCGGACCCGCAGATAGCCCGCAGGCACCAATCAAGCGCAGAGAGAAGAAGCATTCAAGCAATGAATGGATCACGGCCTCATAAGCACGGTTCCCACCGCCATTCTCTGTACATGTACATGGAATCCAGCTCTCTGTCTCTCCCTGGACTCTGTTGCCGACCGAGCAACTACCAGCACACCTCACCCGTCACCGCGAGGGGCCAGCGCCTGCCTCGTTCACGGTCCTCCGGAGAACACACCAATCCCTCCAACATCCTGTTTCCCTCCTCTAAGGCACGTCCAACCTGTCTGGTTTTCTCAGGAACAAAATCAAAAGGAACTCGGAGGGGGAAAATATTCGTCACCGGCCAACCCTTTTACCTCCGGACTGTAAGCCTATACACTTTAATATAAGCAACAACTGCAGTGTGTGTATTGTTGTTTGCCGTAAGAAAAGGAACAGGCATACCCTGAGGCAACTTTTGTAATTATGTCACATCTCACGAGGTTTGAATAGCGCGTGATGCCCAGCAGCACTTTCCATCGCCACTGGCGCACTATTTTCACCGTCGCCATCGCTCCACAAGCCACACACGGCAGTTTTTCCACAGATTTCCACCAGTTTGCCATGGTTTTCGGGGCCTGAGAGCGCCAGAACGTGGATCCAACGAAAGGTAAGTGCCGTTGGTTCCCGGTTACCGTAGTTTTGGGGAACGGCAGTGGACCGTGGACCCCTTGTAGAACCTTCCATTTTATAGGAGGTAAAACAGCCGCGACTCTGCCTGTAAAAAAAAAAAAACGTGAGGCTTGTCGCTAGACATGGCGTGACCGAGGGCTTATCGTTGGGGTGTCGAGACTTCGAAGCCACACACAAACATTTTGCCGCTCGATTCCGTGTACTCTTTTCGCTGCTGAAAAGATCGATTTTGTTGTCGCTTGCATGGCTATTTCCGCTTGCATTTCCCCTCTCGTGTTCAAAGACCATGGCAAGCCTTCTGTGTTCGCGTATTTCTTCTGAACATGACAACATGAAGGACAATTATATTGCACATCTATGTGCACTACACGTTCATGCCTGCGTCGTGTAGACGATCATTGTCATGATTGCACGCCCTTGTATATATGCCAACTTGAACTCTAGAAGGTAAATTGACGTTTGAAGTGCACAGAATGGAGTTATATATTCTCCCCTGTGTAGCTTACCGTAATGATTCCTCTTTTCGCGAATGTTTTTGTGTGAAATCAATATCCGAAATTATACGGTGGGACCACGGAACATGATTTCGAGAGACACATTAAGCGGACTGTGTTCATTGCGATTCTTTCAACTACATGTGAATGACGTCCATAAAATTGTGTCTGTGAAGTAAGGCAGGCAGATGGACAGATCAAGGTTAGGCAAACTAGGAAACTAATTGACCCTGAGATATTACCTATTGGCATATTTTAAGTTTAGGAGAATTGTACATTTGCATAAGCTGCTTCGGGCTGCATGATACGTTCCAGGCCCCCTGCCCGAGAAAAGAATTCATTTTTTTTTAAAGTGACTACATTTCTATGAAACCTTAAATTCGGGAGATTTTCCCTGTATTTTCTGAAAATGTAACGATCTCCTCCGTTTACACCAAAAAGGAAATTTTGCACTCTGAGTACAAAAGAGCCTTTCAAAAGGCAAAGGGTTGCAAATCAGGATACAAATTAGAGAAGGAATATCTGACGATTTAACCAAGCCCCGTATTACTGACGTGGAAGTATTATGCTGCGTGTACTCGTTTGTGTAGTTCGGTTTTCCAACTTAAAATAGTACCCGTTCTAATCACTTCGGGCAGTAGAAAAGCGATGCATGTTGTGTTTTTAAACGCTGTTTTGGTTTTCGAAGTCTTATTATTTAACATGTGTATTTCAGATTTAATTCCAAAAAGTTTCTAATCAGTTAAAAGTAGCACTGTGGGTCGCATTACATCAGTAACATTTTAACACCCTGTCCTATAATGACCAGCAAACATTCTACGCCATCTCAGGAGACTCGTTCCACTACCTTCGCGGAAAATAAACCAAAACAAAAAGTGAGTGAACAATGAGCATTATTTTTTCTTGTCGCACTGTCCATGTTTGCGTCACTTGATGTCGTATCATCACTTGGTACAGATGATGTCATCTGTGACGTAGCCTAGCTGACGTTGGGATTGATTTAGTTGTCATGATGCGAAAGGGGGGGAGCATTATGTCGAGTAGAGACTGGAAAAAAAAAACAGACAGTTGGAGAGTGGAAAGATCAGTTTCCCAATAGTCAGGGAATGTGATATCACAGAGTAAAATTAATGATTCGCCACCTCTTGTGTAGACTGTGCATTGCTATCACTTAATGATGTTCGTCTCCTTTGTACCCTATCCTTGCTTTATCTGATCTAATGAAGTAGTTCTTGCTATTCATGTGGGATTTTATTGCTGTTATTTAACAATCAATGTTCTCGACTGTATAATGTTCCATGCATGATTTGGAAACAAGGAATTTGAAAGTGTTAAGAACAGTGCCACCTTACAATCATCATTTCCACCGACTATAATTATGTATCTTTAAGGTATATCCTTTTTGATATCCTCTCTGGGTTATAAGTGTCGTGGAGAACGTGATACATGTAGTTTGGACTTGCGTCAGAACTGTTTGTGCACGTGAGGCGTAATGTCAACGCGAAATGACCCCAGTCTGTTTCTTGACAGAGGGCGCTCCGAGTTGTGTACTCGCGTGCAACCCCTGAAGATGGCACCGGTTCTTTTAATAATTTTTACACCCTTGCACTCCCAAATTCCAACTGAAATTAGACTAAAACTATCTTTATCGAGTTACAAAGTTTCAGATGTTGGCTTTTGTTTCGAATGCATTTCGCGCACATACATGTAGTGTGAACCAGCCCACACATCTGTTTAAAACCAGCAAACCATAGAACAAACTATTTTGCAAGCATTGTATTCAAGGCAACAGCAGTTGTTTCGGTTGCTATTGGAGGTTTCTTTCAGTTAAGTGTGCTCTGAAATGTAAAGGTTGTGTTTCGCATAATGTCGTCAGTGCTGGCATAGGTATCATACATAAATAGGTAAGGTCAATGGAGGAAACTGCAAGGATTTATTTAGTTACTGCGACACTGAGGGGGAGAGTCTAAAAGCACAATTTTTCAATGAAGTTTTATGTGGCCCCACCGTGACATCTAAAAATCGTCCATTATCCAATAAGTTCAATAAAATGATATTTATTCTTGATTCAAATTACTGTCAAGGGACTTGTCATTTTATGTTTTCAAAAGTGTTTTACAAATGAGGCAAATATTCACTGGCAACTTGTGGTCAGTTCAACAGGGAAAAGAAACATTAGGCGTAGGTACAGAACACATTCATTTTATCTCATTTTATGATGTGATGATAAATGATGCGAAAGTAGAATTTGTCGGTCGTTTTATTTCTTGGTTTGGTGGGCTGCTGCTGGTTGTGTCATAGTTATATCCTGGCCATGTGACTCGGCCCTCGCACTTACAGCAAAACTTTGCAGATAAAACAAGATAAAACTTGTTTTGCCCAAGTCTCCGCACTTCCAAGAATTGGCTCGTCGAAAAGACAAACATGTTGTCAATAGAATTACATGAATATAGTTTGCGCTTCATCATTTAGCATAATATGTACCGTGTATGTTGGGTGTTTTCCCTGAGCGTGTGACAAAAACCTAACACACTAACATTGGTGATGGGGCTCGAACCCACGGCCACAATGCGTCCATCCAAACACTTGTACCTTATAGTTGAGGTTGTCTAGCTAGTGGGTTTATGTTTTCTGCTGATTACAAAAATTGCTGAAATTTTCACAACATCGTGTCATTATGAAAAGGGAAAATGTTTGTTTTTCACAGACAAGAGATAGTTCGTATCATTTTGCCCTGTGCAACAACCTTGCTTCCTTAACTTTAGACATTTCGATTTTGGTTAATACAACGTCAGAACTTTCAAGTTCAGGAAACTATTTTAGATACAGTACAATTCTACGCAAAAGTGGAAATATAGTCAGGCTGTTATACCAACCTCATTTTCATCAGAAATCTCGAAACAAACGAGTTTTTCTTTTAAAATACGTATTACCATCACGATTTATTATGAGGTCGGTAATAGTGTGAGAACATTTCCTTATTGGCGTGTAATTGCCCGTCGTCATATACGAGCCTTCATATTGTTTAATAGTTTTAGTCCATGCAAGTATGGATTTAGACCAACTGCTCACATTCGCAATAATAAGTCAATATAATATATCTTAACAATTAATAACGTTGAACATTGTTGGTTTTGTTATGGTGACATTTTTCTGAAATAGCTATAAATGTCCCCAGGAATATTGTGAATAAGCCCATCGATGTAGTAGTGTTCAAGTGACTTGGAATCTGCTACTAAGAGGTCTTGTTTTTGTGACATTAGCGATTCCTTGCCACAATAGCTGTCTTCTTGGTTTGCGTATCTCATTTCACGTGATGTCTCGATTTCTTTTACAGAGAATTGGAAACAACACGAACAAAGTTAGTTTTACAGTTGCTCACTAACAATCTGTCGCTATTATTGCACTAATCAAAGAAGCATTCGTCGCTGATTTTCGCTGCAAATCCCCCATTCATTACTACAGTTATTATTCATTTGTGTAAACCGTTCTTTCTTTGCCGGCTTAAAGCCACTTTCCTATAAGCAGCCATTCGCCCTACTTTTTTTCAGGCGGGCAGATCATGTATCCTGACGCGTGACTCCTGTGTGGACTCTCGCCAGAATTCTTTCAAACAACCCCCTTTTGACGGCCCGCGATATTTTTTTGCCCGTCTATGGTTGGTTAAAACCATACCACCGCCGCAGAATTCGCCCCTCGCAAGCCCTGAGGCCCCGCGGCGGTGTCAATTGCCGATCCCGCTCGCACCTTATTTGCCAGGGTGGGTCGCTGACTAGTCCGTCACCCTGCTCCTTTGTAGGGAGACAATGTTGCCTTCCCAGGACATCTGGCAACTGTTTCTAATTCCTTTTTTTTTTTTTACTTTCTGGTTTTCATAACTGCTGATTTAAGCGGCAATCGAAACTGTTGACTGTAGCAAAGTCGGGGCAGCTGGTGGGCTGTCTAGCCCGAGACGAATCTCGTTAGTTGTCAAAATGAACAATAGACTGAAACAACTATTTTTCTGCCACAAAGTCGATCACCTTTAGCATCAAATAAGTTTTGGAGGCCCTTGAAGATATCGCTCGTGCGCGCCCATGTTGGTTCACTGTAACACCAACGGCGTTGGATTGCAAGGCACTGCGTCTAGAAACAACCGAAAACGGTTGGTTCTCAGGGCATGAAGTCCACTTATGAATGAAAACTTTTCTCAACCTGCAACTTTCTGCAAGTAAACGCACTGCACTTCAGAAGGGTTAGACAGGAAAAAATGAGTGGATTTTTCCCCTTTTGCATAAAAATATTAAAAAAAAAATCTACATATGAAGTACAGTACAATATCCGTATACAGAACATTTGTGATTGCCGAAACTTCCCCTTGGCTCCCCACAGCTAACAATGAAACAGACAGAAAATGGGAAAAAATGCTAACCAACAACTTACATGAAACTACCACAATCAGTTAATTTTGGAAATACCATCGTTGGCAAAGACTCGCCTGAGAGTGCAGAAAAAGTTGACCAGGGTTTTGAAAAGATGGTCGTTTTTAGAATTTTAAGAGTAAGGGTAATTAGTTTCATGAGGAAGTCCTCTGCTGCTGTTTTGGCGCAAACACTATTTAACTACTTCACAGGTAACCGTGTATTCCTTCAGCAGAGAGAAGCGACTAAAGAAGGCGTCTTAGCCCTGTTATGCGTGAATGGAGGAACATGCGTTTTAGCTCCCCACCGATGAACTTTGGAAAAGAAGTCTGAAACCTAGAATTCCCTACAATATTTACAATGTTACATTACCCAAAAATGCCATAACACTTAAGTATGAATATCGTAACCCACTTTTGTACTATTTGGATCTTAAGTATCACTTGTTTACACCCAGTATGAAAGACCTACACCAGAATATTTTAGGAAATGCTAAAAATGCAACTGCTGCAAACAATTCCAAAAAGGTTGAGGGCCTGACATTTTCCTCTTAGCAGAATCTTTCTCAATATATATTTAAATAGATTAAAAGGGCCCAAAAAGATGTGCCTGCTTTGTTCATGACATCATGACGAAGCAGTTAGACCAAGTTTCCAATCTTTAAGATTTGAGGAAAAAATTGAGACTTCGCGTGTTTTTGTTTGTATGTTTGTTTGTTTGGCTTTTGCTCCTTATGCTTGGTTTCTTGTGGGATTTTTTGACCCCGTGTCTTCATTTTTTTTAATTACGTAGGTGTACATGCCGACCGTATCTCCCTTAACGATGTCATCTTTATCACCGACTCCATCGGGATCGGGTACTCCGCCGCCGGGACATGCACATGGCTTGCCACGAGTGGCACCTAACAACCGCTTCAATGCCCCTGTCCACATTGACGTAGGGGGCCAGATCTACACCTCGTCCTTGGAGACGTTGACCCACTTCCCAGAGTCCAAGCTTGCCAAGCTCTTCAATGGGACCATCCCCATCGTCCTGGACAGCCTCAAGCAGCACTACTTCATCGACCGGGACGGCCACCTCTTCCGGCACATCCTCAACTTTATGCGCACCTCTCGTCTGATCCTACCGGACAACTTTGCCGAGTTCGAGGCACTCTACGAGGAGGCCCGCTTCTTTGAGATAGCCGAGATGGTGGAGGCGCTGGAGAATTACAAGCTGTCCACCACCAAGACTCGGGAAAAGACAATCAAGTCGGAGAACGGGCTGGGCAACGAATGCATTATCGTGCACACAACCCCCGACTGCGGGGAGCGCATCAGCCTGAGCGGGGACAAGGTCCTCATTCACGAGATCTTCCCGGAAGTCGGCAGCGTCATGTGCAACTCCACCAGCGCCGGCTGGACCCAGGAGTCCAACCATGTCATCCGGTTCCCGCTGAACGGCTTCTGCAAGCTGAACACGGTGCAGGTGCTGCAACGCTTGCTCCACTGCAGCTTCGTCGTCATCGCCTCCAGTGGTGGGGGAATCGAGGGCTCCCAGTTCAGCGAGTATGTAATGTGCCGGAAGTATTCCGGATGTTAGAAGCTTAAAGAGTGTTGGGAAAGTGTCAAAGACTATAGGCCGCAGTTGGAATGGCTTAAGTGCTCTCAGCGGCTAGCACTTCCTTGCTTGCACTACATTAATTTTTCACTACTATCCCGTTAACACTCTCCTGTTATATAGAGATGTCTGCATGTAGCCTAGGCACTTTATGAAACAAAACTAACTTTGGTTCCATCTTCCCATTGTGCAGGTAAATGGTAATGTGGAGACATTTTACTTTGCCAACAAAGTTGTGACAGGAGGTAGTAGAAGACATGTTTGCGTTTCCAAATTACAATCATCAAAACGACAGCGTTTGGTCATTTAGTAAGTCCTTCGATATGATAAATTGGCGAAGCAGCAGTACGAAAGCGCAGATCTTGGGCTTGGAAATACCTCTGATACATTTGCCACTTGATTTTCTTAACGTCTGTTGTATTTGGAACGCGCATGACTTTATGTGTAAATGAAGGTCGCCAAGGATACATTGTTCCAGCAACACATGTTGCCAGATACAAGCCAACATTTTGAATCTCCACCAAGCTCACCCAATAGTAAACCTTGGTTTCCCTGGATATAATTTTATTCAAAAATATGCTATTCTTTTAGCTAAATCAGATCCAAGTTGTAAGGCTTTTCTTAATCTTTTGAGGCAAGACTGGATCCACCATGCAGTTTCACTCATATAATGGACTCTCCATGCACTTTAGTGTATAATTATTCAGGTGCGAGTTTAGAACCTCCCTTAATTGCACCTGTCTGCAAACCAAAAAATCCCGCTTTCCCACTCACTTGAAATGCCTGACATTTCACCAATTGTATATTGATATTAATATATAAGCTTTATGAATGTACATAAAAGTAAATTTGACGTAGTTTCAGTTGTTTAACATATATTCTGTACAGGAAGCTTTAACGAAGAAACTTCTCATTTGCGTATCTTGAAACTGTTGACTCCTAATAATGTAGTTTTATTATATCCGAAATAAGAGCGGTGTTGCTCACTACTCACTTCTCGGCCGGCTTACAAACACGAATTGCCTTCAGTGAATAGGCAAAAATACAAGGCGTCAATCAGCAACGAAATACCAAATTCCCAAACTTTGCTTGTTAAAAATGAGGACGATTCAACTGCTTGCGAGTTGCAGATGGAAAACTGTATCGCTTTGAAGGCGGATTGTCTAAAGGTTGTTGGCTGTTCTGAAAGCAGATTGAAGTAGACTCAATAGCAGGGTCTAATAGAGGCCTATCTACGGTCAAGCACGGCTTGCGCTTACCAGATGGTCCAAGTTCTTCACATGGTGCCGAGTTCCACGGTGCGCTGTACCGTATAACGCCGTGATCCGAGGGGGATGCATAAATGACTCACAATGTAAGCCATGTTTATCGGCCCCCGCGATACGGAGGGGATTTCCGCCTTACATTGGATCGATATCACCCTGTGCGTAAATGTTTTTCCTTCACCGAGAAACGTGTTTTTCTTCGCGGCTGTGGGAAATGGACCTGTGTGGTGTACTGCTTGTTGATCCATTTGTGCGCCAGGGCCACGGGTTAAAAAAAGCGCTTGTTTTCCCCCCAAAGGTTTGGGACATGATAACGGTGGGATTGATGGTGCAATGATAAATCCATATAATTGAATCGGAAGAACATTATTGCATGAGGTACTGCACTGTTGCACTGTTGTCCAGAAGCAGTGTAGATCAGCAGGGAGACACATACGTGTCAACCTTTATGCAGAGAGAAAATTGCCACTTTTAATTTCAAGCTATGCAAAAGCTATAGTTGATCTTATTGGCTGAAGACCGAATGTTTCAAAAATGGCAGTCGGTGAATATCATTTTGCCTTCTTGGTCTTATCATAGAGCGAGGAAGCACAGCTCTATGGCCTGATCTTACAGGCTATACACAGGTAAACCATGCCGCGTTATTATTCCCGATTGAAGCATCGGAGGCTTTTGTGATACACGCACAGATTCAAATTGATGAGTGCATGCACTTCCTTAAACACGGGAAATGCAAGTCGTTGGCCGTTGTGGCTCATGGGCTGAACGACTAGTGATGGTCCAATCAGCGAACTGCAAACTTTGGAAGCGCGTAATTTGCGTATGGACGAATGCGGTGACCATGGTGACGCATCCACTGGTCATTTTGCGATGGACCCCGCCAATTGCTGATCAACACTGGGATAACTATTGTTGTAGGGAACCACTGCTCTTTGACAGTCGCTCGGTTACAGTACAAACCCAATAGTTTCTGCCATGAAAGGGTGTCATTTGGAATGTCCACTGAAACACTCGCTGAATTAGAAGGCTGGGTCGGAAATGTTACCATAAACCAGCGATAAGCACTAAACATGGCCACATTTCTTGAGATCTGAACATTTCATGTTAGTCAGCGAAGGAGCTGTGAAGGCTCTATACCTAGGCCTTCACGCAAGCGGTACTTGTTCCAACGCGCTCGGTGGCATGAGCTGG
The DNA here is from genome assembly GCF_001949145.1 of Acanthaster planci. The sequence continues at coordinate 94,336 of NW_019091585.1, read as the reverse complement.
TCACATACCATTCTGAAGTCGAATACAGCTCGTTTGTAGCATCGGTGACAGAAATTCATGTAGTTGCTTGTCATTTTTGATCGATGACAGAGACTATAGCACAAAATGAAGCATCTATTTTCAACAGGAGCAGCACTGACATTATTATGTTAATGCCCAATCTCGGTATATAGCAGTTTTGTTTCACGAGGGTTGGGGCTTTACTGTTGACATGTTTACAGTTGTTTTCATAACTGAATTCCCTGCTAGGTTTGAGGGGATGCACATTTGGGCGGACTGTGGCTTGTGTTTCTCGACGCTGGACTTAGCCGCTGGTTTAAACACAGAGCTATTAAACACCGCCCATGGTTTAAATAGGTAAGAAATGTGTGAAGTAGTGGATATATAAGTCGTTAAAGTGACGGGTCCCAGAATTTCTGAGCTTGATCGATTCAAAGTATAACTTGAAGAAAAAGCTGTTTTGAAATGATATTATTCAGAGTGCATGTTGTGATCGTAGAGATAATTGTTATCGATTTTAATATGCGCAACGAAAAGAAATCTCAATCTTGCTACAGGAGACGTTGCATTACAGAGTCAGTTTGTGAGAGAAGAAGGTAATTTCCTGAATATTACATTTCCTTCGCTTGTAATATTGTACCCTTTTTCAGAACAGAGCTAAACAAAACAATCGGTAGCAATTCACTGCTTTGATGGGCGTGTAAATAAGTAGGCAATTGCTACTTTTGCTCTTTTACAAGTAAACATGTCTGTCAATAATCTATAGTTTAATTGATATTCTGGTATAGTATTTTACTCATAGTGCACTCACATTATTTGTATTAACAGAGACCAGTCACGAAGTCAGTGGCGAACATTTTCACTAACCATACTTTCAGCTTTATTTTTTTCTAATTCTAATTTCAAAAGGTGAAGACAGCTTATTTGAGAAGACTAAAAAGAAGGCAGTTACTTGATCATTTGACTAGGGACTTTATAACTGTGATTGGCAGTTTTCTTCGAGCCGCGTTGAATTGTACATATATATGTCATTATGCTGATTTGCACTCATTTGCATGAGACAGACATTAAATGTTACTTTGTATTACATAGAAATTGTGGGGAAGAGCCTGTATCAGTTGTTCCGAATTAATTAGTCTGTATCTCTCGCTCCCCTACCCTCCTCCGAGTGGTTCGGGCGGTAATCTGATCCTCCTGCGTTTCATTAATTGGCTATGATCGTTTCATGAAGAGATCAAGCTCAGGCTGGTGGACTGTAATCCTGCGGTTGATCCCAGCGCGTGTGGCTTGCGAATCGGACCGTATCTTCCGTACAGCACTCGCCAGATCCCCCCGTCGGTCGCTTCCGTAGATTTGATCCCCCTGCCTGTGCTTACGATGACGGGTCGGTGCTTTCATCTCACATCACTGCAGGACATCCCAAGCACTTTACCATCGCGATGGCATTAGTGTCTCTGTCTTTTCCCTAAAACCAGGTTCCTCTTTCCCATCTTCTCCGAACTATTTCTTATTTTTCCTCCGAAGTTGTTCCCCTCCGGCTCGTCGTGTCATGTAGTCCACAGCGCGAGGAACGTGCTTTGAGTTTTCTAAAGTGTCGGTGCGATGTCTTTCATGTAAGTGATCAACCCGAATAATGACCACTTAATGACAACATGTAGATGGCCTTACAGGAAAAAATCCCATAATTCTACTACTCTGAGCGTTGTGCATCTATTTCGTTTTGGTCTGATATGTCTGCCATGCAGCACCCCTAGTCCTGGATGTCAGGCCCTACAAAAAAAACAGAGACGTTTCCAGGGGATCAGTTTTCAATATTTCTTGCAATCTGCTGATGATTACAAATTTATGAGAATATATATAGTTATCAGAATAAATCAATCTTTTCACCCATGAAACTTGCCATTTATTCATATACACGTCTGTTGGTGTAGTATTCTTACATGTTCAAATTCCTTGCCTTGCTAATGCTAGCGGAACGTCTCACATGATAGAAACTTGTGGGCGCTAAGTGTTGTCATTCGCCTGAATAACATGTAAGTATCATATCTTTGGTTATATCATTCAAATGGTGTTTATGACATCGACATTGCCCGTGTGTGAGTAAAATAGTGTTTCCTGTATTTTTATTGTGAAGATGAACGTGTATAATTTCTCAATGTTTTGTTAAAAAACCTATGTTCCACATGGTGATCGGCCATTTTATTGGTTCCATGCCCAAGGTCCCCTTGAAAAAAAAAAGCTTTGCGTCATGCGCCCTCCCGCTTTGAGATCCGGAGAGAAAAAAATCACCATCAAGATATTTAATAGGACATCTGTCCACCCATCCTCTGAGCCAAACTTCCTCCCTCTTCCTATGCCCAAGGCCACGCCTCCTCCTCTTCCTGTCCCATGAAACGTACATGAGCGCCACGCCCCGAGCTCAATGGGGCGCCATCACTTGTATTTAAAGGGGCAGTCGAGGTGACACTTGTGTTGTTTTTCGTTACCGAGAAACAGACTGCCTCATCAAAGTTGCTTTACACTGCTAAATGTGGAAAGAAAACTAACTTTCTCCGTGATTGTTGTGATGTAAGTTGCTTAACTGGATTGTACTAATTTTAAAATTATTTTTCAGAACTTTTTCGAAGTAGAGTAATTCTAATCTCTTTCATGGGTCTTTTAACCGGGTTCTTTACAAAGGTTTGAAAACTTCAGAATAATTCAAATCTAAGAATAAAAAGAAACTACTTCATATTGTGCCACTTTGGGAACCCTGCGTAATACAACGTTTCATTGTTTATACTGTTTAATACAGTTCCAGGGCATTGGTTGAAATTTTGCTCGCTCAATATCCACATGACACTATACTAGTTTCTCTTCAAACTCCCTTTTAAATATTCTAGTGCATCTGTAATTGGGCAGTAGTTTTGGGGGAGGTTTCGTTTATATGAACAATCTGTCCTTGATGAAGTGAGTAGAACACATGCTGGCCGATTATGTTTCTCTCCTGAAAGTCGTCGCAGGTGTATTTTCGAGGCCCGTCTGTTTTTCATGCCCCGCCGTTCCCCCAAAACCTCTTCCCTTTTTGCCCGCACAAAAGCATTCTTTTCACCTCGGGCAGGTATTAGTCATGTAGGCGGGAGAGAAAGGGAGGTATTGTGAAGCTCTGAAAGAAATTTCAAACGGGAGCCCTCAGTCAGCGGTGTCCGGGCAACTTGTTTGGATTAGATGGCGAGGCCTTAGGCGTTGCCCTGGGCCCTCTGCTGGTTCATACACGGCATTCATTTTTTCTTCACCATTAAGCGTCCTTGCCTTGCGGGTTCAAACCAGCTGGCCGATCAAAAACTAAATCATGTCTGCAAAGTCCGCCATTTTCATCCATCATTTTTTTCAAGTTGAATTCAGCAATTGCTGAGCCACGTTAACAAGTTTGTTTAGTACAAAAGTTAGTTTTTCAACGCAAGAGCTTCTCGTCCTCCGGGTGTTTTGGGGAATATGTTTTTAAAAAATGTAACAATGACATTTGGTAAGGTATAGTGTGGGGCAATATGCAAAGCGTTTTAGGCAGAACAAAGCGCTGTGTCGGTGGCCTGCAAAGAAAGAGGAGCCATATACAGCTATAGGTTGACAAACAGACGCGCACATAAGGGAGGCCTTGCTCAAGCAGATAAATCTTAAGGTTGTAGCCCCCCCGAAAAATTGAAGAATAGTTGCTGGCTGTAAAAAAGCGCCTGTATCGGCCGGTCCACGTTGGCAAGGCCCCTCCATCTGTAAAGCCAGTCGGATGATGAAGTTTACCCCAGGCGGTCACGTACCGGCTTAAGATGAGTTGGCGGAATGGCCAGAGGCTGCTTTTTTCCCCCATACCAGGCTGGCCATTAATTTGACCGTATCAGGAATGCCAGGGGGCGGATACAAAGACTATTCCGATTTTTCAGGGGGGGTTGGGAGTGGAGCCTGTCGCGGTTTTAGCCCGCATAAAACGTAAAATGAAAGGATTTACCAAGATTCGATCTCCTCCAAATCTGTGGAATATCATCCCTGAGAAGAGATTTGTTTTAAAAGTTGTAAGACGAATCTCCGCTACTCTTCTCTGTCTCTCCCGAGACGAACCGACATAACTCGACGAGTGCCGCTGTGCCGTTGTGACTGAAGTTACAGTATAAATATCAAACCATTCTCTGTGAAGCGTCAAGCGGCGGGAATACGACAATAGGATCGGGTTCACCCGGGGAGTAGAGATTGAAAGAGGTCGCCCGCGTCAAACAATTCATCAATTTATTGAAAAGGACCTGTTACCATGACAGCAGTCATAGATCGGCTTCATCCACTTATCCGTTGCACCGAATCATATTATATTTACCTCTGTTTGATATATATTTTTTTGCAATTTAAACAACTACATGTATTCAGACCAATGACTGTGTTCAAACACTTCGCCCCTCGCATGATGGTGGGGCCTAAATAGAGCAAGACCGATATCGGGCAAGAAAATCTACACTCGGCCAGCAAGCCGTGGAGGGGAAAAAGGAGAGTAATCAGTATCACCACATTTCTCTCCCTTGCCGCCCCTGGCGCTCGTCTGCACTGCCCTGCGATCTGACTACACCGCACAGCCAGGCTAAACTCCGAGGAGATATGCCCCAGCAAGGCCTCGCGCGGTTACTGAACCCGGGCCGTGCCGCGAGCAAGCCCCGGGCGAGGACGACCCAGATTCGGTATACCCGCTCAAATGCACGGCCGTCTAAGGCTTGTTATTTTCTCCGGAGCGGCAAGAAACATACCCCGAGATCCGTGGGATAAAAAGTGAGAGAAAGAGAAAGAGATGGAAGGAGAGAGAACAAAGTTCCTGGGAAGTTTTGATGTTAATCCGCGGCCTGTTTTCAACCTGAATATTAAATCGTTGACATAATATCGAATGACGAGAAAGTCACTTCTTGAGTTGCACTCCTTGGAATAATATTTACCAGTGAAACTCTCGTCGGGGGTAAGAAAACAGCAATTTATTAAATCTAACCCATGAAGCTGTGGGCAGCTTAAAATATGCTTTAGTGAGTTGTATTTAGATAATTTATACATGCGCCTCGAGCCCGGTTTTTGTTCTTTTTATTTTTTGTAAAGAATCTGGTAACTTTTTAACGATAATGTGTGACAAATTAAGGCAACAACGCAGGCATGCTACAGATGACAACAGAATGATTATGACGAGGCAATTTGTGAACCAGTGAAAAGGAGCTGTTGACTACAAATGAGGCCAAAAATGTTTAACGGTGTGCGAATGTAAATGTTCTCCCATTTCGATTTTGATACGATAGGCTATACACCAGCTCCCCCCCCCCGCAATCCCCCAGTTTGATACGCAAGGAGCGAGATTTCCCCCCTCCAAGCCCGGGAAGATAAACGGGATTTAATGATTTAATTGCATCTGACGACAACTTGTCAGAAACATTTTGCAGTTTGCAAAAGAGAGTCACGACAGGTTTAATTGGAATCACTTTGCACGTGTCGGCCAGGATCAATGGGCGAGTTGACAATGAAGAATGGTGCAGCCTCGTGCTCATAGCGGGATGACCCAAGGGGAGGGGGGGGGGTCGCTTCTTCGGCTATATCCGGCAGCACACGGTAGGTGTGCGAGCACTTGTGTCTGCTGATGGTAAATCTGGGGCAGATTTTCCAAGAAGGCGTAAACAAGACAAGGGGAAGATGGCGGATGGAGATAGTCAAGCACAACACAGGATGCCGTGTAGGCGGGAAAATGATGCGGAAACTATGTTTTTTTTGTAGATGTAATGTTTGTTATTGGATATATGTTCACATGGAGATTGCTCTTCGCATGTACACGCGCACATCGGGGGAATTTTGAAAACTAACGTGATGGTGTATGTGTTTGTGTGGAAAAGTAGGTCTATAGGATGTTGATCGGAATAATTTGTTTGCCAGAAATAATGTTGAAGATGGTGTTGATGGTATGGTAAGTAGGGCCTAAAGGTGGTGACGGCAGGGATCGACAGCAGGATGCATTTTGATCGTTGCTGATGGGTGGGTGGCGGCGGTTATGAGGAGTCGCAGTGATTTGGGGTTGATAGAATGTACATATGAAGGATAATGGGGACATTGGGTTGATTGTAACAGTCTGAAAATGATTTTAAGAATTTTTTGGTACCGCACTGTGCTTTCAATTGAATCCGGGTGCGTCTTGTGTTTTATTTCTCCATGGTCTTGCCAATAAAATTTAAATCTCGCGCGAAATACATGCATTATAAACTCTGGAGGGCGCTAATCGACCGAAAGTATTTTGTCCTTGGTTGGTTGGTAAATGTACACAATGGTACATTGGCCTAGGCCTACCGCATGTACACGTAGCTTTAATGAGCGAGAAATTGCAAAGAGTGCAATATTACATGTAACATTATTAACAAGATTAATCAGTTAATATTATGCCACTGTACTAGAACGTAGAGGCACGTGTTACTGCTTTTATTTCAAAGCAAGATGGTAAAAACAGTGGAAGTTGCTTTGTTCCTTTGCTTCGTGCAAATGCAAGTATCCTTGGGACCAATTTCAGCTCAGCCCACAGCAGACGAGGTAAAGTCGCTGCCTGGTTTATCGGGTCCCCTAAGTTCAAAACAGTACTCCGGATACCTACAGGCATCGGGCACAATCAGACTGCATTATTGGTAAGCCAGTGTCCGTTTTAATGTACAGATTTTTCTCCTACTGTTGGTGTGACATGTACAATGTAGTTCTCCGTCATAGGATGTATTGTTCAGGTTGTATAGACAAGAGCACAAGAAATTGTGAATTAACAACAGAAATATAGACATAAAACGACTGATTTATTTACATAGATGATCAGCCATCTTTCCAACCCCCGGGCATGGTTACCCACAATGCCCATTAGAACAATATATTAGACTGGCAATAGTCCCGTCACAGTTTTACTTCGTTCCCCACAAACTGACCAACATCATGACCAAAGTAGTTTTGAAGAAAGTTCTCAGTGGATCATACCAGCATGACTGGTAACGTAAACAACAACTGTCATCATGGTCATTCATGTCATTTGAAAGTGGCTGCATTAGTCACCAGTGTGCACTTTACATGTGCCGATATATTGTACTGTCTGTTGGATGTGTCCTGCCGAAAGGCCATGAGAATGAAATTGTAGAATTGCGTCCACCGCCAACATGTCCCAACGTACATGTAACTGCCCTCCAAAAATCATTTTTAAACGAAAATTTCAGTATTTGTATTTATTGTAAAAAAAACAGACCCTGATCCAGGATAATTGTCTCTTTGAATTACACGTACTGTAATAATCAGTACAAGTGGTTAAGAATACATTCCATTGTTATTTCAAGTAAAAACAAAAACCAGAAAAAATTCTGCACAAAAGGGAATTGGTACTGAAAACTCACCAAAAATGCAGGTCCAGAATGACTCAGCACATTTTAAGAGATCCATTATTAGGTTATGGGCAAGTGATTTTGATAATCAGGTTTTTGATGCTACATGTACATTGTATGTCTTACCTGAACATCATTTACATGTACACTGTATGTGAACCTATTCAGAACATAAAATGAAAGTTTTTGTTTTGAAAAAATTCACAAATGAATAGAAATTGGAAAGGTAACATTTCATTGCATCTGATGAATAAAAACCTACAGTTCTAGCACATACATGTACATATATCAAGGCTGCATGGAAAAATTTGTTCAAAGTGGCATCTCGCTATGGCAAGCTATGCACATGTACTTGTACCTCACCACAGAGAGCTTGCTGGGAACTAATCAAAAGGGAGAAAGGTGATTGCTGGATGCAAAGTGGACATGAAGTGCTTTTTTTGTAAATTTAATACACGTACATTGTACATGTACATGTACATGTATCTCATAGAGAGCAGCTGTGTTATAAATCAGGCATACATGTACATGTGTAGCTCTATGATGTACGTACATATATGTACAATGTACTTGTAAATGTGCTTTTAAGTGGATAATGCTGGTACAATCTTATTATTGAGAAAACGTAACTGCATCATCTACATGTTTATTGTACAAATTTTAAATAGATGAGAACTGTGTACATGTACATTTAATTTTCTGGTTAAAAAGTGAACAAAAAAGTGCTTTCCCAAACCACCATTTAAGATGAGAAACTCTTGATCCCTGCATGCTGCGGCGCCATATGCTAGCTGTTTTAAATTACTGTAGAAAAGAAAATCTGTCAAGTTCTTATTCATACCTGTATTCACATGTGTATGCATCTAGCTGTGGAAGTGACTGTCACTTCAATTTTTTTTCAAAATGTCGTCACACCGTGATTTTGCCGGAACAAAATCCCTGAAAAATGCAAATAAAGTTAAATAAGGATTGCATTAAAACTGAATTTAGCAGAGATTACATGTAAGTGTACATGTACATATATTTTTATTGATGCAGCTGCCAATCACTTCGTGGATTATTTCAAATCAGGAGCATACAAGTACATTGTATACACAGGTTTTATTTGTTCGTACAATGTCATGAATGTATTCTGCTTCACAAAGTACATGTACTGGAAATTTTAAGCTGTTCAATTGATTTCTTGATTGACAAATTCATTAGAGAGATGATTCTTATAAAAGTTTTTTTCAGAACTATCATATCCCTGGATTTAAACAAACATTTAATTAAAAAAAATCAGTTTGGTCTTATCTGCTTGATATTTTTAATCTATTGAAGACGTAAATTTAATATGTAGGCCTGTTTAATTCTCCTACTTTTAATCAATTAACCCCTTTAAAATGAAAATTTAATAGACAGTGTTTTTTTTCTCAAATATATCAAGTAAAATGGTAAACTTACTACAATTTCCATCCTTTATTTAGCTCTCCAAAGAAATTTATCACTACAAATTATCCAGATGCAATGAAGAATCTTACAGCAGATTTTATACAGATATTTAAAGATTCAAAAGTTCAAACTTCTAAATGCTTTTAATTTAAAACCTGATAAGGTCAGAGTGATTTACATGACACATGATTAGGGTACACGTACACCGGTAGATGTGTGCTCAAAGTTACAAGTTCATATTTTAAAAAGCCTTGGAGAAAAGCCACAAAGAATATTTTAATGGCAAAACGAAAGAAACAAAGATTTACATGTACATGTTTAGGGGCAGTTTTAAAAGATTGACCAAGTTGTGTGTAATCACTCAAAAACAAAACAAAAAAACCAAAAGTAAAAATCACACATTAAGCGTTAATCACCAGATCATAAAACAAGCAGATTTGATACATGTACATGTACCTGAACCCATTCCCCCTACATACTGTATGTGGTCTTCCTTTGTAATGGAAATGAAAAAGTTGCAGAAATTTTTCAGCTCAGAGTTAAATGAAGTTGACCAAAGGCACCTGCATGGGCTTATTTACGTTGTATATACAGTACATGTATATACATATGTAGACAACATAATCAACACTGTAACTTTGACATTACATGTTATACAGTGTATACCTCTTATGTACACTTTATGTATTTTCATGATTTGGCTCAGGTTTGTTGAATCTCAAGGCAAACCAGCCGAAGATCCTGTACTACTGTGGTTGAATGGAGGTCCGTCCTGTAGCTCCATCTCTGGCTATCTCACAGAACTTGGACCATACTGGGTAAAACTTAGACTTGTCCTTTGTGTTTCCTTCACATTAATCTCTTCCCAACATCTCCAACCCTACCGTTACACGTGTGTACATTGTACATGTACAGTCGAGCCTCGTTAATAAGAGGTCTTTCAGACTTGGCAAATTATCTTATTCTAACAGGAACCTTGTATTATCAGGAATGAAAACAATGAAAACAAGGATTAGGACCTAAAATTGTCCTTGTTATAAGCAGAATCTCGTATTACCAGTGTTCTTATTAATGGGGTTCGACTGTACATTTACCGGCAAGAATGTCCATACTTGTAAAAGAACAACCTACGTGTACATGTACATGTAAGCTCTTCACTTTGGTTTTACTGTGCGCACAGTACATGTACATGTACGGATATCACTCACTTTGACTTCCTGCTGAAATGGACTAAGGCAAAGACAGTGGCTGTTCCTGTTGATTTCACTGTGCAAGATTTGCCTCAGGGCTTGTAACTCAAAAGTAGGTCTGGTGACATCAACCCATTTTTTTTCACACTGGGTCATACATGTACATGTACAGTGTACACGGTGGTACATGCACCGTGCATGTGTGGATAAAGCTTTTTGCCTGACATGGTGTAACGTTCATGTTTCTGGAAATTTCTGGCTCTTGTACATCGTTTGTACATGTACTACCCCCACAGCATACATGTACGTGCTCGTTTAACAGTATGGGATCTTCACCTGCTTGTGTACAGTGTATTTTGTGTGGAAAGAGTGATATTTTACTCATAATATGATTGAAACTAGGGGTAAATGGTGTCAAGTCAAATTGAGAAGAAAATTGTACAGCCTTTTCCGTTGAAATTGATGAAGGTGAATACTTGAAAACTACATGTACATGTAGCATGGACACGATGTTCTCAAAGACAACTTAGGCTGCCAAAGAAAGAGTTCTACATGTCTTTACAATTATTTGGAAGAAGAATATTTTTAATAAGGGAAAAAGTATACTTGTAATTATTCGTTTTAGTGTAGAGATTTGTTCATATAGCAAAATTGAAGTAGTGGAAAGCAGAATAAAGCCTTTCTCGGGCCCTTTCACAGTCACAGGCATTGTCCAAGCCAAGAAAATTTGGTAACCTTAAAACAAATTTAAACTTCGAGAACGTGTAAAAGAAACGACTAGTTATTCAATTTTGCTTGATCGTTTCTCCTATAAAGTCACATGCATAACTTTTTTCAACCATGCCATGGGAGTGATTCTCGTTGAGCATTTTCCATTTTGATTTGGTTTCTCAGGTCAACAGCGATGGGAAAACTCTCTCCGCCAATGACTTCAGTTGGAACAAAGTGGCCAACATCATTTTTCTGGAATCACCGGCCGGCGTGGGCTACTCTTTCGCTGACAGCCCAGATTACACAACCAATGATGACAAGGTTCAGATTTGCTGATATTCAGTTTTCCTGTTATGAAGATCTTTTGGTTTATCTATTTTCCCTCAAACCTCCAAATCCATCATCTAGTTTTGCCATGAATTTCCTGTGTCACTCTTCTTCTCCTAGCCTGTTGCTTGCGATATGACTTGCGATAACTTGATTGTGACTCTGGTTAACATTGAGAATGAAATAGGGCCGGTTGGGAGCATGACAGCTAAGAGAACATCACCCCGATACGTTGTGTGACCTACCGGTACCATGCTGGTATTGTGCAGAAGGTTGAAATGCCCCTTTATTGTCATCAAGCAATTTGTGTTTCTTTTAAATTTTTTTTGGCAGAATTTTTCTTTTGTACCGGTACTGTATGACAGGCCTGCGAGGTTTATGTGGTACATGTACATGTAGTTGTGCACTGGTATCATACATGTACAACTCATGTCATGTTTAGTATTTACCTCAAGGAGGCCACTGTTGTGTTAATTATTTTTTACGTTACCTTGTACTGCGCCGTTGATCATTTCTATGGAAACAGCTCATTATAGTTTTTCAGTTATTATCATTAATGGTTTTGTACATTTTAATGGAAGATCGTTGTGTTTGCATTTTGTTTCTTTTGTTCCAGACTGCTGAGAACAATTATTTGGCCCTTTTGGATTTCTTCAAGAAGTTTCCTAACATGGCCAAGAATGATTTCTACATCACTGGTGAAAGCTATGCAGGGATTTATGTGCCCACGCTGGCTGTAAAAGTGATGGAAGGAAAAGACGAGATCAATTTGAAGGTAGGAAAAAATCATGGTTTTTGTTCATACGAGCATAGCTTGCTAGAGTAAACTACATGTACATTAAACGGAAGGTAAGTTTGATTTCTGATTCCCGAGCATAACATGTAGGAGTTTTTTTCTCAAACAGTTCCCGCTGGAGGACACATAAACCAGGGTTATATGTACATGCAATTGGGAAGTGTTTTTTTGCTATGCATAGAGAACAAAAGCTGGAAATGTTCAGTACAAACCTTACCACTACCCTGTTTAGTAACAGTTTATTGGTGATGGCAGGGAATTTCCACCCATAGTTGTCATGACTCGAGTCAGTGGCTCAACTTGAGTCAAACTCGAGTCACAATTTTTGGTGACTCTTGAGTCTCCTCAAACAAATGACTCAACTTACTTCAAACCTCTTATGGAGACTTGACTCGAGTACAAGCTTATAAGACTCAAGTCTTTTGTTGGTTAGATACCTGTCACCCTAATTATTTTTAGTATTTCTAAATGAAAATACAAATACCCAAAAATGACTTGCATGTAGTTGTGTTCGTATTGTATTTTGTTCAAAAATTTGTGACTCAAATTGACTTAAGCGCAGAACGTGACTCCATTCCACTCAACTACAGAAAGTGACTTGACTCGACTTCTTGATCGACCTAATGACTTGAGTCACAATTTGTTATAATGACTCGAGTCAACTTGCCTTGAGTTACCAAATTTAGTGACTCCTTACAACACTGTTTCCATCTTGACAAAAAAACAGATTTTTTTTTTATTTCAGGTACAGGAACTTGATCATTCAGATCTGACTTTTACACAAAGTGCATTACCACTCTGGATTCCGATCCACATCTAAGCCAAGTTCAGTCCAATTTAAGCCGATCCAAGGTCCGACTTGGATTGATTCGGTTTGGATTCAGATTGAGAATGCACTTCCTTATTTTGATATTCATGTACTTACAGTATGTTCTTGCCAGTTTGGATTGTTAAAAAGTTGGAATTTCCTCTCATAAAGGTAAAGTTATTGTAAGGCACCCCCAACAAGTACATGTGCACAGCTGTGGGCCATAATATACATATATAGAGTTGCAGTGGGGTTATTCATCATGTGCATCAGTGTGCTCCATGGGACTGTGAGTGACCAGAAAGGGTTCTACTTCTTTGGTCTCTTACGGTCCATGATGCCCTTGATGGACTCATGTGATCAGTAACAGAATTATGCCAGTCAATACAGTTGTATGTTTCATAACAAACCTCCGTCTAAAATGTAAAATAATAAATGAAACTTTTTAGGGTTTTTATAAGTGAACTGTTTCAATTCATAAGCAATTAAAACAATTGAACAATTGAAGGAACATTTTCAGGTTTCCTAAATGCAGTTTTTGAGTTACTGTTCAATGGTTGTCATCAAGTGAAGGACTACATGTACATGTACATGTACCAAGCAAAACTTTTCGCGACGTAAAATGCCTGGCTGGGCACTGCACTGTGGAAGTTGGCATTCATGATGCCTTAGCATGTGCCCAGGTCATGCTGATGCAAATTTCATGTTCTGTCCTGTATTGCTAGTGAACCCCACGTGAGCTTGTTTCAGCCAATCAGGATAAAGAACCAGCAAGAAGTGTATTATGAAATACAAACATAGCATGGTTTGATGGTGGATAGTTGATTTTCGCTCCCTTAGGTATTGGAAGTTGTTAAACTGCTTCTCTTAGCAAAATAAACCATGCCATATTACATGTTCACTTCCCATTAAACTTTCAGGAGCAAGGGGAAGGCAGCATACATGTGCCGCCATGTGTTCATGTGTAATATTCATGTACATAGCATCATACCGGCAGCTCGTGTGTGGGTTACTTCACCCACTTGAGCCGTCCCAGGAAATCGGTCAGTACATGTACATGTACACACGAGCATATTCGACTTGTGCACAGATCCTTGCATGTGCACCTGATAGAGAGCGCGTACATGTATGCACACATACATGTAGATAGCAACTGGCACATAATGAGCGATAAGGGACTAGGGAAAGTTAAGCTCTTGATTATGTATGATTATATTGTAAATTATAAAATGACGTCCTTCCTGTAGCTATAATTGTATTGCTGCTCATGACTTCATAATTTAGCATTGTTAAAAAATGTATTGTTTATCTACATGCTAAGGGCTTTGCTGTTGGAAATGGTGTCTTAGATGTGGCTCTTCTTACCGAAACAGGACTTCAGTATTCATACTACCATGGCATCATTGGTGAAAGGTGAGTCTTACCGCATCGGAATGATGTTCTTGTTGGTCTGTTACAAGTCCATGGCAAGTACAGAAATGCAAGTCAGCCACAGCTTAAAAGTTGCACTGATTCCCAGGCCAACTGAAAGTTGAGTCAGGGCGATCACTAGTCAAGTCACCAGTTTGGTCATCACAGGTACCGGGAACATACATGTACATGTAACCACCAGTAGCTCACAGTCAATGCAAGTCGATCACAAGTCCAACTGCAAAGCCGGCAATGAGTAATCACTTGGAAAAACAAGAAATGCCAAATTTGGTCAGAGTACATGTACTTTTGTGACCCGGCATGACAAAATGAGTGTAAAGTTGCATTCCACTCTTTCCTATATTGAAGTGGAGGCCATTTTAGGATTTTCTAATATTTGGAAAGAGTTACCCGTCTATTTAAGTCCAACTTTTTGACAGGATCAGATACATGTATTTAAAAAATGTCAATTTCTCAGCAATTTTGATGATAGCATTATTGGCCAGTCAGAAATGTTGAAACAATGTCGGAAACAAAGATGCAAAGCTGCCAGAATAATGCCACATCATTACCTTATACTTTTACCCTATAAAGTGTTCCATCTACCGGGTCATACCATTGGACGGCTCTCTTTCTGCCGAATTCAAAAGTACCAACATCTCAATTTTTGAAAATTCTGAGTTTCAGCTCATTTTGTGGTGACAAGTCACATTTGACCCACTTCACCTCAAACTGGATTACTTGTAATGACTTTTCAGGGCTTGACTCTATTCTGCCAGGTCTCTGAGCTTTTTGACATTTATGGGAATGTTAAACTATTTCGGCCTTATTTCATTACACGTAGGTTGTAAGCCATAAGATTTACATGTAATTCTTTCTTCATAAATTGAAGTATGGGAATTCAATACATGAATTGGAGTACAAGAATGTATTTGCTAATAATTGTACAAATGCCGAGGAAAGTACAAACAATTTACGCAGGTACTTGCAGAATTAAATATGGAAAACACTCAGATGCTACTAGTCTGTAATCTTGTGTTGCACAATGTAACATGTGTTGCATATTTAGAACAAGCCAGTGACATGCACAGTAGTTCCACCAAATGATGATCAGACACAAGACCACCGACCTAATTTTTACGAGTGAGACCCACTTTTAAGACCACTCCTACACGTATGAAGCCTGTGTTGCCTTTAATTGTAGCTGACACTACAAAGTGGCACTTTGCGTCTCTTGAGCAGGCTCCTCTCGCACAAAATTAGCAGTACCAAGTAATTTTTCTATGAACTGTGACAGGTAACAGTACAAATTTTCTTAAGTCCAACCGTAAATTCATATAGTAATTTCATGTAGCCCCCCTCAAAGCATATTTTTCTGAAAGGTATATATCTACTACATGTAAATGCGTGCGTGTCCGTTCATGAAAACCAAAATTATATTACAGCCTGGCAGTGTTGGCAGGACGTTCGCCCCACCCAGAAGTCAGCTTGTGAAATCAAAATTCTTTATTATGTGATTTTTGCAGAGTGCTTGGTATACATGTTGTATGCGCACTTGTTTCGGTTTGTAATAATGGGGATGTATGCAACAAAAAGATCCAGTCTTTTTCTTTTTTTGTCAGTAACAATTTGAAATGGGGTTTGAAGCCCCTTCGCCACCCCTCTAAAAAGTCCTGGGTAGTTTTTCAGGATGTAGATTTCTTCATGAAAATTGAGGCACGATTTTGATTTTTCCCCATTTGTCCGATGGCAGGCTGTGGGAGAAATTGCAGTCCAGCTGTTGCAAGAACGGAGCGTGCCATTACTTGCACAGCAAAAACCCAGAGTGCATCGAAGCAGTAAGTGAGGGCAGATAAATTTCCTCTTGGAGGGTTGCGAGAGAAACGTACAGGTGTGGCTGATGAGGCCATGAAATGAATTGCAAAACATTTTCTTAACAAGCGATTCCTTTTCGAAATGCATTAGAAAGAGTGTACATGTATTCCCTCAGCTCTTTATTTTGATGTCACACTGCTTGAAATTGTCCAAAATGGAAATATTATTTGCAAATCCTTATTGATATCTGTAATGAAATGTCTGTTTCACCAGTGGTGCACGACATTGTCTTGGACCAAAAATTTCAACATTTGAATAACAGGCAAGATGCAGCAAGCAAGTTTTTTACACTGCCGAATACCACAAATACTGATTAACAAGATTCATGACTTATAAGGTATTTGTCATCACAACCTCCATGGTTAAGTGATAGCATATGCTACCACAACATGCAATGAGCAGCAACAAAGTTCAAATTCAACACAGATTTCTCAGACTTGTGTGTGTGTGTACAAAGGAAAGGAGGATTAGTGTGTTTCAACATTAGCCAGATGTGAGTTAAGGCACGCTTGACTTTTTAATTATTAGCCGTGACAGGCTCCACGGGTAAACCAGATCACATTTTGATGTCTGCTTGTGCAAAGTGCTTATAGCCTGATATGGGATCTTTCCATAGCAACATTAGACTCTTTTTTTGTAGAGGCATCTAAATATAGCATTGCTCAAAATGTTTGTTTCATTTTTGTGAATACCGGTGATTGTGCACATCTTTGCTTTTTGAGGCAAGAACTTCTTCATTTTCATCACAGAGTGATAGTTTGCTCTTTGTTTTGTTCACATTTTGTAGCAAAATGAGGCCAAGTATCTTCTGCAGCATATTGGCATCAATCCGTATGACGTGACAGGGGACTGTGAAGGGAGTTACTCTCAAGACAGGAACAGCTTCTCCATGCTGAGTTTTCTCGGTGTGGATTCTTGGGTATGCACCGTACTCTTCACATGCTCTAACTGCTGCAATCTCTGAATCCTGACCAAGAGTGCTGGAGAACTATTGGAATGACATACAGAGAAGATTACAGTACACGCTATCAAAGCGGTCAATGCATGGTCGTCTAATCTTAAAGGGTTTGCTGGAAATTTGGTCTGCAGGGTTAGACAACTCCAATGAAGTGGTGCTTATGTTGTTAAGCAAGTATTTAAATGATAAGCTTGCCTGAGGCTGGCTTTAAAATGGTCTATGTTTGAGAATTGTAAAAGAATTCCTTGTGTTTTGCATTGCTTTTCACTGGAATGCAAATTGTACATACTTTTAGTGGAAGAGAATTGTGTCGACAAAGGATAGTCAGAGATTGACCTGATCCTGTAGTAAAAAATGATGACACAAAGTTGTATTGTAAATCCAAGTTCCTTCCAAGTTTCCTCAATGTGCAGTCTTCAGCTTGGGCATACTGGTACATGTATGTAGTTTGGTCAGAGGTGCAATGTACATCTGCTATGCTTTGTACCAATAAATGTGGCCTGCGCTAGTGCCAGGCAGGTATTGCATTGTGGGAACGACTTCCTTCTCTCGGAAAGTTAAGACCAACTCGTGGGAACAAACACTGGTCTGTATGACCCTTTTTGTGTCTATATTTCAACATGTATGTTGCCCCCCCCCACAACTGCAGAACAGGTACCATATACATGTATATATCTCATCATAGTACCTGTACTTTACATATGGACAACGGTATTTGGCCCGTGGGACATCTGTTCGTGAACCAAAACTGTAAGCCAGCTGAGCGAAGACTTGCTGATGGCGATGGGCTGAGGCTTCAAGTAGTTGTCTTATTCAAGACGGGCCAAGACAGATACTGGCATGTTGTCTGACTGCTTAAGCCAGCCAGTTAAGACCCTATCATTGCAATCTGCCTCAATCAGACCATGGAAGTCTGACCCCTCTGAAGTTCTTTTATATCCTGTGGAAGAGTCTGTTCATAAAAAAGACGGAAAAACAAAGAATAAAGCATAAAGACATATGGCGCATCCGGTATTTGTAGAATGGCATGTGCAGTTGTCAAAGATGCTGACTCTTACAAAGTAAACAAATCAACATGTGGTGCAAAGCCTCAATCCATGAATTTAATATACCTATAGCTGACACCATATGGACATCAACAGTTTTTTTTGAAGTAGCGTCAGTGCCAAGTTGTACCCATTTCCGGTATGGGAGTAGTACATGGCAACGTATTTGGAAATTCATAATTCCCACAGCACCAGGATCACAGTCTGATAAGAGGTTCTTTAAAACCCCTTGTATCCGCCAAGGAGACTGCTTTCTACTTGATGGCATCCCCCAGGTTTGAAATGCACTTCCCATGTTTACATGGCTGTAACTCAAGTCTGGAACTCCTTAACCCTCTTGCGAGTATTATTTGCTTATTCATTTATACTTTCCCCACCAAATGGACAAACTGCATCACCCTCTTGGTCCATTTGAGGGTATTTGACATGTGCGTGTGTTATCCTTGTTACTGGTTGAGCCTATTTGCCCCTTCAAGGATGTACATGTACGTGTGATACAAATTATGAAACCGGTCCACTTGACTCCTGTGAAAAATTCATGGAGAGACAGGTTTCACGACCCATCCAAGTCGCATCTTCAGCTCTGACCGACCGGCTGGCGATTTTGTTGTCAAGACATCAAGGAATTTTCCAGATGACCCCCATGTAAGCCGGTGAAAGTTGTGCCGCAGCTCTCCTCCCCTTTTAAAATTCTTTCCATAAAATTTTCACGCAAGTCTAGTTGACTGGTTTCATAATTTGCATTGCTATCAGTGTACATGTATTTGTATGACTCAAAATAGACACCTACATGTATTTTATGAGATGGCATGCTTTTCCATGGCAATAATGGTCCTTTAATGGGAACTCCGAGGCACTGGACACGCTTAAAAAGTTGCAGTTAATATCTGGTGGAATTTACGGTCTCTTGATCTGTGCGTATGTGGGGTGCCCAAATGAAGTGATTCCATTGTCCTGTCTCTTCTTTGACTGGAAAAGGTTGCTTCGAGTCAGGGTAATACTGTCGTTGTCCTCACTGACTTCCTTTTACCCCTATCTCTGTTGCATGCAGGCCAACCCATCCCGCTCGTCACCAGGATTACACAGTTCATTCCTACCATGCGTCGATACCACTCGTGCCAACTCCTACATGAATTTACCGCAAGTTCGGGCGGCTCTGCACATCCCCAGCTCTGTTGCCCAAAACTGGACCACCTGCAAGTAAGGTGGTTTCTTTCTCAAGAGTTTTCACATTTTCAATATGATGACTAACCTTGCAATTACGAGAAATACCGTTGGTAATCTACAATGACTAGGCTGAAGTGTCAAATTGAATATCTCTGCAGATTTATATTTACCAAAACAAAGTAGCCTAGATACAGAGACATTTATATGGTTGCTGCCAAAAACACTGCATTTGTTAAAAAAAGGGCCCTTATGATTTATTCGACTGCTACAGACCCATGGATTGCTCAAGGATGGGACTTCATAACCTTACGATCAAAGGTGATCATAGGAATTGTTATTGGGAAGTGTTAGCACTGAGTTAGTAAATGGCCTTGCAATCTGTGCTGTTCACAAGTGAAGTGTAAGGGCAAACCCCGCTTTTGTAATTCTTGGGGATTGGCTGTTGTTTCCACTGATGAAATAACCACAAAACAGGATGTTAGATTTGTCTGTTTTTGGCATTAAAAATGCATCAGCCCTAAGCCTCCCCCCCCCCGTTCTGCAAATCCAAAGGGGATTCCAAGATGTGGCATTTTGAAATTCCCTTCATCATCCCTGGCTGTCTCCTTCCCATCCCTTGCATGTGTGCACACAGACCTACATGTACAAGTACCAGAGTTTTTGGAATATGCCACAAGGAGTATAAGCCACACCAAGCAAAAGTCTGCATATTAATCTTTA
>NW_019091585.1:49044-74000 GCF_001949145.1 Acanthaster planci | reverse complement strand
CTGCTGGTGCTTTAACATGGGTTCAGGCATACCCAAAATAAACAGAGTCCAACAGTTTTTGTCCACAGTTTACCATATGGTGTTGGAATTTGTGTGAATGGGTATGGTTCCTAGTAAATCACTCTGGGGAGTTAGGGAGTTAGTTAGATTTGAAATCGGCGTATTAGCTGCACCAGTGTATAAGCTGCACTTTGGTGCTGGCAATGTCAAGGAGGTCATCGCATGCGCTGCACTGCTGAAGCACTATTACTGTTAAGTATTATGTGGTCCACTTTGACTTTCATTTGACTTTGTTCATTGTGCTGCCAAACGTGTTTGTTGAAAAACTTCAAATGCACTTGGTTAAATAATGATACTGTATTGCCTTCATGATGCAGGCTTTTGAACCTTTGTGAACAATTTCAGTGCCATGGAATTTCGTGCGAATTTAGTCGAGTGACCTGGTGCCCTTGAAAAATCTCAGAAAATCCCAACGAAAAATCAGTTTGAATAAGTCAGGTTTAACCCATTAAGTGATTTGACATGGAATGACCCTACAATGGAACTTGTTCTGCCTTTGCAGCCCTCCATTGGCAGCCAACTACTCCAAGCAGTACAATTCCATGCGGAGCCAGTTCAAGGCCCTACTGCCACGCTACCGGGCACTGGTCTACAACGGTGATGCAGACAACATCTGCAACTTCCTCAGCGACCAGAAGTTTGTGGCCTCGCTGAATCAGACCGAGCTTGGTGAGCGCCGACCCTGGGTGTACCAGGGACAGGTGGCAGGGTTCGTGAAGGAGTACAAGCAGGTAACCTTTATGACCGTCAAGAATTCGGGTCATCTGGTGCCCGAGATCACCCCTGGGCCTGCATTACAAATGATTACAAATTTCTTGAAGGCCAAGCCGCAGTGATGTGGCCAGAAGTGTTGATCTGATACTTGTCATTTGGAATGGGTTATCTATCGCTAGTTTTCAAGGTTCTAAAACTGTCAGATTTCAGAATCTTCCCTCAAAGATTCCATGATGGAGCTTTCAAGGGATGGTTGTGTAAGCACACCATCGGAGTAGTCCATGAATTACGGGGCATCGCAATGCAGCATGTCAAGAGGTTGCTACAGAGAGGCCATTTGTCAAGTTAACAATTAATAAAACCATGGCCCGCTTGCCACGATTTCCATTGGAGCCAATGTCAGTAGACAACGTGGGACGATTCATAAAAGGGCCGGGCATTTCATGCAATGGAAAAAAAGATACGATTGATTGAAATTCACCCTTGAAATACATGTACACTTTTGAATCTACTACCTGGATAAACATCAGGAATAATTGTAATTCTCTGTGGGCAGCCAGCAAATAAGATTTGTCAGCATGTTCCTACAATATGCTGTGAAAAATTGGCCCTTCTGTGGCAACCTCTTGGTGGCACATTGAATCATCTATTCAAGAGATGTTTTATTGAGTGATACATACACAAACCAACAACTCAACAGTTGCTGATAAAAACATCTAGGGACAACCACCAGAACTGGTCCAATTATTGCATCATGGACTAAGGTGTATAATTGTATGTAAAGTTTTACCAGTATTTGTATGGTTGACTATTGAAATACATGTAGCCAATGTCTTTCTCTAGACAGGTGGAAGTGCTTGTTTAGAATATTCCGTATGTACATGTGTGAAGCACTTGACAGTGTCATAAGGCCAAATAAAAAAAAATACCTTTGTTCAGGTCACCTGACTGACCCTGTTTCCAGAACCCATGATGTGACTCCACAAATGTTTTATTAGCTTTGGAAAAATTAAACTTGAAAGTGTGATTTCCATAAAGAGTCAAAATCTAGCAAATGAACTGATTTATTAGCACTATATGAGTCTGGCTAAATGTGCTTCGGCAGGTCCGAAACAGGTTTGTGTGTTTGGTCCTTTCCGAAATTTCACAAGCATGTGACACAGTGCATGTACTTCAAATCGTTTCTGCCCCAGTGACTAAATCAACCAGAGAAGTTGTCAAAAAAAATGTGATTCGATTTGCACATTTTAGCCTGTGGGGCTGGACTTCAAAATGATAGGCAGATGTTGATTTAAATTTAGAAAAATTCCCCTATGCCATCATGGCCAGAGGCTGTATAACAATAATTTTCATCACATTTGGTTTGTCTCGAGATTGGGATCCTGGTATGGGCAGTTCAGGTTTCTTTCCAGTGTATGGCCACATCAGTGGCATGGCATATACCACTTGGCCACTTTGAATACATTGCCTGGTAATTCCTGGGTAACTTTCCAGTATTGTACATGTACTCGGCACAAACGCACTTCAAACATGGTGAAGCATTATTAAAAATAAAAGCTTTCCATGATCAATAAAAGTTTCATTACCGAAAGAGATTACAATGACTGTAGACAGACAATCGACTGAAGGCCAGGTACAACATTAACTCAGGATAAGGCGAGAGAGGGTGGAACTGTACATGTACATGTGTAGTGCTCTCTCTAACGTCGCTGCTCTGCTCACTAGTAATGAGCCAATGCGGTATTCCTACGGTGCATGTCCAAAAGAAGTCATTCGGATATGTGTCTAGGGTTTGCCCTATCAGCTCTGCCCTACATGTGCATGTATGTCAACTTGTGCTTTGATCCTGAACGACTTTGCTTGTTTGAAATACCAAAGGGGCTCATCATTTGGTTAACTACATATACATGCACATTGTATGTGGCTTCAATAGAGAAAGGGAGAGTCAACAACTTCATACTGAAGTTGGTTTGTTCAACAAAGAATGCATAATTTGAAATTGTAAGTAATTTCTTAGGCTGAAATACATCATGTAGTTGTCCATTTTGTTTGCTGGAAATTTTGCATCTGCCCTAAAATAGATAATAAAAAGCTCAGTCTTCCATAGCTTGTAACAACAGTTCAGACCTAGTGTTAGCGTGCTTTGAAATTTATTACTTCAAAACAATTTAGACCTGCGAACATATTATTGATTGCTTAATAAATTATATTTGCATACTTAGTAAAGGGCAGTCAGTCGTTAAAACCTGAACTGAGTCTCCAAGGGTCCAGTTTGGTCAAGCTCTATCACAGTGCACCAGTCTCAAATAATGAATAAATAAAAAAAAAGCACCAGCCAGAGAAATAATTGTTTATTAAAGTTAATCTGAGTATTTGAGTGTCCTTGATCATCATCAAATACTCCCTTGAGAGCAATGTCACTGTCAGTTATTTTGACAAATTTGCAAAGTCTCTTGTCTCCTCAAAACTTTTCACTTTAACCCCCTTTATGAAGCTTGCAACCTAGTACTAGGATCATTAAATCTTTCAATCTTTTTGATAACCTTTTTACAACTTGTTATAACTTTTACTGTAATTTTAGTTCAATTTAACTGATGGTTTGTAAGTTTTCGTCATAATTTTTATTTACCTAATGTCATACCAGTGAGTCAGTCTTTGTAAATTTCTGAATTTTTGGCTTGGAGTTTTCTACATTGATATCAATAGCTTAAAATAATAATATCACATGCAGTTGAAACATGTGATACATGTCACACTATGTGTAGAATCTTCTTTTGTGTGAGAAACACATTTCCTCGTGACATTTGTACATGTGCATGTACACGTATATTGGTTTATGAATCAACATTAAACACAAATATCACAAACACTATTCAATTAATAAAATTTTTACCCGTGTTCTTTCTTTTTCAGCGGACAGTTCATTCAAAACTAGTGCTGAAATGTTATCTTGATTCATTTTATTGACGCATACTGTAGACTTTATATTTTTATACTTGTTACAGAAACTCTGTGAAGGTGTTTATTAAATGTTTTTATAGTTGGATCTCAGTAAAGTCGCATGCTCAGTATTTTTAAAACTTAGTTTAGATGAGTGTGTAGCACGGAAAAATGGCACCCTAAAATAAAATCTGAATAAACAAAAAAAACAAACAAACCAGAATTTGGGGAACTCGCTAAAATAAAAACTTCAAATTTGATTGGGTAGGGAGGAGTCGCAAGGAAAATTAGGTGGAGGCAAACGACTGCAAGTTTTATAGAAAGGAGGAAAAAAACCAAAAATGAAATTCCAAAATTTATTGCTTAGGGGGCAATGCTCAACAGAATCCAAACAACGATATAAAAAAAGGAAGTGTCTAACCACAAATTCAATCAAACTTGTGATCAACAAGACTAGATTAACTTTAATCTTAAAAAAAAATGCACTTAATGAAACTACGTCAAACTACGAAAAAATTAGAAGCCAATGAAACTTTGCTGGTCAAAAGAAATAGGAGCGTGGATTCAACAAAATTTAGAGTCAAGCAAATACAAGCTAAAAAAAAATGAATGAATTTCAACAAAAAACGAAAACCTAACCACAAGCAAAACTAGAAAAACCGAAAGCCAACACAGTATATAAGAGGGTAGCAAAACAATAAACACAACAGCTTTGACAACCGATTAAAACGGCAGACTAAGCGATGGGCAGAAAACTCATAAAAATGTGGTGTGTGTTCTTCACTGCCAGTCTGCAAACTGAGTGGGTCTAGGAGGAATGCTGAGCACATGGTGTTGAATCAAAGGGGCTCTTTGTTCAAGGGTCTAATTACTGTAAGAATGATGTTACCTTACCAGGGGGAGGGTGTAGCTTAAAAAAGAAAATTGTTTTCCAGGGGGGAGGGAACTAAAGTTATTGTACATAAAGAAGATTACAATCATCCTCCTTACAAGTGCATCTGTGAAGTTTCAATTTGCCCTAATAAAAATGTCCAATTCATTTACCTATTGAGACCAATTCACTTACCCATTGGATCCTATTCACTTACCCATTGGATCCAGTTCACATAGCAATTGGATCCAATTCACTTACCAATTCAATAACCAATTCCAAAACCTATTGCTTTTGTTTGGAATCAGTTGGAATCCAATTGGGTTCAGTTGGTTTGGATAGTAAATTCGGACCTTTTCTCAGTTGGACTATTTCAATCCAATTGACACCATTTGAATGCCAATTCACAATCCAATTGTAACCAACCGAAGAACCAATTGAAACCATTTCAATACCAATTCAAACCAACCTAGTCCCATTTGAAACTCCGTTTGATGGGGGAAACAAGCTAAAAGCAAACCAAATGGAACCAGTTGCGTCCCATTTGAAATTTCCAATTGATCGAGGAAATCAAACAGAGAGAAAGCATACCAATTGGAACCATTTGATTCCCATTTGAAAATAAACAGCAAAGAATAAAATGCCAATTGAAACCAACTGTGTCTCATTTGAAATCTCCTATTGACGGGGGAAAACAAATTGGGAGAGAAAACATACCTACTGAAAACAGATGAGCACCAATTGACCGCCAGTTGGACCCAATTCATTCCAATTAAATCCAATTAAAAAATCAATTGGTTTGAATAGGCCATTTTTATCCTACAGTGTACACTGGTTTTGTTGTCATAGTCACTTATATTTCCTGATGTCAGAAATTGCACTAGCTAGAGGAGGGACTGAGACAAGTCTACATGTACATGTACTCATGCCGTTGTCAGCCGATCAACAGTACTTGTAAATGCATATTGTGTTACTGAGTTTGTTTCTGCATGCAATTTGGGACCCTGAACAATAGAGGACAATAAGGTCCCCGATTGACAGAGGAGCCCTCCCCCCCCATTGACAACTGTTTACAAAACATATGGGTGGTCTTCTAAAAAAGTTAAAGTACAAACAATAGAGGAACAATAGGGGGTCCCCAGTTGCAGGCAAATACACACTTGTGTGTGGGGGGGCATGCATGTGAATACCCAAGTGAAGGGAATGCACTGTTTTGTTGTGTGGGTGTACCCTGAACCCAAAAGGGGGATAACACATGTACACAAGAAAATAAGGCAGATTTGATCTCCGCTTGCAGCATTGTCATGACACGCAACAGCAAAAAAAAAAAATTATTTTTAAAAAATCTTGATGTTCAAGATTACAGCTTTCCCTTGCCCAAATCACATCTTGATGTTGGGGTATACCACGCCGGTCAAGAAGTTTGAAACCTTGGTTGTTGTTACTGGCCATGCTTTTCAGCCAATTTATTTTTTTTTCAAGAAGTGTCCAGACATTCACTGTTGAATATGAGGCCCAGACAACAGAACGTCCCATGTTGCTACCTATAACCACCGATGTCCAGTTGGAAAGGGCTTGCCAGCAACGTTGGCTGTCCGGGACATGACCCGAGAAATAGAGAGGCCCAAGACATATCTCTCTTCTTTGTCCAAACAGACCAGTGTGACACATACCTAAGAACCTCTTTGATTTATGATTCTTGTAGGGATGGTGTCTTGCTTAAGTCAGATTATTGTGCATGCATTATTGTTGATTTGCTGTCTAAACCTGTCTATCTTCTGTTTTAAGTTTGCATGTTCAGTTAAGCTGACAATTTGTATAATTTTCATTGGTGTGATCTTAATGCATTGATTTATTCATTCAGAAGAGTTTTGATTATCATATTCTTCAGGCTGTTTGATTTATAATTTTATTTCAGATTTTATTTGATAATACATGTACATGCAAAGCTTGGATTTTCTTTTCTTTCCGATATTCCTTCTGGCCTTGATTTTGATTATTAGTTTTGAGAACTTCATTTATATTTTGTTCTTGTTGATATCAATTTGAGTTCAGATGAACTATAAAGATTTCAGTTTTACTTTTACTTGACTTTGTCAAGAGAATCATTTTTTTCTTCACTTTCGGGTTAGTTAGTAGCGTGATTGAAAACTTTTTTCTCTCAAACTGCTTGCTGGGTTTATATTTGACACATGGCCGCACGCATGCCAGCCTGCATTCATTGGGCACATCTGGGGAAAGATCGTCATTTTTACTGATGTGCCTTGGAAGAATGGACATTTTGCAAGAATATTATATCCAGTTTTTCATGGTGTCTACATTTTTGTAAACACTCAGAAGAAAAAATACATTGTGATGATTTTTTAGGAAATGTGAAGGGGTTCCTCCTCTCAAATCTTTCAGGGTTAACCCAGCATGTAGTGTTTGTGATATGAGAAGAGGTAAAACATGGGGGGGGGATTATTTGAACTATTTGGCAGAAAAGAAACACCATATGAAAAAGTTTGCAAGTCTCAAGTGGAGACGCAGTCCAACCTATGTACATTGCACATGTCTAGATTCTAGCATCTGTTAATGTACAGCATTACCCTCCCCAAGAATTGACTACCGCAGCAACAAAACGATATGGTGTATACATGTATGTATAACAATGCCTGCATGGTCTTCATACACTGGTTTTTGTACTATGTTCTTCCTTTTCTATTTTTTAAGAATATCATCCTGTGATAATCACACGGGCAAGACATGTCATCAGCATCCAGCACAAGATACATTCATCATATAGCATTAGCATGTGACCTGTACTGTTGAAGGTCTGGTCGGTGTGTCAGAATGTTGAACAATCAAACTGACGAATGTCTGGGAGCTTCAACACAAGGAGAGTTCACAATCACGTCGAAAAGTGGCCAAGTGCCAGTTGATGAAATGGAACAGAAATCCACCTACACGATACCTTTTTCACAAACAATTTCAAGTGTTTTTGAATGTTTTCCACTCCCCCTGGTCGCAATGAGCCAAAGTATTGGGCCCTATGCATAGTTGACAAGGTGCACAATGGTCTTGCATATTTACAAACTCAACATACTGTACATAATTAGAAGGACTCCGCTTGTCCTGCTTTTGGGTCCAATTGTATTTTTATTCAGCAACAATCATAGTTAGCTCCAACTTGTGTCAATTTTAGTACAATTAATGCACATTTAGTCCACATAGTTAAAGTGTAGCTGCAATGAATTTTTCTCTGAAACAATTTCTGTGTAACTTTGGCTATCAGCTAGATTAACTTCATTTAATTGCACATTTCTATTGTACAATGGAAAACATCTAGAATATAAATTTGTCCTAGGTTGGTAAAAAAGCGTGAAAAGAATGTTTTTGGAAATAAAACATTAATATGTATCTAAATTATTCAATTCTGTTACTTAAACGCCTCACACATATGCAAGATTTACACAATCACACCAAAACCTGAGTACAGAAAAAAACCTTCAGCATAAAATTGTTATCGCTAAAATTCCACACACACATGTAGTACATAACCGCATGATAGTGTGTATCTGAATCCTTTAATTCTCCAACATAATCAAGGAGCTTTTCACACCTGAGTAATACAATTACACCAAAACTTGTGCAAAGAAAAAAGCTGCAGTCTTCTTTTACCTCTCCAAAAACATATACATATGATATATGTACATGTGACATATGGACTGATCCGAGAGTTAAACTATAGCCACTGTAAACAATGGTAAAGAAATGGCATTATTGTACTGCACTACAACATACATGTAGGTTTCAACACCTTCACTTATTGAAAATGCTTCAGTGAATGTGGATAGAGACACATATGAGAAACAAGACCAATGTTGACAAATCTACACATGGGAATGTGGCATAGATTGCACATTAATAACTTTCATCTGAAAATGTGCAGTTTATCAATGATAATAATAAATAGATTTGTCCAGCTGCCTAACCTCAGGATGATAATTGGGTATTCATGTGACTGAGTCTCTCTTCAATACCTGTGACCATGCATAGCCCACAAAACCTCACATGTACATGTACCGTTTGTAAAGTGCTTTCCTAAAAAAAACCAGGGTTTAAGACCATTTCACAGCAAGAAGTTGGTTGTAAAATATTACTGGAAAATGCACAAAAGCAGGGTGCACAGGAAGAAAAGGAATACAGTGATATGGAAACCTAAAACTCTAGGCATCCTTGTTACCTGTAGGGTGAAGTCTTTAAATGTTGCCAGACTTGATGTCACAGCTGAACGGTGTGGTGAAGTATCTCTTGCTATTGTCAAATGTTGGCAGGGTTTTAAACTGAGTACACCAAGTGGTGGATTGCTTTACCTCTCATATACCTTTCATACAATGTGACAATCTATCATAGACCAAGCATGCATGTGCATCACTAGACCCAGTTTTAAATAAAAGATTGAAACAACTGAATGAGGAAGTGCAAATACAGATCATTCTTTCTCGTTCAGATGTCACATACAAACAGAGTTAGCAAATACATTGATAATTTATATTTATGTACCTCAGAGATCCGTGGTTAGGCATTTTACTGGGCATTCACACTTGATACTTCTCAAACCGAGAGAGCATATTTTGAAATGTGAGACATGGGTTAAAGATTCCAAGAAAATATGCCTTCCTATGAGATAGAATGTTTTTGTACAAGTCTAACATTGATAAACTATTTCATGTTGGGTATTTATTTTCATCATTTTGGAAGAACATTTTGTTGACAAATACAAATTTTCCAACAATACAGCCTGTAATGGAAACTTGTAGTAATTGATAAAATGTTGGATTTTAAAGATTTCATGGTCCTCAAATATTTCAAGAAAATTTCAAGTTAAAGATCTCTATCGTTAGTTTCACTAGCACATTTCAGCTTTCTACATAAATAATTCAGACATTTCCTTTGGACAAAGCTACCTCCAACTCACAACTAATTTTGCAACACAGAATGAAAAGACTCAGAAAAACTACTTTTTCCAGGCTAAAATAATCCAATGCGCAGGGTCCTCTGTGGCAAAAATACGTCAGGATAAAAAAGTAGTAATTTCAGGCCATGCTGTAATAATTTAAGCACTCTTACTTTTATAACAATCTATGCAATGATAGTGGATCCTTTATGCAGCAATCTGATTATCCTAAATATTGTTACCTTTAGTCAGAATGTACAATCACTGCAGAAATAGTGAAACACCACTTTGTATATACGTATGTAATTCAGAACCAAGTTGTGGATCCATTTTACAAAATTTAAGAAGAATAAAAGTCTATTAACATTTCAGATTTTCATTGAAAGACGCCTTTGGGATACAGGGTTTTAACCTCACCCTCTGATGTAAAATGGAAAATTGAATTCCCAAGTATAAAGTCCAATGCCAGTATAACACTTCTAAATTCTTCTTGAGCCAAGCACCTCCCCCCCAAGGACTTTAATAAGTACTGACATATTGTTCTAATTTTCTCACGACAACCCCAAATTTCAACTGCAGAAGTTTCCATTCATGCTTGCTTCAAATGAGTACATGGAAGGCCTATATATATCTGCTTGTTATTTATCATGTATGTACCATATGTCTTCAGCAGGAATTTGGAAGACTTATCAATTACTGTGGCTGGTTGCTCAAGAAGTTAGTGATCATCTGCAGAGAAGCCCCGGGCTTGAAGCTGGGCACCATGTGCCCGGCAGCCTTCACTGTCATGAATGTGACTTGGTCATAGTCCTTGACGAACCCGGCCACCTGTTGGTTGTAAATCCAGGGCCTCCGCTCACCCCTCTCCGTCCGTTTCAGGGAGGCCACAAACTTCTGGTCGCCCAAAAAGTTGCACATGATGTCTGCGTCACCGTTGTACACCAGGCCTCGGTGCTTTGGGAGAAGGGCATTGAACTGGGCCCGCATGCTGTTGTATACTCGATGGTAGTCAAGAACACTGTGAGGGAGGGCAAGGGGGAGGAATAAGGTGGCTCTAGTTAAATCATTTAGTGCATGTATTTAGTAAAAAGTATTTGTCAGTAATAGTGTGCGTACATAGGCATGACAGTTTAAAGACTTTTTGAATTTCTGTTGCTTTTGTACTACACAGCCAGAGTGTACACTGATTAGCAAAAACTGTGCTTGTGACATAGCAAAGAGAGGTCAACACATGAATCCAAACACAACATGAGTACACGGTACCAAATGACAATTTCCTCTGGTGAAGTTCACCTCACCTGCAGACTTTCCACTTGGGCACAACGTCAGGAATATGGAGTGCCTTCCGGACTTCAGGACGATTCAAGTAATTATTCTCTGCAGTGGTGTTGATGCAGGGGATGATGTTGTTGCTATCTAATGACCCTGATACTTTGTTCTTCAGTGGCTGTCAGGAAACATCAATTAAATCCAGAGGGAACTTCCTTAGAATTAGTTTCATTATACATATACATGTATCTCTGGCCATCATGCTCAACGAGAGTGACAGCCAGATAGAAAGAGCCACATATTCCACACCCTCACGTAAATATTGCAACTGCTGTTGGCAGAGCATCATCGACTTGATTTCTTACTGCTAATCTAAGCCTTGATAATTCTGTGTTTGCTAGGGAGGATGGTGTAAATTTACAGTTTAAGCTTATCTAGGAAGCCGTTTCCCCACTATGCTGCAAATGCTGCAGCTCTATGTCTGCCAGAGATGTGATCAAGCAATGGTGAACAGTATATATATATGTACCTGTAGGCAATCATTAAATCTGTCGCAAGTCAATTCGGGAAGAGTTTTTATCAAAGTTCATTCGAACAACTTGTGACTTGCGGCTGGATGGTGATTGGAGTTTGGCATATCATAACGACTTGTGATGAGTTGATTGAGTCTATGCTTTCACAAAAACCAACAATAACGTACATGTATTTACTACTGCTTAGGTACTAGAAAAAATAAGGGACAGTCTTGATGCTTTTTCACAAGACTGTCTTTCTGGCAAACATAAAAACTACAAAAGTGACAATAAAGTGGGCAAGTCCATGTGCACAGTCTCACCTGTTTGGGATGAGGTGGCTCAAAGAAATATGACAAGACTTGGCGAGTTCTTTCCTTGAAGCTGTCTGATGGGACACCCCCAGCACAGTCACCAGTAACATCGTATGGATTGAGACCTTTATTCATGGTGAAGTCCTGGGTTTCCATCAACTACTCAGCATGAAGATGAGGAGCAGGCCAAACAGTTTAAAGAAAATCAGTGGAGATAACAAATGTAAAATGAGCATGAATTAAGGATTCGTTGACTTAGTTTTTAATAAATTTATCTTTTATCTGATTAAATTTGCAGATTGTAAAGCTTTGCCACCGCAGCAAAAGTAAAAACTCAAATTAAGAGTCTGTCCTGTTGCAACCTCAACAAGGCATTAGAAAGTACCTCGACGTCAACTCAGCAAATGACCTACCCATTAGGGCATATGTATATCTCCTGTCAAATCGAAAAAGCTGCTCACTTCAGTTATTTTTCCGTTTACAACGTACTGCAGAGACTGACAATACTTTCAATTTCCTGACTATGAACAAAGACAGAAAGTGTGATTACAGAACTGCTTTAATTCTTATAAATCAGTCCCATTTGTGACAAGCAATGCTAACAGCTGACTTAGATTGGATTAGCACTGACCAGGGTAGCTTGTGTGACCTTGAAATATAAAATGTACGGTTAACTGTAGATGAAATTCTGATGATATCCAAACATTTTGAGAGACTGTATGCAATTCCAAACCCTGTGGAATGCAAGGTATATTCTGGGTTCTGTGGCCACATATAGTTCAAACAATTTCCAAGGAAAATCAAATGGTAGGCAAAATTAAAGAGAAAGTTCAAGCCTTTTAATGACTTAAAAATGTAAAGTTTTCAAAAGTACTGATAAAAAGTTAGTATAAAAGTTTAATGTGCATTAAAGTAAATTCCCATGTATTGGAATTTCTGCCTATGTAAGACTGTATGACACACATGTGGAAAAAATGAACGAAGTACGTACATGTTTGTACATCATCAAATGTGATGTGATCAAGAAAAATTGATAACTTGTCAGTTTTTTATTTGAAGAAATATATGGAGTAACATGTCCAAAATCACATCTTTTCATACTTCAACTTCCACAGTAGTGGAAGTCAATCTAAAGGTTGTTTCACAATTAGTATTTCATAAAACTGAAGTTGATTAACCATTTGCAGTAACTTACAGCAAGGGAGCACTGCTTATTTGGTGGTGTTACAAAGCTGCAACTGCCGTTGGTACAGCAGTACTTCTGTAACTTCGCCCATATGCTGAAAAAAAGGTTTAACATAATTCTATGAAAGTTTAAGTTTATAGCACAACTGTGTTTAACATTAAAAAATGTTGTACATTTGAAATGAATTTTTCCCCTATATCAGGGCTTGGAATTCTCACGAGCTTTTGCAGACAAAACAAAAGAAAATGACATGTCATCCCAGCTTCTTCTTCAAACCTGAAAACTAAGGGCCGTACGGCCTGGGTGGCCCATGCTGGCCATCTACTCCCCCATACACTCTTTCTAATTGTACTACCCTTACCTTTTGTTTTTGGGTAGTTGTGCCCATTAAAACCTGTACATGCGAGTTGAGAGTGTTTTGTGCTCATTTTAACATCAAAAGTCAACACTTCTACAGGGTGCTGAAATATATTTTCTTTGCCGCGTGCATGTACATGTACGCGAAGCTTTAATATAATACACCCTCATGTAAAGCAACTGAATTAGAGCAGTAATTAAACAAGCACAGAGTCTTTCAAAACTGAGAGTTGGCAAAATTCTAATATGGGTTTCATTCCAAAAGGGCCGGTGGGGAAAAACACAACAATGAATGGCTTGGATACTGAACTACATGTACATGTATATATGCACTTACTCTTCACCAATAATGCCATGGTAGTAGGCATAGTACACAGCTGTTTCCGTGTTCAGATAGGTGTCAAGAAGGCCATTACCGATGGCAAAACCCTGACAGATACAAACAGATACAGGTAAGTTCTAGATTCTTCTTAACACCTTAACAGTCCCAAATCCTCCAATTTCAATACGATTTTACATACATCCTAGAAGGTTAGGATTAACAAAACTGAAACCATCCAAAGAACAAAACTACTTTTTCCTTTCACGTTCACCAAACTGAAAAGGGAACAGGAAACTACTAATCTTGAACTGTTAAAGTTACAACATCTTATTTCATTTTACAGTGTTTCCAAAGCCGTGAACTCTTCTCTTTTGAGTTACATGGCACAAGTAGTGAATCTTGTTAAAACAAGTGTTCAAGTAGCGTAAGTCAGCCAAATATCTTTATTTTGTAGCTTAAGGTTCCATTTGATTCTCACCTTGAAATTGATTGACGCATTGGCCATGACTCTGACAGATAAAGTGGGCACATATATGCCTCCATAGCTCTCTCCAGTTATGAAGAATGGCTTGTTGGCCATGTTGGGGAATTTCTTGAAGAAATCAAGAAGGGCAAGGTAGTTGTTTTCAGCAGTCTGAAGAATAAAAGACCATATATTCCAATTATTAGCATACATGTACATGTATGGGACAGTAAGTTTGCAAGTCTATTTTTTAGTTCACACAGACCGGCACACACGCACATAGCATAATGAATATACAGTACGTAATGAATATTAAGACATCTGCATTAGTATTATGAAGCGGGAGGTCATGGGTTCGAGTCCCAACCAAGTGAGCTTGTGAATTTTTTTGCAAGCTCTCTGACAAACACTGACTATACAGTGTTTATAAATTTGTATGGCAGGTAAGGGCAAAAAACTTGTTATTAAATTAACATCCCAAAAGCAAAGTCCATCTTGAAATAATGAATGCAATATGTAAAACAAAATGAATGTAACAAAATTTATGAAGATTTTTACAACTAAGGCAGGCAAGATTATTTTTTAATTAATGCATCTACATGTACGTGTATGGCAGTATCATCATTTTCATATCACCTAGAAAATCTCTATTACCCCCTACTAGCATTAGTTTTGATGGGTCCACATATCATTTTATTTACCCACTTTTATCAGACCTAAAGTACATGTAGATGTTTGATTATCAATTGATCTTTTCAAGTACCCCAAAACATTGCATATACATATGTATTTTTAGGGGGAAAAAAGCTGCAGTATCTTCCAAACGACTGTAGCATGGTATGGCCAAACAATAAACTGTTTGCATTGACTACCAGCATGACCAGTACATATAGTTGCCACCCCCCCCCACTCAAACTGAATCATTTTATTGAAAAATGATGAAAAAGCTCAAACAACTGCTAGTCCCCATCTGTTCCCTGACATATTTTTTTTTTTTTTTTAATTTGCACCCCAAACCTCCTTATCGCAGATTTTCTTTACAGTATGAATGCAAAGCGTTGCCAACTTGGAAACCACTGAATATATTTGCATAGGTTTGCTTTAATAGATTTTACTGGGGCTTGGTAGCCATTTTCCTCACTGTAAACCATATGTATAAAACCATGATTATCATTAAGAACCTAATGTCACATGTACAGCTCACCATCGCACCATTCCCACGGAAAACTTGCAAGGCACAACACTCCTGCCCTAATGCTCTTTAAATTAAAATGCACAAGTTTATTCATAAAAGTTCTTTTCAATGCTAAAACGACTATTTTGACTTGATCATCATAAAAAATGACCAGTGAAAAAGTTGTGCTTTCTTTCTGGAAAATTCTTTCAGATTTCCGAAGAGGATATCAAGTAACCAAACCCAAGCTACATGTACAGGTATTCACTATTCTAATTCAGACATTACAATAATCAAGATACTCAAAGCTGCAACATGCATTACTATTACTAAAATTGGTAGGCCTTGGCAGTATGAAAATAAAGCAGTTCATTATTTTCAATTATTACTTTTGCTTAAAATACACATAAACAGTCATCCGGCCCTACATGTAATTCTTTTGACCAAAACAATTCTGAACAACTATTTTCTCCACAACAACGTAACTCATCCTAGCTATCTATTAATTTTTTTAAATCCCATCACAAGGTATGGACACAAATTTCAACACACCTCATCATCGTTTGTGGTGTAATTTTTGTCATCTGAATAGGAAAAGCCCACACCCGCTGGAGCCTCAAGGAAGATGACGTTTGCCACCTGATTCCAGCTGTATTTATTGGCTCGCAAAGTCATCCCGTCATCATTTACCTAAAAAAAACCAGATAGAGTTAGCTTTCTTGAGTGATCCATAAAAGAGGGCGGTTGCAATGTCTCCACAATAACAAATACCACACAACTAGTAAAAAACAAAGTGAGATAAAAAGATTCTATGTACAAGAACACAAAGTGTGTTCAAAGTTTTAAAAAAATCACTTGACAAACTATTGAAAAGTCAACAGATGGCTAATGTCACACCATGATGATATCAGAAACCAAAGTGTTGCAACTGGTGGGCTCGATGGCTTTGAAAAACTGGTAGGCCTACAATTTGGTGTTTTCAACTCTGGCATTTCAGTACAATTTGCTGAAAATGGTTTCCAATATGTAAAATGTACAGAATTTTCTAAGTTTGATGATCATGCTTTTGAAAACTAGATGTCTTAAGCTAGTACATGTAATGTATGTAAGTCAGACCAATCATGCAGAAAAAAGTGCACTGAAAAGCCAACTCTTCTCTTCCAAAAGTACATGTACATGTAGAACAAAGTCACAATTACCATCACAGTCACAGACACACATGTACATATGTACCTGATATGGTCCGAGTTCTGACAGGTAACCGTCCAATGAGCTACATCCAGGGCCTCCATTCATCCACAGCACTAAGGGATCATTCTCAGGGTCTCTTTCAGATTCGACAAACCTGTAGTTCCGTTGAAAAGATTGCTGACTTTGTACAGGCTGATAAAATTACATGTAAATTCTTTTGTACAAACCAGGTGTAGTGTACAAAAAAGTGAAATTCCGGGTCAACGTCTAAACAAAAAAAAGAGCTGAAATCAGCTAAAAAGCTGAATTCTCACACCCCTGCGTGAATGACCAACATGCGGCAATAGGGAGACCATTTTTTTTTCAGCACGAAGTACATGTAGTCTGCAACTTCATGCAAGGTTGAAATAAAATGCTAGAGTTTTGATACAAAATCAAAATATCAACTACAAAAAAATTCCAGGTGGGGGAGGGGGGATACAGTGATCATGACAGGGAACAAGAAATTAATTCTGACATGTCTGATCAGCCCAAACTTATGTTGATATACAATGTAGCTCCCTCCGGCTATTAATTAGGATTCATATTTCACATGTTGCATGGCACTAGTACAATACTAAGTCAATTGGCCTACATGTACATACACGAATCTTTCAAAAAGTGGAAAGAATTCCATATACCAATATAATTGACAACATTTTATACCTGCACGTGCACAAACCTACGACAAAGTTACGAGACTTGTCTGAAAGAACAAAAGTGTTTTCTAAGTAAATGCTTCAGAAATTTCTCAGCTAACATTTTAAGGGGGAGATTAGTTTTGTCTGCATATGGATCTCTTTCCAAGCAAGTTGCTGTTTTTTTACCAATAATGCAGCTTGATGGTTCCTGAGGCTCTGAGGTAGCCGGAATACTGCCTGGAACTAAGCGATCCGCTCACACCCGGTAAAGAGGTGATTTCATCGGCGGCTGGCTGGCCCGACGTCACACAAAAGACGCAGACAAGAACGGCTAAAGCTGGCGAACCATTCATTTTCATAACCTGCATGAAAAAAGACGAGAAACGTCTACACGCTTGACTAAACGGTCGCTGAGAACAGCTTTTGTGTCTCACAACTTCCTACAGCAAGGAAATGGTGAAATTAAATTTCTCGTTGTTTTACAGTCCACGTCGTTTAATGCATACCGCTGCGTACGTACCAGCTACATGTACAGTACATGCTTTCGATCATCACGTGCTGTTTTACTTTGGATACAGATTCAACCTCGTTCGCACTGATTCGACCCATGTAAGGTATTAGCCAACTAGTGTATATCTGTTCGCTTATCGGTAACGAGGTTCAAGCTTGCATCATCTGATTTCTCATGTGACTTACTTCAAGTCATGTGAATAAACAATTTGGAATGGCTTGGTGGGGTCAGTTCATAGAGTTGGATATAATTCATCATTATATCCAACTCTATGGGTCAGTTTCAACCGTGGCGTCAAACCGTGGTCAAACCATATTCGCCGAGTACAAAATTCCAGTCAGTAACAATTGTTTGAATTAGAGTGATAAGATAAGCAGTCCCGTGATGTTAATTTGCTCGGACATAAAATAAATCAGCAACCGTCCAAGTTATTTTTAATTGTGCAAGTCATCAGCTGCAAGCGTAATTTTTGAAGTCAAAAGAAAACACATGACAGAAGCTGGTGGCAAGTGCAGGATGATTATCTCTTCAATTTTTAAACTTTCCTACTCTCTAGAGAAGAAGAAACAAGGAAGCTGACAGACTCACATATTCCTTTCCCAATGAACAAGTTGCTGTTACACTCTAATGCTAAATCATGAGAAGGATCTTACAATTAAAGGCAAAAGTATGAAATCAACGTACCTGATCAGTACAATACCAAAACTACAAAACGGTTGGGAGGGCCGAGGGGTGGCAGCACTCCCCTCTCCCAATTACCAAAGCACCACCCCATCATAGCCCCCCCCAAAAAAAATCTGATGAAAAATCTTTTAAATTGGATCTGATGGTTTACTCAACAGGAAAAGGGCCCCTAACTTTATCTGATGCCAGTGGCATCCCCCACTGCCCCCGAGTCAAATTCATGACATCAATAATGGTCTTTAACCTTTGCTTCATGGAATAGCCTTGGAATATGACATGATGACATCAAGCTTGTTTACATGTGTGCTTTCCTATGCCACAGTGAGGTACATGGGACATGATCCATCAAATGCCCACAAAAGCACACATGTATATAGTGACTTCATTATGTTTTTAGGTCTATAAAGGCCAGGGGTATACAAGACCATGGCTCCACATCAGCTCTGATAGGGGCACAAAGGTCGAGTGGACATAAGCTTTCAAACACAGGAATAAACTCACAAAAATCACACCAATGGTTTCATTAAACATTTTTAGTTGTTAATTTTCCAAACTTTGGTTTCGCTGTTCGCCGAAGAGGGAGCCATTATTCATAAATACCACTACTTGAATGCTGTCAAGGTGTTCTTTCTGGCTGCACTTCGCAAAACATAGTACACCGAATTCAATGCTCATTTTTACAATAAGGCTCCATATGGAGATACATGAGTACAACATTCCATAGCTTGTACATAATCTAGGGCATGGGGGGGGCTTATTTTGGGGGACCAAAAATTTGGAAATTTTGTCATGTAACCTTTTATGGCCTATCTAGGGGGTGAGATGACATTGTCGGACTTTTTAGATGCTTTTGAAACGAAAGCAGATAAAAATCGACCCTTCAAAATCACTTTTTCCTCTCTCTCCTTTTAAAATTTTTGGATGCCACCTTGATTCACCCGTGCACGTCACTGTTATACAATGGACACTTTCTGCCATGCAAGACCTATACCACTGTCGGTGTTGTCGCTGAAGCCTTCATCAATACTCCAGCCAAAAGTAAATTACAAGGCAATTCGAGAGTCTGGTCATAAGCATACAGGCTACGAACAATGACAGAGGAGTGTCTTTGCCACAGTTCATTTGAGGGAGTCATGTGATTGCAGGGGCTCTTTTTTCGCCTTCCACATTTGTGGCCCGGGTTCGAATCACACCTAGGTCTGCATATGGAATGGGTTTTCAGTCCCTGTCTGACTCTGTGGGTTCCCCCAGAATATCTATTGGGCTTTTTCTCCCACCTCTAAAACTGAACATGTCTTCTTTATCTTCTTAACTGTCACATGCTAAATGCCCTGCTGGATGAACATGTCGAAATAAATATTCCTATGGATGAACAGCTTGTGAGCCCACTTGAGATGGGAATAACTTGTCCGTGAATGACTAGTGAGAATCAGCATTGGGTACAATGGAAACACTGCCTGTTGTACTGATCACATTGAATTTGGGTTTTACTAAAGTAGAGAGAACTCTGACGGTAAACTAGTCAAACATGAGCCAATCACAAATCATCCTGCCTAATGAAAAGTGACAACCTGTGGTTCTTGTCATTTTGCTTGTGACTGACATGGTTGGTTTGCAAGGCTGGTATGTTGACAGTTAAAGGGACATCAGAATAATTATCTATGTAATGACACATGTATTGCTATAGATGCTACTAACTTAAATATATGAAACTTTAACAATCAGCATTTGTTATAAATATACATTATTTCTATCATACATTTAAATCATACATTTCACACACACTGTATACTATCAACATCTAATTCATATTCCAATGAAAGAAATACTTCCTGTTAGACCAAATACACCATTGTCTCAACTCCCAAAGGCACTGAGACAAACACATCTCTTTTTGTCCATATCCTAGCAAAGCTCCTGCAACATCTTCTCTTGCTCTTCACGTAGAAAAACACTTTGATCCTCATATGTTTCTGAAAACTGCGGACACTCCTTAAGAAAGCACGATAACTTTTCTGAAAAATTACTAACCTGATTGAATTTCCACAATTTTCTGAAATTCACTGCGTTCTGAAAGATTTTGTGTGATTGTGAGGATGGTGGAAACGGTCACCTTTTTGCCCCTTGAAAATTTCTTAAGCACACCGAATTTGTCTTCAACTTGAAGGCTGAACATAGAAATCATTTTATAAGCACCCAGTAGGTTTCCAGCCCAATAACCTCAGAATTCAGGATAAATGAAATTTTATTTCCAACAGTTTTAATTCTCTAAAGAGTTAGCTTTATTGCACCCAAACTGCTCAAACATTCCTACAATCAAGCACCAAGGCAAAGGGCTCCAGACCAGTCTACACAATGTATACAGTTCTGTAGTGACTCCATTTATCATGCATTATTGTTTTTTGTTGAGAGTACCACCTCTTCTTAATCTGCACATAAAATGACCTTCTCCAAGGGGCAAAGAGTACGGTGAGTTGCTTTTACAAAGACAAAAACAGTTGGACAATGAAACCCAAACATCTAAATTTGGGACAAGCACCAGATTCATTTTTTCGACATGTCACCATGGCAAGGAAAGGAATCCACCTTATTGATTGGTTTTTTTTTTTTTTACATTAAATGCATCATTGACTTAATCAATATTACCACCCACATGCCCTATTTATTCACCAGACAATGCCATGTATTAAAGGGCTTTGATGCTTTATAACTGATTACTATGTACACGTCACAAATTCTCTCATTCTGGCTGAAGCTGGTGAGCCTCCAGTGGTGATGTCCCCCTCACTCGCACCAAAGATCCACCTTGATTGACTAAATCTTGCCTCAGCTGATCGTGCAGTCATCCATAGAGGTGTCCATGCTCTCATCCAATAGATGGTTGACGATGATCTTGGCCAAGAAACTCATGGTGCCGTGAGTCCCCACAGGCGGTGTATTGTAAAAATCCTGCATGTCACATGACTTGCCCTGGCTGGCATGGTGCTCCTTGAATAGAGTGAGCGTCTCCTTAATAAGCTATCGAAAATGAACACGAAGTTGAACGGTCTCGACACTTTCAATGCTTGGGAGTCTATCATTTTCATGATATTTGGCATGAAATACACAACTTTCAATGGAACAAATTCTACTAGATATGACTGAAAGTGGAGTCTGATATTTAGCTCATGGACAACAAAATGCACACCTCCAATTGCTATGGTTGAATCAATATTTGAATAAAGTCTGCACTACGGTTGGAATCATGCCCATGTAAGAACATGGTTCAAAATGCAAATGTCTTTGATGCGTTCCACTTAACCCATACACTAGTTTTTCAAAAAATGGCATTTCATATGTTTTCGGTAGGAGACTGCTAGAAACACACAGACAAACAAAAAATTGTTACATGAGTTCAGAATACATCCTGGATACATACATCTTGGAAAAAACGAGTTCAGAATGAGCAAAATAAGAAGTGACTTACAGCATCTGTATTGACAGTGTTCTGGAATTCCAACTCTGGATTTCTTTTCAAGATGGTGGATATCACCGTCATTAGCTGAGGAAGAGCAATTTTAAAGATTACAACTTATCAGTGCTTGGTAAACAAGCACAGGAAAGGAGGGCAACTCCAAGAAATCACTTGTATAATAATGCGTAATGCCTGCAGGTTGCATTAATTCACCACTTCCTGTCGGGGCAGTTATCAATGTTGATGATGCTGGGCCGGGATATTTATCATTTTTTTCTGTTTTCAAAATTCTTTAAAAATTCCTATTTTCATTTACTGGACACTTACAAACACGTGAAGGACTGTCTGGTGTCCACTCTAGCCCGGCAGACAAAATCTATTGACGCCTGAGTATTTCAGCCAGGCCTGCAGCCTTGTAAAAAGAGCCCAGATTGTGCGGTGTTATATAACTTTCTTTTGTTCACGAACCTGGCTCAGTGTGCAGCTGACCTCTTTTCAATAGGGGCCAGATTAGCATGCAGCGGTGC
Source organism: Acanthaster planci (assembly GCF_001949145.1). Next base: position 51,832 of record NW_019091585.1, on the reverse strand, counting down.
TGTGTGGCTCATCGCTGTGGTGGTGGAGCGCTTTTGTCCCCGATGGTAATCCACTCGCTCTAAATGCCCCAAACCGTGGTATACTCTTTCAAAACAAGTCTGGATTATCTCCACTTTTGAGAGTGAAAAAATGTCGGTGATTCCCAGCAGCCTGGTCTTTTGTTCCGAGTACGGTCTTTTGTTACAAGGCCCTGTTCCCTTTGTCTGAGTTCGGAGACCCCAGCCACGCATATAAAGCATACGTGTCTGGATCCAGAATCCCCGGCAGGGAGTGGTTAACAAACATATTAAGGAGACTTTCTATAAAATTGCTGGTGCAAGCTGACTCTAATCACAAATACTGGTGTGGTATTCCAAAGTGCATGTAAAGATGAGCTGAGTTTGACTCTCAGCCAAACAAAGGAGACTGGTTACAGGAATACCACTGACAAAAACTGGAACATAAACAATGCTGTGCAGCACGGCGCAATCCAAAGTGCTGTGTTCGATGCAGAACAACTTCTCATCAATCCCGTTGGTAGCCTGAATTATTTTGCACACCTGTGATAAGTTGCTAATACCCAGGTTCAATTTTAGTGACACACGTGCAATTGGAATACCAAATTATGTAACTCACTGATTGAGACTAGATTCCATAAGAATGAATATGAAAGTATCCCGAGAAGTTTTACATCATATACAGGAAAATAGGTTTCCCACTTGGATGGCACTGGTTTGGAGGATTACCATTAATTTACAATGTGCAAGATTTTTTCAAAAGCCTCTTACTTACAAGTGGCTCGGGCTACCTGTGCCTCATTTTGACAGACTATGTAACATATAAATATCACCAACCGAAGTCTGTCTCATAAACGATGCAATCTCCTCACCTCCACCATGAGCTGCCTGTATTCCGGGTGTGCAATGCGGCTGAACATCTCCTCGATGCGGAGGGCAAAGTTCAGGTCAGTCCGGGTCATGTCAGACAAAGTGGGCTGCTGGGGCAGGAAGTAGTCCGCTATGGTGATGCCATTGGGCGTGCATTCCATGATGTCCCACACTGCAAGGGAGAATGATGTTTGTGTTGGAAGAACAATCCACAGCCACTGAGTTTCTACCTTGAGGTACATGTAAGAGGGTAGTGTCAATTTTATCAAAATGGAGGTATACCACTCGTTTGAGATGTAAATAAATCCCTCTTTTAAATGACTTGATAAACCTTCCTGCTCCTATTGAGGATACATGGCAGAGTTGTAGTAGAGACCTCTTTTTTTCATAACAAGACCTTTCCAAGACCATCACAGGGCCAACACAAGACCTCCATTATGAATCTAAGTCACAAGGTGTGCAAACCAATAGTGCCACAGACACTCATGTAGGCTTCTTTGTTGCCGTGTCATGCTGTTGCTAGCTGCCAGCAGAGCGCCCTGACCTGGTTCTTTTGTACTGGACACACACCGGAAATTGCCACTATTACACTGGAAGGGTTTTGGCTAATAAGTTCCAGGGTGAGGAAAGTAACACAATGTTATACTGTGTGTTAAGTTGTTGGGTGTTGATGGCTGGATATATAGTTGTTGCTGTGCTGACCACGTCATGGAGTCAACCACGGTGTTTTTGCATGAATAAACCAGAGTCCCAGGGTTGGAAATAATGTGTATAGGGGTCCCCTTCCTGGTGTTTGCCAAACTTGGGGGACAAGAACCCCGTTAGTTTACGCTACAATAGCAACGAAGACAGTCTCTTGTCATTGCTTACTCTGCAAATTGTGACAAGTCTTAAGACTGGTCTCATGTCTGATCTCAACACAATAACCACATGGAAATTTCCTCAACTCCAGGTATACCGTTCTGTATCTTATAGTTCCATATCTGCCCTTATCCACAGCTCTGTCAAACAGACCAAATCGTTATGAATTTTCCACGACCAACATCATATGGAAGCAGTATTTCTCACCTTTGTCATAGAAATGGGGTGGAGTACGGTTAAGGGAACCACTGAACTGACGCTGCTGGAGCCAAGTGCGACAGTGGCTGGCCGAGGTGATGTTTGTCTCCAGTACCTGACACAGTAACTTCCTCAGAGAGTGTGGAGACAGACTGTGAATAGGCTGCAACAGAGTCATGATTGGAATTGTAATTACTGAGATAAAAAGATACCTTGAGTGTTTTTTGTGGGCTGAGTCTTTCAAGGGATGATTAACTCAGTAGTGAGTGTTTGCTACTGGCTATTATTACATCTCATTCATATTCATGAGTGAGAGCTGAATTTGCTGTAGTCAATTCACCATCACAAGCCAGTCACTATTACAAGCACTCAGGCGAATCCATGCCCAAGCAAAACACGCACGTATATGCTTGTTAATTTAAAAAAAAATTTTTATTTGGTCACTTACAAATGGTTAGCATTTTAAAGGAGCATCTCAAAAGTCAGAATGCATGGCACATTCTCATTGGCACAGCATGTTAGCACCAGTGGAATGCTGAGCGTTGCATTGGAACGGTCCAGTGGTGGAACAGTCAGGAACACTGCGTTCCATGGACAACTCCCATGGCCTGTCACAATGCAATGACTCATTGTATATCTCTGTCCATATCCTATCAAGGAGAAGGGCTTCTTTGTTGATAGTAAGCACCAGCTGTGGGTAGGTTTTGCTTGTTTTCAAAGTGCTAATACATGTAGATAACATCTGTTATGAATGGAGACAACTTGGGTATGATGTCTCAGCGGGAACACTGCGTTCCTGCATGAGGCAGAGTGAGATTACACAGAAACAATGTATTCTCAAAAGAACGTGGCATGTTCATAC
>NW_019091585.1:23289-38658 GCF_001949145.1 Acanthaster planci | reverse complement strand
CCAGTGACAGTGAATCTCCTGAACTTCATCACTGTGTTGTAAATTCAATGACGGTACTGTTGATGTTTGCATGTGGGCTGACAAATCCATAAATCTCTGCCCACTGCACCCACGGGCAACAGTACACGCACCTCTGTAATGCCACACTGACTAACTATGACATGCCTGCCAGTTATGAATGCATGTTGAGCTTCCATCTGTTGGACATTTGGTTGTGCAATCACAGCTCCGATTGATCACAAAAATCATCATGAGGTGAATTCGAGCCCAATGTGCAGTAAAGGGATAGGAAAGTAACAAGCTGTACTGTGCAAAAAGTGGTTCTTCAACTTTTCAAAATCTGCCACAGCAGAGTACATACTGGACAAATTGATGTAACTGTTTGGCTCTGCACCCTACCAATTGCAATACCATGTAATGTTACATGAAGACAGCATTCTTACCTGGCGTTGAGCTCACATTTTCCTGTGTTATACTTGCTGCCCCTCTCCCACATGCCATAATCTGGGATTCGGTAAGCTCTTTCCACGTAAAACACAAGGTTCTGAACGAAGCTAACCTCGTCAAGTGTCCAAATAATCTATGAGCAAAACGGGTGGACTTTTACAGCACAGGGCAAAAGTGAACGCACACAGTCACAAATGAATTAAACAGAAAAAGTATTGAGCTGATGAGAGAAAATTAGACAACACATCTAAATGTGAAAATGCAGATTTTGGCACCAACAAGTGACAAACATAAAATCCAGGATTATACAGTGCAAAGGAAACATTCTTGAAAGCACAAGTCCACATTTCAAAAATTTATAAAAAGGTGGAATAATGCAACATCAATTGAAAGTGATCATACACTATTCTAATGTAGGAATAAATGTAAAGCAGCCTTCATATTAGGTAATTCTTATATTTTTGTACTGCATTATAAAAAACAGTCCTTGCCAATAAAACAGATTGGCACCATATCTCCTTATTTTTTTTTTTTTGTGACAACTTTACAGCTGGTTTCCTCTGGCGTAATCCCTGTCATTTTAAAGTTTTATTTTCAATTTTCAAGTTGTTCAACTGTGTTGTAGCAGTGCTACACAAAGGCTACACCTAAACACTTTGGCTGCGGCTTGCATGAAACCATGCATCCCTAGGACAGGCTATAAATCAGTCACAGACTTGCAAAGATGTTAATGCCAGCTACATGTATCTGCCCTGCGCAGGAACAAGCCAACAAGGGTTTCTACAAGAACATGTATGAAAATAGAAGCCGCATCGACTTGGACAGCACTAAGTACAGTGCTTCAGAGTGGGCCTGGAGTGTTTCCAAGGCCCGTTGAAAACCTTCCCATCAGTACTACCTCTTCTTAGCTAGTGAGCAGATGCTTCTCATCAGAGTGGATTACAATGACAATGGCACAGGCAAAGCCAGATGACAGACTGACAAAAATGTGTTACCTGTAGCCCTGACGAAATCATCTGAACCAGGTAGAGCAGGTAGAGGGACACCAGGTCAATCTGTAAGTGGTGATAGCTGTCAGGTAGCATGTTTCCCCGTACCATGTCATAGCGACAATGAAGGGCGTTGTCCTCTCCCTTTGTGTACTTGAACTTCTCCAACTAATGAAGATAAAACTTCAGATGAGAACATTCCAACTGATTCCATCTGAATCTTTAGCATCAACTTCTCAATAAAGTATCCAACATGGAATTGATAATCGTCTCTCAACTGATCATTGGAAACAAAAAGGGGATAAAGACTGTTAGGAGAGACTCATCATCAGGGTCACGTTGAAATGATTCTTTAAAAAGTTTTGAAGTGGGGTCTTTCACGTCCTCACAAATATCGCAAGAGTCACACACTTTTCTGATGAACTGTCAAGAAAGCATTGCTTTTCACCAGGCCTACTTCTTCCATCTTTGCTTCTGAATCTGACCTAACCTGTGATGGACATAACTAGAGTTGTACAACATCGTGTGTGTCTAAAACTGTGTCTACAAGCTGTATTCCTACACTAGAACACCACTTATATGAACATGTATTTGTCTTTTGGTCAATAATGATATGCAAACCTTTGGTTAAAGCCCATCTAGGTTGGTATTTCAATTGTATTTTAGTCCCCTTTTGATTCAATGGGTTTCCCTGGAATATTTGTCGGGCTTTCCTTTCACCTCAAAAACTGAATGTCTTTTTTGCTGATGGTCTCTCTTTTTTTCTCCGATGTACCAATAACTCTTAAGGAAATAATTTTTAAGAAACTAGCGGGCTATTTTGACCAAGTGTCAAAGCAATAATACAAACCACACTACCTTCTCTGCTTGTCGCAGGTAGCAATAGAGTATTCCCCTCATGCATTTCACGGCACTTTGCTCCAGCTCGTATGTCCGACCATGGTCATTGTCAATTTTCCTGAAAAACAAAACTTAGTATTTCCATCATTGTATCTTTCAGAAAATTCCATTGAAACATCGCTGGGTCCTTCAAGCAGACATGTATGTACTACTCACAGATCTGAAGTGTAAAACCCTGTGTCTTTACCTGTATGCTAGGGCCAGTGTCCAAGTTGCCACAGCACAATAGATGCTGTCTCTTACATGAGCCACACGGGATTTCTTGACATCACCAGTGGCAGCTGGAAAGAGCCCAATTGTAGGACTCTGATGTTGCAACAGCTGAGATTTGACTGAAGGAAGAAAAATGTATGCTGTAGGATCTAGTAGTTTTCAGTCAAACAGAACGATCATAAAAACAAACTTATTGTATTTAGTGGTTTTCAACCTTTAAACAATAGGGAAGATTACATCCTTCAGTAATTTTGGAGTCATGAAAACTATTGAAAATGGTGCCACTCCCCTCCACCTTATAATTAACTTAATAAGATTAGCCACCAACTGCACAATTTTGATATAAAATATTTTCTTGCACTACCCTGGAAACTGAAAGGAAAAGATAGCAGGCAGTAATACATAGATAACAATTTATTCCTAGGCTATCAATGTTTCATGATCTTTTAAACTGCCTATTCAAAGTAAAAAAATTGAGAAACATGCATGACCGTATAGTCGCCAGTTCCCTTACTTCGACACTTACATGTGCCAGTGCAAACCAATAAGACTAGACAATACATGTAGGTGGCAATATGGGGGACTTGGCATGCCTGGTAACTACATGTATACAGTCACGCATGTTACATGTACATGCAAATTTTAAAAGTTATTTACCATCTGACCATGGACGTAGGAAAAGAATAAAGAATGTACATCATGACGACATATCATACATGTACATGTATCATGAAGCAAATTCACAACAATTAACAATGTTTGGAGATTCAGTATGCCAAAAGTAATATTCAGATGAGTTTGGATTGGAGTCATAAATCCTTTGCTCAATTGAAATCGGAAACGCATTTTGGTTCGATGGTTATCCCGCACAGTGCATGGCATCGTACCGTGTATAGAGCCTCATAACAGGCCTCTATACATGCTATATGCACTCTCCTGATGGATAGGCCTAGTTAGTTGCGAGGACATGCTCTTGTACGTCAATACACCAATTTGGAGTAAGTATCGACACACTTACAAAGGAAACATTGATTATATTGAAAGTCAAGGTAAAAGGGTTCAGGCCTAGGCTTACTTAAAATGTAATACGAGTCCAAAAGAGCCACTTGGCGCACGTAGTCCTCGTCCTCTGTTTCCCCTGCCATTTTTGACAAGTTTGGTTGGGAATATAGTAGACTTGTGTTAATCCCTCCCAATCCAGATGCAATTTTTATTATTGATTTTTGGCATTCCGAAACAGTATATGGCATTTTAATGGCAAAAAGTTGAAATTATCCTTTCATTATCTTAATTAATTATCATGTATTCTCAATCTGGGTGTAAATACAAATAATATTATTTTTGGGGGGGCGATTCGATTATCGAATTACGGTGAGAGAGACTGAAGAAAGATAAAAATGGCGGCGCCCATGAGAACTCTGATTTCGCGCAGATCTGTCTTTCTTGGCAGAAAATGTATGACAGTCAAATGCTGCAAAGAGCGTGATGCCATCAGATATCTCCACATCTTCCCCAGTAATTACAGTCAATCAAAATTCGATCCAAGCATTTTAGATGCTGTGGTTTGCCCTTTATCGAAGAGCCAGTTACGGTAAGCCATGCATGACTAACCACATGAAGCAGCTAACGGTTAACGTTAACTAGGCCTACTTCCAGACTCTAGTGTAAGGTTCATCGAAACCCTTATACATGTGTATGTACAAACTCGCATAAACATATTTTGTCTGTGGTGGCAGAGTAAGTTGGCACAATCAAAACAGCCAAAATGTATTCATACGAGTTTGTACGTACGTGTACACTGTAGCTAAACCTTACAGTTTTGGAAGTAATGACTATATGTAGGAATTTTTTGGTATTTTTGAAGGGATCTTGGAGAGAATATCGTAAGAAATATTTTGATATGAGGTTGGATTCCATTGGATTCAGCAAAGCAAAGAAAAATTGATTTGAAGCAAGGATGTTTTGAGATTTTTTGTACTCGTGTAGATTAATGAAACTGTGATTATTTTGTTCACAAGAATGAGTGTGGATTTTAAAAGAAAAAATATATGTCACAAAAAGTTAAAGTTAGCACAGAAAATGTTAACCATCTCAGGAAAAACAGATTTTTTCAGACGAGTCTCATGGGGTTTGTACTTGTTCATAGAGGGTGTCAAATGATGTCCAGATTAGGAACTCTTTCCAAAACAAAATGGGACAATTTTCTCAGTACCAGATTAATGTCTTTTTAGTGTTTTTATACATGCATATACAGTGACAGATCTAGTGTCCATTGAAATAATATAGGAATGAAAAGTAGTCAGTGGATAGGGAACAGACTAGCAAGTTGGGGAAGTGGAAACATTTGGATGCACTATGTAAAACAGCTGTGTGGTTGTAAAATTCAGGATACTCAATCACTTTGATTCTCTAATTCCTGTGGAGACTTGTCCAGTCTCACACAGTCCACTTTATGCTACCTTGTATTAGGACCTACCCATTTTTCGTTTGGTACAACGCACTATGCTTTATAGTCCCTCTAACGCACAGTACATGAATGTTTGAAAAAACTTAGTTACTACTTTATACATCTTTTCACTCCTAGGTATGATGCAGAGGCCTCTGAGCTGGTTAACGATGAGCTGGGAGTGGCTTACAAAATCGTTGATGGTATTCCAAACCTCATACCCCAAGATGCTCGAATGATCAAGCAAGATGAGGGCTCATCAGACGAGAAGTCTAAGCAAGGCAAAAACTCATCACACAAGAACTCTAATAATACTTATGAGGAGACCTAGCAAGAGTGTGTCAATGTACTACTTGCATCTGCCATCTAGACATTTTTTTTTCAAGTGTTGGCAACTCCATCGAAAGCCTGTTTGAACCACCTGGTAACCTTATGAATCCACCTGGTTAAAAATCGATGATGGTGGTTTTGATTAATGGAAGAAAGTTGTGAATTGTGTTGAATATCTTTTCCACGTTATTTCTGATGTTCTCAGTTTTTGGTGCACTTTTAAAGTTTCCCCAATACCATGATTAACATGTATGAGTATTCTCTCCCATTACTAGTAAAAATAGGAGGATTCTTTTTCCACTTCATTGTTCTTTCACAGCTGGCAATCAATCACTTAAAACCATCTCTGAAAATTTACCTCTTGTAAGGCTTCAATCATGGCAGAATGTTGTAGATTCTTCTGCATTGGTTATGTTAGTTAATGCAATAAAAACTGTTGTATTCGAACTGCAGTCAGACTGCCATACTAAATAATCCAGCTGGCGGCAGCATGCTGTGATCTTGGTAAGTCACTTTACCCCCACATGCCTCTGTCTTCCCAAGGAGTAAATGGGAACCTGTGGGGGCAGATACAGTTATGTTTACCCATTTACTCTTGGTATGGCAGCACTCCCCAGGGAGCTTAGATGGTTTCAGGAACGGTTCAGGTGTTGTGAGCCCAATGTGCATGACAACACATCTGCGCCCCTTGAATTACAGATACTGTGGGCTACTGTGGGCTACTGTGGGATATTGTGATAAATGTGGTGAAAGATTCGGTAATACTTGCATGTATTTATTTCCAGCTTTGGTTGAAAAACATATATATTCGTGTAAATCCTCCTCCAAATGACATGAGTCCGCTGGCAAGGGCAATTTAAAGCCCTCTACAGCAATTCATTGAAAGAGAATACGTATTACCAAGAGTTTAAGTAGTCACCCCAAACCATTCACTAGTCAATCACAACTGCACAAGTCATCCAGACTCAAGTCATAAACGGTCAAACTGTGCAATACAACAGGGGGGGGGGAGACAAAACAAAAGCCTTTGCGGTGAATGGATCTACGATTAAAATCGTTTGTAATTTTGTTCCTTCGCAAATAATTTGCATGCTTATCTATGGTTTTGAACGCTTGTACACTGTACCTTAGAATAAGCAGATCTGACTTTTTAGCTATGTCCCACTGAATCAGCCAGTCAGGACTCCGTAGCGTTGGAAAATGTAATGGAGTAAAACTGATATTAAATGATTGAACTGGGTGAAAACCGATCTCGGTCTTCGGTCTCCAAAACTCTTCATGACTCATTGTAATAATAATACAATATAATAATAAATTGTGACCTCCTGAAGGGATGGGGCCTTCCGTAAATTACGGACGCGCGAAATGCCGACTTTTCAGACCCCCTTCTCTTTGTGCGCATAGCGTACGTAGTGGCTCCACCCCCCTTCCCTGTACGCATTTCACAATTCCGGAAGATGCTGCCAGTCTTTTTGTCCTGAGTAATGTCGCGGTTTACTAATAATGGGCGTTGACACGGGAGGAGAGTGGACGGTGGAGAATACTGTGTTTGAATTTCGACGCACGAAAGCCGATAGTCGAAGCCGAAGATTCATTGCAGGCAAATTTTCGGCTTGCATACGGTACGCACTGTTGGCTTGAAATCTCCCCCCCTCCATCTGTACTCATCGTGTACGTAACGGCACCAACACACCCCCTCCCCCTTCGTGCGTACGTACTTTGTGGACGGCCCCTATATTGTGAGTTATACCAACACGTCAGGCAACCGATAATTTTCCCACTGATAATTTTCCTCATACCTTTCACTGACAGTCCCCAAACCCTCGACCTCAGCAGCTGCCAGCCTCGTGTGGAAACACCTAGCTTTCAATTTTGGCCAAAGAAGTGTTTGAGGTTTCTTGTCTTGATTGCTGTCTCATTTGGGTCCCTGGCCTTCTTAAATGGCAGACAGACTGCCATCCTCTTGCAAACTACAAGCAGGGCCGACTGCTACATGAAGTAGCATTAAGTCCCAAGACCACTTTAATTTGTTCTCTTCTTTACCATGGTGCATTTTCTAGTCAGTGTTATCGTCGGCCTACCGGAAGAAAATATTTTTGCTTGGTTTTGTGGTTTTTATCTCACTGCGTGTCAATACATGAGTGTACACTGCTATAGTCTCTGTTAATGAGACATTCGACACTTGGAGGGTTGGAGTAGGCCTATATCTCGGCCAGAGACGGATTCTTTACGAATAAGGTGTCGGGGTTGTTTTTACTCTCGCTTCTCAAGTTCGTATCGTGCGCAAAGTCTCTGGCAGATTTCCACTTGGAGCCCTGTTTTGCACACTTGACAAATGAGCGGAATCCTGTTATGACCGACCGTCGGCAAAAACGTAAGATATATGCCTTTTGAAAATGTATGTTTTTAAGAAAGACATGCTTAAAATGCTCCAAGCGGAACAAAAGAGGGCGTGTTTTTTGGTACTCAACGCGCATAGGCGCGCATTAATAATGGGATTGGTGAGTTTGACGCGCGTGGAGCAAGCTGAGTACGCGTTCGGTTCGTAAGTGACTTCGTTGTACATGCGGACCGTGCCACTGATTGCCGGCTCACAATGGACAAACGCTGAAGTTGCCCGCTTAATAACTCCCCATTGATCTCTGTAATAGAGATCAATGGTTCCATATAATTTCTAACTGTATGTGCTTTGGGCATGGTTTAAACTGAAGTGATGACACACTTACGAACCGGATGGTTGTGAACCAGCTTGGACAACTAAGAGAAATATGGAAGGGCTGCGTAGCACTCTGATCTGAATATCGACAAGAATATAATATCAATTCAGTGCTCTGAAATGCGTGATTGCCGAGCTTCGGTATCTGAGTACCTTCTTCAGGGCAAGCAGGTTCAGTTCAGTTGGAAAACTTACACTGTTCACTTACTGTGTTTCTTTCGCCGCTTGGGGTACACTTCAAGTCGGGGCAGATTCGAACCTTTGACAAAGATTTGCATAGAAATCCTGTGCGTTTTTAAAGGTTATTATAGTTAGACACTCATCGAGTGCGTGCTAATATTCTGTGCAAGTAGGTTATTGCTAATAACTCAAAAGAGAGATTTGCCTGGTAGGCCAATCCTATCAGTAGTTGTTCAGAAGAATCGTTGGTTACATTCTACAAAAATTTACAGGCTGCTTTGAACAAACGATCACCACTGTTGCAAGTCTCTTCCCCGAGCATGGGTTTGATAGCGGGGGGAGGGTCATCGATTTAAATGATGAAGGTTGTTGTTTTGCTAAGTGACAGTCTGACATGTTTTTAATTGCACGTGCCTCTTCGGTCGAGCAAACGGCTATCATCTGCATCTTTCTGATTTCCTGTGCACATGCGTAGATGCTGACCAGCAGACTGGCCAAAATATTAGTGCTTCTTGATGTAGGATGTTTATACCGTTCTGCTGTTGAAGCTTAATATTGTTTCATAAAATACTGAAAGTTGGACAGAATGCAGTTTTAGAAGAGAATTGCGGTACAGGAAATCAGTGAACATTCTGATTACACAGAAATAGCTTCTCTTGACCGTTCATTGTCTGCAATATCAATCTGATACAAAGACTATGAATTCTACTCCGCAATTCGATGACAGTGAGCAGCCAACTGAAGGCAAATGGGGCTGTCAGATCATGGTAGCATTGGCACTTGTTGGTGTCTTGGGAAACCTCTTGGTATGCTTCGTCATTCTGCGTGTCAAATTCCTACATACCATGACCAACTACCTGCTGGTAAATTTGGCCGTGGCCGATGTGCTTCTGGGTGTTGAAATCATTTTCTTTCATTTAACTGCCTCTTCAGCATGTTCATTGATTGCACTCGTACCGACGAGCTTAACTGGAAAACAACTTTTCTGTCGACTTTTAGCATCCAGGTTTATTTCCTGGGTTGTGTCCAACGCGTCAGCTTACAATCTTTGTCTCATCACACTTGAGAAATACGTTGCAATACTTCATCCATTGCACTATGCAAGGAAAATTACAGCAACACGGATGAAAGTCCTGACTGCTTTGATCTGGGTGATTTCACTTACCTGTGCCCTGCCTTTCTCTTCGTCAACGAGCCAAGTGACGCACCCGAGAAGGCGTGCACAGCAAACCATCTCCAAAGCAAAATATTTCCACCTGCGCAACTGTTCTCTACCCTTTTGGGCTACGCACTGCCCATAATAATGATGAGTGTGGCCTACTACAAGATGCAAGTCACTCTAAAGAGACAGGCAAAAGCTCTGAACCTGCAACATGCAAAAGCAGCAGCCTACGATCTTGTGATTGCTAGACAGCGCCTTGTCAACGTGCTGATAATTGTCTTAGGAGCTCTAATAATCCTTTGGACACCAGGGTATGTGGTTTACAACTTATGTCCTGATGGAAAAGATCAGACTGCCTTTTCCCTATGTACTTCAAAGGGCTATAAACTTGTAAAGAACATCTGCACATTTCTGTATCACATAAATTCTGTTATTAATCCTGTTATCTATGGGTTTAAATACAAGAAATTACGACGAGGGTTGAAAGTGGCTTGTTGCAGTTGTTTTAGTGAGCACAATAATCAGAACAGAGTTGACATCCAGATGGCTCCACAATGAGACGACAAATGGTGTATATTTCATTGATCTGATTTACCGAGCTCCTTGGAAGGAACAGACGCTTATAAATGTCAGAGGGAATCGAGATTCATTTCATGTTATAAATGACACTGCTGAGTTGGTCTGAAATACACATTTGTTGAATTATTGAACACTGCTGAGTTGGTCTGAAATGCACATTTTTTTGAATTATTGAAGAAGACATTTCCTGGTTGGGAACGACACCAACATTAAGAGACATCACTGCAACTACGAGGAAATTTTGATCGCTCTTTTTCCAAAGTTGCATAATTTGGAATCTCAAAATTTAGCGAAATATTCTTTCAGTAGCTTTTGGTTTGTTAAAGTTCTAGGTTGTAGAATTGTGTGTTTCCACCAATGCAATTCTCCCGTACCTCCCGAGCAATAGCCGTATCCTTGGTGGTCATATATTTCATCAACAGTTTCGGTCACCATTTTCTTGTTAACTGTACCCGTGCGGGCTTCGCCTCGGGAACTAGTTTATCAATGTCCAACAACTCTGGCAGCTAAACTATCCTCAAACTATACACATGCGTATGAATATTTTTTGTCTTGGCCTTTTATTCAACCTATTTGATAAGTATTCCATTTTTGACCTGTTGCTCAAGCTGTTGCACTTTCTGATCATTGTACCATTAATGTTAGATTATGAATTACAACGCAAACGCCTGTGCGATTGCCATGTAATATATTTTCATTAACGGTTCATTTCCATCGTCCTCTTAACATCTTGTCTCTCACTTGAGCTACTTGGCATTTCTTGGCTGGTAGCTGGAAAAAAAGCTGATTGAAGGATTCTGATGTTGCAACAGCTTTGACTTGACTGATGAGAAGCTGTGGAAAGAAATGTGGTATCAAGTGTCTCTCGGACGAAAAAACCAACGATCATTTTTTTTTCGCATTAACCAAAGGGTTTTGTAACAATCTGACGTACACTTTTAAATGTATATACAATGATAAAACAACTTAATTGTTTTTAGCAGTTTTAACTTTGGAAACAGTTATCAATTAAGTTTTTCATATCAATTTAACAGTCAAAATTCTTTCGAATATGGAAAAAACCATTGCAGTCATGTTCCCAAATCTCTATACCCACGGAACAATTTTGGATATAGATTTTATCTTGCACTACCTTACTATAGAAACTGCAGGGAACAAATTAGCAGGCAAAAGATTATGATTCTTGCGAGGCTAAGGAATTTTTATATATTGTATTGTATCGTATCGTATTGTATTGTATTTTAATGTTCAGTATTTCTGCATTATGCAGAAAATGCAGAGGGAAATTTCATCTCCACGGACGATAACGCGTGTCGGTTGAGTTGGTTGTGTGCAGAGCTCTAACATGTTGGAGTTAGACGAATTATAAATTCCCATTGACACACTCACAGCGGAATCGTTTTTGAAACGTTGAGCACATCGAAAGGCAAGGTTTACCTATATACGAACCCCAAAGGAGCCCCTTAGTCCACGTAGTCCTCGTCATCTGTTCTCCTGCCATCTTTGACAAGTCTGGTTGGGAATAGTTGACTTGTGCAAACCCCTCTCCTGTGAGATCCAGTTCTAATTATTGATGTTAGGCATTTTGAAACAGTATTTTCACAATTAAGAAATTAAACTGTCCTTCCTCCATTGCTATGAATTATGATTTACTTTCACATTTTGTAAGTAACTATGAAGATAGATTTTGATAATTTTATTATCAAAGTTTGAAAGAGAGTGGTGGCGCCTATGATAAATTTGATTTCTCGCAGATCCTCGTTCCTTGTCATAAATGTATGACAATCAAGTTTTGCAGCAAAGAGTGTAATGATATTAGATGTTCCTACCTCTCCAGTAATTGCAGTCCAGAAAAGTTCGATCCAACAATTTTAGATGCTGTGGTTTGCCCTTTTTCTAAGAGTCACGGCAAGCCTTACGAACGGAAACATTCACATTGGGTTTTAAAAGCAGGCCAAGACTGGCAAGTAACGTTAGTACATTATTGAAACAGTAGGAATAGCTGAGAATATGTGTGATTGAGCGATCTTGTTGCGCTATCAGTCCATCCTTTATATAAGGAAAGAAAGTTGCATACTGCCTCCACTTGAGCGGTTTTGTACAAAAACCGGAGTTTTTTTTGTACAGGCCTATGATAAGGAGGTTTTGTCAGGCACATTTGAGTTCTCTTTACTGACATTACTCATTTTCCCTTGCAGCTGTTTATTATCAATAAGTGATGATAAGATGTCCCAAAAAGTCAAATTTAGCACTGAAAATAATGAACTATTTACTTGGGAAACACTTATACTATTTTAAGACCAGTCTCATTGGGCGCAGGGTGTCAAGTGATGCAACCTTTTCCAAAACATAATTGGAAATTTCCTCAGTCCCAAATTCATGTCTCTTCAGCATGTGTATGTGGCAGATTTAGAAATTCGTTATAGTTTTTGTAAACGTCTTTTCATAGGAGTACAAGATCCCCTCTTAATACAGTTTTTGTTTGGAGTTCCCCTGTATTTTTTTGTTAGTGTCCCCCCCCCGTTTATTTACTGTCCATTACTTCTACCCACATAACTGAACCCCCCCTGATCTGACCACTTAGTTTGAAGAGCAAACCAGCAGAGCCGCTTTCACTGTTCATTTGTTTCTCCTCAATGGAATGTGCGTTTTTGCTTGCCTCAGGTTTCAGTCTGTTTCTATCATGAGTCAGTGATCGAAAGCCAAACTCTCCTCATTAGATCTATTTTGACACACACTGTATTGGTTTTGGTTTTTGTCCTTTTAAAGTGTTTTTAGTCTTTTGGTGTTGTCTTTTTAGTCCTTTAGTCCTTTTGATTTTTGCATATTTTTTTCAATACTTTTTCATTATAATAAATTCTTTTGTGTCCCGTTCTTGAAGTCAAATATTGGTGTCTGAGTCCCTATCAATTCACTTTCTTGCGACCATTCTTTCAAAGATCCTTGGTTTAGTTAGGTTTGTGGTTTTACAAGTTCCCATAGTGTGCCATTTCCCCCCGTTACAGGTACAATGGCAGACCTAGTGTTCCCTGAGATAGAGTACGATACAGCATTGCAGTGAGTGGATTGAGATTGATGCAAGTGGTAGTGGTTTGGCTGTAGGAACTACTTTTTACCAATAGGAAGACTCGAGGAAGTTTTTGACAATGTACCAAGAAACCAATGTTATTAACACAAGGAAGCCATTACACGTATATGAAACATTCACACCACTATCGCTGGCAGGCTGCAGGTGTACACCAAGTGTTAATAACGACTGAGTTAACATTCCAAACTGAACATCAAGTTATATCACACACAGACAGCGCGTGCGGTGTGCCTTCCTTTGTATACAGTGATAGCTTCAAATCTTGTAGCTTGCAACCGACTTAGCATTTGACTTCATCAATTGAGCTTTGGATAGATGTGCAACTTTCATTAAACTTTTCGTGCTAATACAAGTCCTGCACAGTTAATTCCATTGATATTTATTATGATGTCATTGCTGAATAGAACAACCGACTGTCGAGTGTTTACAAGAAGTTGGGATACTACTCTAACAAAATGGCTTATACAAGTTCAGTTAGGTAGAAAGGAGACATCATTCTTATTAATTTGTATGTACGTGTATAGTTGTGCATTGTGTAAGGCATCGCGCGACTGGTGCAAGTTTATTTTGTGCCAGTCGACTGCGTCACTAAATCAGTTACCGATCGGTCGAATATTCCCGCCAAAACGACCCCTAACCCCTGAATCTAAGGTTGCTTATCAAACTCATGAGCCAAGGCAGATACTTTAAGGGCAGGTCAGGTGAATTTCCACACAGGTGGAGTTTGCCCAAACTAGAGTAAAACATGGGCTTGTTGGAAAAAACGTCACATCACCCTTTGAACAAGAAATCCTTTATTTTTAGTATGACAATTACCTGTTGCAAGCCACACCCCCACCACGGGCAGGATAAATTAGCAATTTGTCAAATGAAGAAGGCCGTTCTCTTGCTAAGTGATGGTCTGATATGTTTCTAATTACCTGCGCCTCTCTGTCAAGCAAATGCCTACCATCGGCATCTTTTTGACATCCTGTGCTTATGCATAGTACAGATAATGCTACATTATGCTTCTGAGTGCGGGAATTTTTTTCTTCAATTTAACGCGTTCCTCGGCATATTCTATGGTTGTGCACGTACCAGCAAGCTCAGCTCGAAACCAACTTTTTTGTCAATTTTTCTTTTGCATCAAGGTTCTTTTCATGGGCTTTGTCCAACGCGCCAGCTTACAATCTCTGTCTAGTCACGGTTGAGAAATATGTTGCAATACTTCATCCATTGCACTATGCAAGGAAACTTACAGCAATAAAGATGAAAATGCTTACTGCTTTAATGTGATGTCTTTTATTTCTGCCTTGCCTTTTCTCTTCGCCAATGAGTCGAGCGATGTTCCCAGAAAACGTGCACAACGAACCATTACCAAAGCAAAATACTTCCACCTGTACAAGTGTTCTCTACCCTTTTTGGCTACGCACTGCCCATAACAGTGATGAGTGTGGCCTATTACAAGATATGGAATTCCATGTCTGCCGTCGCCCGTCGTCTGTCGCATTTTACTTTTTGTTGTGTCCCAATTCTGCCGTTTACGAGTTCCAAACATGCCATTTTCCGTCACCCGTCGTGCGTCACCTGTCGTGCATCGCCCATCAAATTGGTTGCATAGGACTTGCAAAAGTCGGGGTTTAACAAATGACAATGTGATGATTCCATTCACTTCTAATGATCTTTTCCCAATAAGGCAAGTACAAATCCCACCTGCAATACCAGTCCCATAATTAATGCCAATAATGCAAGACTACCCCAGCCCCTTGACAAGAATGTATCACCTTTCTGAGAATTCAACCAAGTGTTTTTTGGGGAAAAACATTTTCAGCAAAACAAATCAGGCCAACTTATCCACAGTCTAATTCTAATTTGCATACTGTAACAATTCGCCGACTTGTTTTCATCAAATTCTAGAAAGAAATCCGCCAACCGATACAGATATTCCATTTTATCCTCTCAATTTCACCTTGGAATACAGAAATACTAGACAGTGCTGTGGATAGCAAACTGTTTATTAAATGTTTTGTTAGGGGGCAATTACCACTTGGTTTCAGTTTCATAAAATGTGACGTTTTGGGTTTTTTTTGGGGTGGTGGTGTATGCTATGGTGGATAGACCAATGGGAATGGTTGTCCAGCATATCAGCATTATTTATGGTGCTAACAAGTAACGTTATTGTTTAAAAGACTTCTGTGAGCCTACCAGCAACTCAAGTCATGTCTAATTTGGAGTATTCAGCAGATTTTACCATAGGTATACCAGCCCTGAAAATAATGCTGAATCAGTTCGTCTCTTATGAAAACTATTAAGGAATCAAACATTGTAAACGATCTATTA
>NW_019091585.1:9925-23116 GCF_001949145.1 Acanthaster planci | reverse complement strand
AGCAACTGCAAAAACGAATACAATCTTCTAGTTCTATTGCTAAAATGAGAGTCAGGCACGATGGATCGATCGAACAAGGACATGTACATGTGAAACGATCAAGGGTCAAAGTTAAAAATACCACTGCGCAATCGTGACCAAAAAAGAAAAAACACGGACGACGCGCGACGCACGACGGGCGACACACGACGGACAACTCACGATGGACGACGCACGACGGGCGACGGCAGATATGGAATTCCATAACAAGATGCAAGTCACTCTCAAAAGACAAGCCAAAGCGCTTAACCTGCAGTATGTAAGGGCAGCAGCCTACGATCTTGTGATTGCTAGACAGCGTCTGGTCAACATGCTGCTAGTTGTCTTAGGAGCTCTTATCATCTTTTGGACACCAGCATTGTGATTTATAACTTATGTTCGGATGCAAAAGATCAGACTGCACTGCCCATGTGAAGGGCTATGAACTTGTTGGATACATCTGCAAATTTCTATATCACCTTATATTCTATTATAAACCCTGAAGTGATAATGCAGAAGACAATGAAGAAGTGTTCAGTTTTAGAGGCGGAAGGAAAACCCACAGAATCTTATCTATGGGTTGAAATACAAGAAGTTCTGACCGGGCTTAAAAGTCGCTTGTTACAGTTGTTTTAATGAGCGTCAGAACAGAGTTGATGTTGAGATGGCTCCATTCCAATGTGAAATGGCGAGTGGTGTATATATGTATTTCATCGATGTGATTAGTCAAATTCACAATTTTAAACCACGTCCCTATATTTATTCAGATGGATCTGGGTTGGAGTCATGAATCCTTTGGTCCAACGAAATTGGAAACACAATTTGCGTTTACGTTTTCTGCGATGACCACATTTCTGACTTTCCCTGTTGCCACCTGCCCAGATGACTAGCCACAGTAGCCCAAATCCGACCCATTTAAAGTGACCGAGCCCTCCCTCTTAGGAAGCATCGAAATGACCATCTCCAACATGCTTCGGTGGGGGTCCCCCACCTCAAAGCTTTAGGATTTCAATAGGAACTCCGCCTATGTGCTTGCCTATTACAGGGGAAGGAATGTTAAGACATTTTGACAAACTTTATAAAGAGCCTCTAGACTACGTCTCATTTGAGTAAATCGGACACTACGAATCGCCACTTATATACTACTGCACAAGGTCGGTAAGTACAAACTCTGACCATATTTAAATGTTAAACGATTTGCACGGTCCTGGTCCCACTAGAACATAATTCGTCTTAATCCAGGCCTGGAAGGCAGGGGCGCCCCCCGACATTTCTTCCGATATTGCAGAAAAAGGTTGATCCTCGGACATGGCACAGGCGAGTTTTTAGGGGCGGAACCCCCCCCCCGGCTGTGAGATTGGTCAAAATAACCCGGCCCAGGGAGGATCAACTCTTTTAACATGTATCATTGATGAAAGTCGGATGTATTCCGAGCAACTTGGACTCCATCCACGAATCGCCGTTTGGTATCATAATGATAAAAGGCGATACATAGCGTCCAAGTTACTCTATTTACTCTAACAGGACTCTAACGTCCTGATTATGTGTGTGCACACTTGTTTCCAGACTTAGTTTTGAAGACTCTCTTTAATAACACCGATTTTCGGAACCAAAAACGATGTGAGGACAGGGAAATATCTCGACAATTTAGCTTTAATTTGTTCAACATGAAAACGCGTTAAAAGATTTCCGATAACAGCATGCATTGAAGGCCAGTCAACTTGCCATGCATTAGACCTATGTCGAGTCTGCGAACGTACAGAGTTGATCAACATGATGATAGAGTTGGTGGTATGCAGAGCTCTAAGATTTATTTTCTAAAGATGAATTTGCGCCGGGGAGATATATTAATTTAGGGTTTTCCCCTTTTATACACCAGGTAGGGCAAAACACAAGAACTAATAGAGCTCCAACATGTTGGAGTTCAGACGAATTATTAATTCCCATCAACACAGAACTTACAAAAGAATCGTTTCAGAAACATGAAACGTGTTGAAAGGCAATGTAAAATGGTTTTAGAAAGTAAAACGAGTTCAAATGAGCCACTTACCGCACACTAGTCTCGCCGATCTTCTGCATTTTTTCTTACATGTTTAGTAGGGAATTGACTCGTGCAAATCCCTCTCTCGTGAGTGCAGTTTGTATTATTGATTTTTGGCAAAGAGAAATAATACAGTAAACATTTGATTTATCATTTAATCATTTAATCATCTATAATACATTTTCAAATTTGCTATAAAGACAGTCGATGATAGTGTTTTGGTGTTTCGATTGTTAAATCACTACGAACTAGTCCGAAGGGAGACAAAAATGGCAGCCTCCATGAAAAGTGCTTTCCTCTCAGAAGTGTGTTCTATGTCAGGAAATGTATGACAATCAGGTCCTGCATTAAAGAGCCCGAGTCTAATTTCACGGCACTACTTACTGTGGAACTCTGCGCTTATGAGGTACCGTTACCACAGAATCTATTTCATGGGCTCCGTAAGAGAGGATTCTATAAGGCTTGCGCAGAAATTCTGTGCTTAAGGGCCGATCTGACGCTTATAAAGGAGAAAGGGGGCGACCTGTCGCCGCCGTTTTCAAAAAAGAAGACCACTCATAATCTGTGACTGGCAACATCCTCATGAAACTTTTCGCCCAAACAAGTTTGGGCCAGATAGAGATTTAAACCCGAAACGATATGGCTCTTAATTTTGTTCAAAGTGGTCTCAATAATTTGTTGCTCTTCACTGTAAGAGGTTGAGAGAGTAATGTCTATTACACTAGTAAATGAGGATTTTTTTTCGGTTTTACACTTTCAGCATCCACTGTTCCGAGCAGGAGACGACAAACACCCTTTTTCGTCAGCAGACGATTTCAAAACACGCATGTGCATTGACTTCCCCGCTCACCGTAGCAAGACGTTTTCGGCGGGTGAAATAGGATAGCGTAAGCGAAGAATTTTTCAAGTACAGGAATGATCAGTAGTGCGTTGAAAGTGATACAAGTGATAGCACGGTTTGGCCGTAGGAACTACTTTTTTACCATTAAAAAGACTCAAGGAACTTATACTGACTATACAAAGAAACAAATGTATGTAACACGAGTAAGCCGTTATATGAAACGTTTCACACCACCGTCGCTGGCAGGCTGTATAGTTGCACGCACTATGTACCGACTGAGTTTACGTACATTCCAAACTTAAGGTCAAAGTGTAAGAACGCACGCGTGTGGTGTTCGTGCCTTACTCATAATACTTTCGAATTATAGTTTGCAACCGACTTAAATTCATAATTTCTCTTAAAAGCACAAGTTGAAGACTTCCTTCACATCATGCAAACTGAAAACAAAAGACGTTGGGGGCGTCCAATATAGAAACCTGTTTTGATGACTTTACACTACAGCTTTGCATATTATTATACGACTGTTCCATTACTCGGGGTGAACGCGTCCGCCCGCGTGAGCGCTGTGTTTGCTTGCACTTAACTTTGAATTGAAAGAGGTCGGACATTGAGAGCGACTTGGAATTGCTTTTACACTGGGTCTTACGGTAAAGTTGAACCATCCCAATTTGAACCGGGGTAACCCGGGTTATGGCACGCCGGGCCGCAACTGAGTCCAGAAACTCTGGGAGAACAAGCGCATAACATCATCGAAACGTTAGATTTGTTTTGCCGCCCTCATCGACGCCTTTTTTTTACTCTGAGTATTCTCGAGGTGGAACTGAGCTCCCGAAAGACGATTTTTTATAACTCTGATGAGAAACTGTCACGTTGGTCATTATATGGGTAATAATGACCAGTGTCCAATTTTCTATAAAAGCAATGTGACCGATATTTAACATTTGATTTCATTAATGAGGATTTGGATAAACGTGCAATTTTGTCTTTTCAAACTTAACGTACATACAAGTCCTGTATAGCAAATTCGATTATGATGTTTAGTGCGACGTCTCTGCTGAATAGAGCAACCGACTGTCGAGTGCGGACTAGAAGTTTGGAATTTAGGCCGTCTCCGAAACGGGCTTCCAGAGCACCCTACGGCTAGGTCTATCGTCTACACGTATCCACGCATTTCCAATGGAGCGAAGACCTAGACCTAGCTCTAGCTCTAGACAAGAGATTGGATGCAGCCTTAATCTTTGAGCAATAAATCCTAATTTGTACGATGATCACGGTTGCAAGCCACTTATTCCCTGTGCTCGGCAGGATGGCTTGAGGATTCGTCAATGTCAAATGAAGAAGGCCGTTCTATTGCTATAAGTGACCGTCGGACATGTTTCTAATTACCTGCGCCTCTCTGTCACGCAAACGCCTATCATCCGCATTTTTCCGATGGACGCTGAACAGCAGACTAAAATGTTAGTTGTGCATGAAGGGGGAGTTAGCAGAGCTCCCTTGCTGAAGCTTGTTTCACAAAATACTAAAAGTTGGACAGAATGCTGTTCCAGAAGAGGATTGTGGTACAAGAAATCATTGAACATTCTGATTACACGTACACAGGGATAACTTCACTTAACTATTCATTATCTGCAGCATCTGAAAAAAAGACTATGAATTCTACTTCCCAATTCAATGACAGTGAGCAGCTCATTGAAAGCAGATGGGGCTGTCAGTTGATGGTAGCAGCAGGACTCACCGGTGTCTTTGGAAACCTCCTAGTGTGCTTCGTCATTCTACGCGTGAAATTTCTACACACCATAACCAATGTCTTGCTGGTGAATTTGGCTGTGGCCGATATGCTTCAGGGTGTTGAAATCATTTTCTTCTATTTAACGCGTTCTTCAGCATGTTCCATGGTTGCGCACATTCCAGCAAGCTTAACTGGAAAACAACTTTTCTGTCGACTGTTCGCTTCAAGGTTCTTTTCATGGGTTTTGTCCAACGCGTCAGCTTACAATCTCTGTCTAGTCACGTTTGAGAAATATGTTGCAATACTCCATCCCCTGCACTATGCAAGGAGACTTACAGCAACACGGATGAAAATCCTGACTGCTTTGATCTGGGTAACGTCTTTCATTTCCGCCGTGCCTTTTCTCTTCGTCCATGAGCCGAGCGATCTTCCTAGGAAGGCGTGCACAGCGAACCATTATCAAAGCAAAATACTTCCACCTGTACAAGTGTTCTCTACCCTTTTTGGCTATGCACTGCCCATAACAGTGATGAGCGTGGCATACTACAAGATGCAAGTAACTCTCAAAAGACAAGCCAAAGCCCTGAACCTGCAGCATGCAAGGGCAGCAGCCTACGATCTTGTAATTGCTAGACAGCGCCTTGTCAACATGCTGCTAATTGTCTTAGGAGCTCTAATCATCCTTTGGACACCTGCCTATGTTGTTTACAACTTATGCCCGGATGGAAAAGATCAGGCTTTACCTTCTTTGTGTAGTTCAAA
Source organism: Acanthaster planci (assembly GCF_001949145.1). The sequence goes on along the minus strand of NW_019091585.1, from coordinate 17,725 downwards.
GGGCTATGAACTTGTCGAAAACATCTGCAAATTTCTGTATTACATGAACTCTGTTATCAATCCTGTTATCTATGGGTTTAAGTACAAGAAATTCCGACAGGGATTAAAGGTGGCTTGTTGCAGTTGTTTTAGTGAGCATGGTAATCAGAACAGAGTTAACAACGAGATATTTCCACAGTGAAACCACGAGTGGTGTTTACTATGTCGATCTGTTACCTGGGGGTTAATGCAGTCTTTGCGGGAAAAAAGCTCATGAAGACAGTGATGTCTTTGAATAATTTTCTTTAGATTTGGTTTGGAATTCATGTCATTAACAAATGGTAAAAAAGATTGATCACATTATTTGAAATTATAAAGTTAAAACGATCAGAGCTTTTTTTGATTTATTTTTGATCGAAGACGCCTTTTCATATGCGCGTCAACACTTGCGCTCCCGGGGCGATTTTCACGGCCGAAGGCAACGTACACCTGTTTCAGGTTTATGGAGTCGATTTTTGTGACCGTGAAAATGACAGGTATGAGCGCATCGTGTACGCAACGCATACAAAAACGGATATAATATGGAAAGGCGCCTTAAAACTAACAAATAAAGATCACGAAAATCCAAACTGTACAATTGACACAGAAAAGCCGACAATTGGCAAAGAAAAAAATTGAAGTTTTGAGCATCACATATTGAAAAGCAGCAATACAAACATAAGAAAGTGTCTTTTGTGCGGTTCTCCTAAAGCAGTATATGATATCAAGATGTAAAAACGTGCTAAATGACACATAACGCGGGTTGGTCTGAAATGCGCAAGATATCAATATGTAAGAACGTGCTAAATGACACATAACGCGGGTTGGTCTGAAATGCGCAAGATATCAATATGTAAAAACGTGCTAAATGACACATAACGCGGGTCGGTCTGAAATGCACATGATATCAAGATAATAAGAAATATTGCGTCAGCCAACTTTCATTTTTTCTTTTGGCAAAGTTAAATAAACTAGGATCTCGAGATATGTTCAAAACTATTCAAATTTAATTCGCAAAAAAGGCTTGTTACAACGAGAACAGTTGTCTGATCATTGTGTGATATATCCAGTCTTTTCTTTACCTCCGTCCAAATGTAAGGAAATTGGTACATGTCTGCCCACTGCAGACAGCAATACTGGCATTACTTTTAACAACGTTAACTATGGCATTATTGTGCGATACCATCGTGCACTTTAGCCAAAGAGAAATTATTAGGTTTTTTCCACAAAAGCGTGGAATCATCTGTTAACCTTTTTGCACTTGGCCGTGACCAGGTTTCCATCGCAAACTGACACTACACTAATTAAGTTTATGTATTAGCTAAAGGCTAGGTTTAATTACAAGAGGAACTGAAGTGCATATGTGCTTGTCTGTACACTGATGAGACTTGTGCATTGCCTAACGGTCGTTCATCAAGTAAAATTAGCAAACAAGTCTGTTCCTGACAACTGATTAGTTAATAATAAAACTTTCCTTCAACACTGCATTCATCGTGTCCTTTACCTCATAACTGTACCATAGTGGTTTCGCAACAAATAACCTGAATTGCCTGGTGGAAAATTGGAACCATCATGTAAAAGATTTAGACGGGTTCACATCCCGTGCATAGTCCTTAGACGTCTTACAGATGTCCTCCGAATGTAGGCCGAAAGTATCCGGCAGTCCTGCCGAGTGTATGTAAACGAGGAAAAGATGCCTGCTCAATACACCAATCAAGCAAGAGTGCAAGCATATATCGGCTTTATTCTTTAGCGAAAATAACTGTTTGTATATTGTTCATCTATCTAGAGTTTAACACATATAATTATTGATTTGAAATACGTTGCTGCAAAATGATTTTTTGATAATCACTGAAAAATAAATTAGCACACTGTGATCATCAGATGATTAGCAAGGAAGGGTATCTCTGCCTTTTTGCGTTCCTTACTGAAACGTGTTTCATGCTAAAGCATTGCTATAGGCCAGATAAAACCGAAATATTCAGCATCCAAATTGATGGGGCAAATCGCACGCGTTAAACTGCTGCCAGCTACTGGTATCTATACTACTATAAGGACGGGGACCAGTCGAGTACACGGTTGAGTGACAGCTGGATATGTAGGTTGTTTCCTCTAATGCATGATGCGTTGTACAAATTATTTTTACCGTCTCACTCGTGTAAATATACCTTTCACTAATGAACTCATAATTATGCAGGCAGCGTACAGCTGGCCTTGGCAGCAAGAAGTGTGAGCGTGCCATGGAAAACGTGTGGCGTGTGATGTTGATAATTTTCTCTCAGCTTTTGTGTCTTCGTTCATTTTTTTCTTCATAAAATCTCATTAAATTGTTTTTGCTTTTAGTTTCTAATCTAAGCGGGACTGTTAGTGTAAAAAGAATATTTTTAAATCACGACATTCCCTGTGCGCACGAGATCGCCGTATCTTAGCCGGTTTCCTTTCGTGCTGTTTTATAAGAAAAACGATTTAACTGAATCAAGTACTGAAGAGAGTCAGAAAACCTGAGAGAAAATGATCAAAGCCACAGCCCTTTACGTTTCCAATGGCCCGCTCACAGTTATTGCCGCCAAGGCCATTTGTGCACATGGGTGAATCGGGATGGGCTCCAAGACGCACAACTGGGCCTGTTTGTTCATACGGATCTGGATCGCGATCAGTGATCCAAAAGCTGGTTCGCACAATCCGTTAGGACGGTTCTGGTGTAAGTGACCCAGCTCAAGATCACTGATCCGCGATCTGGAACTGTGATAAACAAACAAGCCTTTAGTTCCAAAGACTAGGGATGTGAGCACGAGGGCATGGTTATATGTCATTTCCAGCCAAGCAGTGCAAAATATGGATGTTAATATGCAGTGCCCAGTGGATGCAGCTTTGACATAATTATCGTGCATGTTTCACAAAACCATGCATGCTCCCCATTTTTGTGCATATTCCTAAACACTATTTTTTTTAAACTTTGTATTCTTCTTCAAAGTATGCAAATTCGTTTCATACATGTACTCCTATTTGGTCAAATGCATCGAAAATGCACTTTTTAACAAAAGTCTTCCCTGAATGACATTGCAGCAACAGCGCCCGCAGTTATCCAAGAAATCACGGAAAACCTTGTATTTAACACTGTGTATCCAGATTTTATTTACTGAAACATTTCTGAGAAAGGGATTCATGATTGCACACTGTTGTGCACGTAAACAACAATGAATCAGAAAAGAAGAATATTCAGTTCAGAAAAAAACAAAAATTCATGACTTTATGCTGTGCAAACCAAAGTGACACTTGAGCTTTCTTCCTGGGATGTTCTCAATTTTCATTAAGAATATTGAAACACCCGTTAGCATACTAATAAGGCGTTGAAATAGCCTTTGAAAGAGTGTAGCAAAAGCTTAAAAAGTGGTTAACTGAGACACAAAGGTGCGTTTTAATAAAATTAAGGGTTGCAGCTATGTCGAAAGCAAATTTCAAGTGGAGTGTGTGCAAGGTTCGGGCATGGTGCGCAGGCATGTGAGATAGGCAACCAGCAACGCGCTGGAGGTACGCACCCTGGTATGGCGTATGTTGCTGGCAAACCACACGCCGGCCTGCTGACTCATCAGTACTTGTAGCCAACTCAAATCCGCGATCCGCTACGGAGAGTACCCTTAAACGCGAAACAAAATTCCCAACCCTAGGCTATGCCCTAAACCCTGTCCCCATTCGCGGTCCGCACCGAACCACCACCAGCCTCACTACCCAGAAATGTCCGCGTATGTGAAGCGCCAAACCCGCCTGACGCCGCAGCAACAGTCGCCCATAACTCGAGATCCATGTCCGCCCACGCACTTGCTGGGTCCGCTGCCTAGTTCAGGCAGAAGGCTCATTGTAGGCTCGCTACCCAAACCCGGGAAATTGGTGCGACTGTGCAAATCGTCTCCGCGTGTTTCAGCAATTCTCCAGCCGGGGCAGGGTAATTTTCGAGATAAACCGCCATGAAGGTATGAAAGGAGGACAACCATTTATCGACGGAGTTGATTTTCTTTCGTGCTGCAGCCGCCGGTTCAAAGACCATGCGACCTCCCTCAAGGGACAGCATCATTTCTGTCCCTCATGGGCGAAATCGATACGGTACCGTGAAATAATTGGCCTGGAATGCTAGGGGTTTTCCCCGCCTGTATGAGAAATCTCGACGGCGTTGACGGATTACATTGATCTTCGTTCGCAGTAGCCGGATAGTCCTTACGTTTAGAAACAACTAAAGCAGTGTGGAAATGTTGTGAGCATCAGGCTCAAACTTATATTGATTTACAATGGTTAGACCACGTTGGACACAAAACCTCGATAACAATTTGGGTAAAAAGGATATTCATGGAGGTCGTCCCTCAGTCACTGCGGAGCAATATACTAGGCCTACATGTGTCACTTCACTCAGCGGATACAATACGGATTCAGGTTAGACTCGTTTGGAAAACGCCCATAGAAGTTTTGGTCGCCTGAGCTGAATACCGTACTGTGGACTACTGGTAGGCCTACGATCGGCAGCTTATATTGCGCGTGCTAACTGGCCTCTGAATTTCTTCTCATTGGATTCTGGATTTTGAGAGTCGTTTGCATTTTTTACATTGTTGTGGGGTAAGTACCCATTAACTGCAAACTGAAGAATCGTATCCAAACGCCTGTAATTAATCGTGTTCAAAAGAACACCGACATTTTACTTTGTGTCTGTATGCACCAGGTGCATATGGGAAAAAGGCACCATATGCCTGGAGCTATGACCACATAGTGTGAAGTGGGGGTCTATGCAGACCGAATGTACGGGTACAATTCTTGACCGCAACTAGGACTGACTGATCCCTCAAAGATTTTTTGGGGGGTTGGATGACTATCGATTTGAAAAGAACTAAGAACTCGTAGTGGTTCAGTTGCTCTGTTGCAGCATGGCTTTGCCCGCACTATTCATTGCACGAACATGTATGCTCACCCGTGGTTCACCTGATGCTGTCGGTATACCAATGTAGTTTTCACGTAGATTATACGGGGTGGTGCATGACAGGGAAAGCCATGTTCCAGTCCCGTCCCCTGCCACTATCATCGGCTTCTAATTCGATCGAAAGAGGCTGTGGTGAAACGCCGTAGCTAGTGTTCGATGTTTGCGAATGCCGCATGGAAACGCCGAACGGCGTGTTGTCAACATAGCACGCATCGCATGAAACATAAATCGTTAAAATATTTCTTCTAGGGATTTTCCTGAAGATATAGCCAACATATGTCTTTGCAAAGGACATTAGTATTAGTGATGACATACATGACAAAGCGAAAAGTAGAAAACTTTTTCATTAAAAAGTGATATAAGGTCATTTTATGTAACACCTTCATTTAATGTCCTCAACAGTGAGTACCGATGATCGGTATCATTAAATCCTACTGAATTCTCCACCACTCGAATATCAACTGGACTTTCGGCTAGGTAATGAACTGCCGTGACAGAATAAAATCACAGCATGATCCAGATTCTTAAGTTCATGAATTTGGCTTTAAAACACTTTTGCAAGCTAATTAGCATTAGGATGGTCTTTAGTTCAGCGCTGGCTTTACCTTTATTGGTTTTGCTTTGTAAAAACCCCAGTTGCGAGAATATCATGACTTTTTACAGGAAGCGGAAATAAGCGAATATTCACTGCGAATATTATCCCAAAAGGGGATGAGTCAATGGATATGAAACCCGGATGCTGCCAACACCCAGACAGTCTTTCTAATCAACAGGCTGCAGGGTCACGGCATATTGCGTTTTACTTCCGTTCGACAAATAAGCAAAAACGATTTAAACTATTGCGGCAGTTTTATTCATGCCTCTCATTCTGACTTGGTGTGCATGAAATTCAAAACTGATTACATTGGACTTTGTGTATGTATTGAAGAAGGCTTCAACTGAATTCGTAAAACAAACAACACAGAATCGTGACAAAATGCGACATGAATGCGAATCATTTTAGCCACAAAATTGTTGATGAGGAAATCGTGCTCGGCGAGTAATGCAGGAATTAACGTAGGCCTATAACCAGTGTTGAGTTGAGGTCGATATGGAAACGGAAGAGAAAAATATGCATCTTGCGAAAAACTGTCAACAAATCTGAAAACTTCAAATCTTTCTTCTCCATAGCGCACTAAAATTCAGGATAACTCGAGTTCTTTGGTTCAGACCTCCAAAAATCGTACCGAAACGTTAGAAAACCACTGCTTACGAAGACAGCTTCGACAAAAATCAGCAGTAGTTTTGCCCGCTCTGTTACTATTTACGGATTCTATTTTTCTCAAATACAATTAGCAATGAGCTTAATCCAATTGTGAAAAGAATTTGGGTCTGGCAATGTTATTTACGAACAGAGAGAAAGAAAGGTCTCATTTAAAGAAATGAAATAGCTGCTAACATGGCACAAATTTTCAAATCCCCCAAATTCAAATTACCTTTACCTTCAAAATCAGACAAGTTCAATTCAAAGTTTCCCGCTAAACGAACGTGACAGACGACTGGCGGCATGGAGTAAGGACACCGGAGTTAAAACTCTGGCACTTTAACGTGCTCGATGGTCGACGCCGCTGGATCAGACAAATAACAGAAAGCATTCCAAAAGTGCTCGATTGTTGTCTGCAGTTCAGCTGTTAGACATTTATTTTTTGGCAAGTATATCCCAGCGATACTTGTTGTGACGGATGACGACAAAAAGAACTCCCTTGATGACGAATTACTGTTTACCCTTGCATTGTACCAGTACCAACTTTGACTATGTATGTACGTACGGTTCAATCTGCAAGTAATATAAAACCAAAAAATACAGTAAGTCTCTAGAATCATGGCAAAATACACTTGGGCACATACGAATCAATTACAATGAGAACAAAATGAATTAAACGGACTGATTTGATCCCCAAACTGATGGAATTGTGTCCGTGAATTATTTCCTCATTAACAACTACATGTACACGTGACCTAGTATATCAATGTTTACATTAAAATTAACATGCAAGGCACCAGAAATTAACCTTGGTTGACAGTAAGCCAAGCAAACTGAAGCAATTGATGTCGAGAACCATGTCACATCTATAAAACGTGTATCGCTAATGTTACCCAAATCTTACCCCAAAAAGTTGACCCAAAGTAACTATGTCTAATGACTGTAATTATTACTCGCCTTTATACGCAATAATCTCTAAACCTTTATCTAAATCCCAAAGCAATTATATGTACTCACAACATTGGGCGTCTCAAATATGAAGCAAAATCAAAGGAAATCTTTGACGATTTCCTTCAGTTAACAAGAAATGTCACGATGTTGGCGCGCCAAGAGCTCCCTCTCTTGACCAAGAAAAGTATACATCTATGACGTCACGAACAAACTGGAAAAACTGTCCTACCCGCAACACTTGTGGTGTTTTGCTTGCATACAGCTTATCGCTCTTCCATGAAAGAAAAAGCCCTAAATTTAGACCTACATGTAGGCCTACTTTTACCATCGTGAATAAAATTTTTTTAACTACATTTTGAACCACAATTTCCCCATCAATGCAGAGTTGTAATTAGATTTTTGTCCCCCAAAACTTAACTTGCACTTGCTGGGTCCGCTGCCCAAACCCGGGAAATTGGTGCGACGCTGTGCAAATCGTCCCCGCGTGTTTCAGCAATTCTCCGGCCGGGGCAGGGTAATTTTCGAGATAAACCGCCATGAAGGTATGAAAGGAGGACAACCATTTATCGACGGAGTTGATTTTCTTTCGTGCTGCGGCCACCGGTTCAAAGACCGTGCGACCTCC
>NW_019091584.1:392204-406173 GCF_001949145.1 Acanthaster planci | reverse complement strand
AGTCTCAAGAAGGAAAAGCTAGGACATAAAGGTGGGTTTTTAATCTCTGGGCAAAGAGTGTGGGGTTATGTGTTTCTCTCAGATCTACCGGGAGGCATTTAGAGTGAGTGGATTACCATCGGGGACAAAAGCGCCACTGAAGCGATGAGCCACACAGCACTGGTGCATGCTAATCTGGCCCCTATTGAAAAGAGGTCAGCAGCGCACTGAGCCAGGTTGGTGAACAAAAGAAACTTATATAGCACCACACAATCTGGGCTCTTTTTACAAGGCTGCAGGCCCGGCTGAAATACTCACGCGTCAGTAGATTTTGTCTGTCAGGCTAGAGTGGACACCAGACAGTCCTTCACATGTTTGGAAGTGTCCAGTAAATGAAAATAGGAATTTTTAAAGAATTTTGAAAACAGAAAGAAATGATAATTATTCCGGACTAGCTTCATCAACATTGATAACTGTCCCCGGCAGCAAGTAGTCAACTGCTTGAGCAACGATGGGGTGATGGTCAGCGACTGTCACAAGGATGAAGAAGTGATAGTCCGGAGATGGTGTAATTCTGTGCTGTTCTGATGTTCGCATCTCACTGGTTCTGAGTTGGTGGATTTGTTGGGCACAATCACACGACAGTGGAAAGTTTCAGAAACACAATGTACCGTGTAAGAAGAAAAGAAAATACACTCGGGAAGTAAATATTCAATAAATGTGAACAGGCAAAAGTATAGTCCCCCAGTTCCATTACAAACGGAGAGAGCAAACCAAACTTATCCACTTGTCTGATCCGTCAAAGATTCCATTAAAACAGTTACCCTGCATAGAAATGGGTCAAACAGTCCACTTTGTTGCATATGGGAAAAGTCTTTCATAATTTCTCAGATACAGGTGCATGGTACTCATTGCAGCTTTTCACGGAAACTATGCTAAAAGTAACTCATAGGAAATTCCCATTGAAATTCATGCTAATTGAATGTCGAAATATTTCACCAAATATTTCTTTCCACAAATTCTTGTTCATTACATTAACCCAAACCGGGCAAGTCAACATGAGAGCAAAATACTCTAATGCAAGGGGGTGCTCTTCAAAATCTGCATCATTCTGGTGCCAATCTCACAGTAAAGTTTCCACCAGAATAAAGGTTAAGTTGTGGGAAAACACCTTTACAGCACCTGCACTAAAGCTAACATTGCTTCCAAATGTTTATTCATCATAATACATCCAAGAGCAAATGTCAAGAGAAGAGTTACCCACACGCTGTGTTACCCAGAGTATGTGACACAACCTCCATCCGTCATTGTCTAAACAAAGACGCCATGTTTGCAAAATCAAGGCACATTTTCTTGAAATTATTTATTTTTAGGAAATGGCGGCACCTCTAATTCTTTTTGTCCTAATTCCAAATGCTTAATAATTCAACCAAGCAATATTCGAGGTTACATTGATATCACGAAACAAGTTGCGTATCCGAGTTGGTAGATTTGTAGGGCAAAACTATAAAGTGTTGGAAAGTTTTGGGAACAAGCCACGGTCACACAGTTGTGTCCCACTTTCCTACCAACTGAAGATTCTAGAACAAAGGCAGGCCAATGTGCAGGTGATTCAGTCCAATATCCTTACTGCATTCCTCCAAAAGCCGCCATGTTGTTGCCCCTGACAACCATCAGATGAATATTCAAACTCTTTAAACACGAATTAACACACTGAAAGAAACATCTGAAGTGTAGACAATAACAAATGGTTATAGGACTTTCAATCATTAACCTCTACATGATTAAAAAATTCCAAATTACCATCCTTACTAAATCAAGTAAGCAATTTTTAAGATTACATAAATACCAGAAAACAAATTGAAATTGTGTACCTGATTTGATGGATTGTTAGGGCTCACCCATGCAGCAGTGTAAACTCTTGGTACAAGCCACCACCAAGTGGTGGCGCCCCACTTACCCTCCAACTGAAGGTTCCAGAACAAATGTAGGTCAACATACTTGCAATATACATGTACATTACTCACATGGCATTGAAACTGTACGGTATGCATGCATGTATGTACATTTAGGCCGTCAATGAAGCTCATCTCAAGTTCCAACATTGTACATGTACATGTGTATTTTGCAAGTTTTGTTAAAACTCTGTTGCGAAATGTGTTTCAGAAATATTTTCTGCTACTGTCATATTGCATCACTGCATTACACAATTGTGTAGTTGCGCATTGAAACCTGAAATGTACATCCATACAGATCTCATTTAAGTTTGGAATGAATTAAGAATTGTTTTAAATTTTGAAAAATGATATTCGGGGGGGGGAGATTGCTGTTTCTTTGAATGCTGCTCAGTTCCAGAGGTACTTGAATCCCAGTGATTACATGCCTATTTCAGGAAGGAGCACAATTGCTGAAGTGGAAAAGGGTGTCCAGCACATTCTAATTGACATCATCGCCAAAGACAGCAAAGTAGTGAACAGTCTCCGAAATCTGTAAGTTGAAAAGCACGCAGCCCATCAGTTCAACCTACGTGTTTGGGAAGAAGAGATCTCTGGCCATGGCCCAAGCCAAGGGTGGCTCTAGATTGATTTTATTTTGGGGGGGGGGTTGATGCTACATTTGGGGGCATGTTACTTGTTTTTGGAAGGAATGAGTAAAAATGTACGTACTATTACGTAAAAACTCAATGTCATGTGGAATTGAACTTTCACATTTGTGCTGTTAGTGTCTTTACGTGCATGCTAAGTTTCAAAATGATTGGGTGTGTGACACACAAGGTCTTAGTATCCCCCTGGCTGTGAGATGGTCCCCCAAAAAACTGTCCGTTTAGCTTGCACATTGTAATAGAATGTGTATCAACAAAACTTTAACCTAAAGGAACCTCAAACATTTTCCAAACATTGACCATGTTTTGCCTTCCTTACTCAGTGATGCAAGGAAGAAAAAGGTTTTAAAAAACTGCCCAGAATTATGGCTGTGCAGACCAAAAGAAGTATTTAAGACTGATGGTTAGTACTAGTGAATGAAAAATGGCCACATGGTATCGTGTTGATTGTTAGATGGACCAGTTGCAACTGCATGCATTCATTGATAACACACATTGAGGCCTTGTTTGTTTCATCTGGATCACGATCGGTGATCTGTCGTTGATTTATGGATACCAAAACTCGCCCAAGGGATGGTGCAAACCAGCGTTAGGATCACTGATCGAGATCCAGATCTGAGTGAAACAAATGGGCCCTGAAATTTACAGTTTTTTGAATCTCTACTAAAACTCAAGAATTACAATCTCAAAACAAGATAAATTTGTGGACAAACTCACAGCTGTTAGGGAGTTTTTCATTTTTCAGCTTTATCATTTTTGTTAGGGAAAGTTTCCTCTGATTTGTCTGAAATTCTCACAGTGATCCCCACTTATAAGATTGATAAAGGTGCGAAGTGACAAAACAAAGTCTTTCTCTGTAGGTTTTGTGTATACTTTAATAGTATACACAAACTATTAATAGGTTGTGTGTATACTAGGTTAATAGGTTTTGTGTATACTTTTATAGACTTTAATCTTGTGTAACGTGACCCCTGATGACGTCACCGTGACAAATTCTATTTTGACAGCCCCATGGGTTGATGGACTACATGTGCTCCCAACACAAGTCAATCAGATGTATGAATGCACCAATCTTTAACTTCAGAAAAATTTGCACCAGCCTATGGAGAAAAACTGCAGCTTTAAAGTCATGTTACGTGATTTGCATTTATATTGGAAAAAATTATGAAATATTATTTGATATTTGGACTCAGGTATATTTGTAGTCAAACGAAGACAAAAAAAATATGATTTCTCTTTCGTTCTCATAGTAATCTTCTGCCGAATATCAGGACTACTCTCATTAAGATCGATAATATTGTGTAGTAGAATAATGTGTACAATACCTATGGAGATAAATTAAATATTCAAAATTCAAAAATAAATCATGTGATGACGTTGTCATGACGTCATTATTTTAGTATCTTCTTAGCCTTAGAGTAGTTCCTTATTGTAACTGATCAAGATCTAAGATTGCTAAGTGACGAAAATGGTGCCCCTAATCTGTGTACAAAGTCTATGGGGAAAAATTAAGTATTCAAAAATCAGTAATGAAAAATTGATGATGTCATGTTTCATTATTGTGCAAAGTTTGAAGTCGATCAGATTTATTATGGTACCAAAGTCGATTGGCTGGAGAAATAGTCTGAAAAATGTGGGAAAAAAATTACGAAAACCACAGCTGTTTCGGCAAGAATGCCGAAACAGCTAAAAATGATTGAAAATGTAAAATTCACAAGCAGGAAGATGGAACCAGTATTGAGAATTAAGTCACCAAAACCTCTTGATTTTGATAGTGCGATGCATTCAGCCGCTGTTTCAGGACGCCTTTCTATGCCCTGCGACAAGGTGGAATGGGCGTATTGTTTCTGCCTTGTCCTTCCATTTGTGTGTGTGGGTGTGTGGGGGGTTGTTGGTGGGCCTTCCCCAGGTTATGGGGACAGTTTCTTTTCTGTTTTTCTTTTTTAGAAATACAGACCACATTTTGGGGACAAAAATTTGTGCCAGTAGCTTTTCTGGTCCATACAGAATAGGTGAGAAGACTGTTGAAGCGTATATTCCGACTACGGTACAACTGTGTGTGTGTCCAGAATATTAATGTCAGCATGATAACTTGAGAAATCTTCGACATTGTGAACTTAAAATTTGGTTTGTGGAATGCTTTTGGTAAGCCCAAGAATCCCACTGTATTTAGGGCTTTAAGGTCAAAGTCATAGTGACTGAACAAGAGAAATCTATCAACATGATAAGTTTGAGAAACATTTTGCGTGGGAACTTCAAAGTTGGATTGTGCATTGTTTTTGATGTTTTTGATAATATGCCCATAAGCCTATTGCATTTCAGCCTGAAGAGGTAAAGGGTAAAGGTCACAGTGAATAAAACACAACAAATCTTGGATATGATCGGAAATCAAAGTTGTGTCTAGGCATGGGCTTGGTGGGGCATTTGTGCTTGGTAACTCATCACTTTTCTTCATGTGTTAGAGTACAGACATGCATGACCACATTTGTTCCGTTCGTGCGTTTCATTTGCTGAGTGTTTTGCATGGCTTAAAATCCTCAAACTTGTTGACCCAGCAACGATGTCACCTCGGACAGGTGCACTGCAGTGCATGTACATATACTGTAGATACCCATTCAAGCCAGTATGGCATGATGATCACGCATGATCTCAAGTGAGCATATTTGCAGTGTAGAAATTGATTGCGCCTGTCCTATATTCCCTTTGCAGACCAGTGGCTGTGAGTAAGCCACACAATGCTCGGTTTCTCCTGTGGGGGATCCTTACTTTTGACAACTTGTTTTCCTTTTAACAGCGTGAGGCATGCCTACGTTACCGTCCAGACGACCCTGAGACAACTCACGGAAGAAAATGAAGTCAACAGAGACACCTACTCGCTCTATTTTGATTTTTCTGCATCAACGAGATCAATCAAACCTCACCAGGTGAACACCCGTCGGAGTTACTCATCCATATAAGGCTCATGCCAGGTGCCATTGCCCCTAACAGCTTTAATTCCTACCAGGTCGGTCAGTCACGAGAACTGAAATGCCAGTAATGAGCCAGCAATCCAGCCTGAGCAGAAGCATCGGCTGAAGAATGCCATGTTGGTGGGGAGAGTTCATTTTGTTGGTAGCAACGTGACCGTAACGCATGCATTTCCTAGTCATTTGTGAACCAGCAAAGTGCTGTTCCCACCAAAGGAGCCTATATTGCCAGGAAAGTTGCGCCCCCTGTTGGTCCCGCTCAAGCCTCATTAAAACCCCATCAGTGCCAAGCATGCACCCACCGTAGTACACAGTCTCATGTAGATGTATGTGTTGAGTAGATAATATATATTTGTTGTAATGCAAAAATTTGAAATATTTTATAAAGATAAAGTACATGTAATTGCAATGAATGGAAGTTAATAAGCATGGTGTCATGAACAAATGAACAATGCTGACACTTGGTATACCATCTTCAGGTCAAGTGAATAGGCAGAATATATGTAAGGTCAGTTCTCTCATTGCTTCTGGTGTCAAAAGTACTAATGCGTGAGGCTGTAAATTGAATAATTGGTTGATTGAAGTTGTTTAAAAAGGTTTCCATGGAGGGTTGAAGGGGGGCCCTAATACTTCTGTGTGGCTCTTTTCTAACCGGTTTAAAAAGTTTGAATATATTCCACCAATCCTTTCCCAGCTGTACATGCACATTACATTTTTTTTTATTTTGTTTAGCGTATTCCATAAATCATCCAATAGCATGGGTGCCAAAACTGGTTGTCATGAGTTGCATTTTCGTTTTAATGTGCCTGTGAAATTCATTATCTTCCCCACCGACTATCAAAAGGCACAACCATCGTAATCTTTTTGATGCAAGACAGATGCTTGTGAGAACTTCGCCACTGTGCCACAAATTTTTATCCTTTGATCCAATTTAAAAAGAGGTAGCTACTTGTCTTTGGTTGTCCAGGTGCTTGCCATAAATAGAGCCGAGGGGCAGAAAGTCTTGTTGGTGAAATTGGTCATCCCAACCAGCACCGTGGCCGGCTTCAAGGCATCCTGCCAAGGGCAGTGGGTGCCCAGGAGAGGCTGCCCGGAGCTGGTGGTCAAGCTGTTTCAGGCAGCCATCGATGAGGCCTGCAGTAAGCGCCTACTGCCCATGATTACTAGAGAAATCAGGTGGGAAGGCTTTGAATAGATCTGACAATTAGCATGGACAGTGTAGTAGTCACTTTCATCAGCACAAATCCCTGGGTGCCCATCAAGGTAATAGACCAGGAGCACAACGTTGCACTTTGTTTACATGTGCGCTTTCCTATCGGTGCTCAAAGGACCGTGTCCCACTTCATTGCCATAGCAATGCACATGTAAACAAAGCTTGATGTCATGACGTTGTAGGTCTATTCAAATAGTTTTAAGCCAAGTCACAAGGCATTCAAAGGAACATTCCTCTGCCATCGTCCACCCTGTTTACTTTTAACTGGTCTTGTGAAAAGACTTGACCACAACGTTGACTATTGATCTGCTCAAAGGCCATTTTTCAAACTGAAGCCTCCTCTTAGAATTAGGATTCATTCATCTCTTGGTCCTTGATCTTATTCAAACTACTTTCGGTATAAAGACATACAACTACTGTTCATGTTATGTTTATTTTTGCATTTGGCCAAAAGCAATTTCTCGAGGTTCCATCCCAGGAGGCATAACCAAGTGAAATGAAATACCCAATCTTTCACCTCGTAAAATTATTGTCTCCATTGCATGAATGTGAAACATTTGTTTTATAAAACACTTAAATATATTGTTTTCGGAGGTAAGTCTGTGTTTTCCTTTCTCACTCTGGCATAAACTTGGGCTAATAAGTTGTCTTGCTTCATGCTTGAACAGACATCCCCAGGGGTCTTTGTGAATTGTTTATATTGATTTACAGTCATTTGCAAAATGTTACATGTAGGACCAACCATGCAAAATGCATTAACCTGAAGAAAAACCCAAACTGAAACCAATCAATCATGCCAACTTATGTTTATTTCCAATGTGTAACCTCAGTACTATGTATCTTGGTTAAAAAGATACTTGACTTCATTTCCATGATTTGAAATGTGAACAGTCTAATATCTAGTGTGCCTTCCTTTATTTCTGATTACCCAGTATGGCTTTTTTTTCCCATGGGGCCTTTCAGACAAAATGTCACACCTGCCTTTGCCAAAAAAAAGTCATTCAAATGGGTATATAGCACTACACTGATGTTATGCACCACTGTAGAAACATGTTAAGTATGTCGTCAATGAGACAATGTAATGCAGGCCAAGTGACAGTGATACCAATAAAATTCCAGGTGGTTTTAAACTTTTGCAAATGACTGTCAATGTAATTTCTTTATATGAGAAGCATCAGCTGAAGAAGTTTCATTAGTCTGTGAAACTCTCTCCACCCCAAGCACTAGAATATCCTGGGTACAATGCTTACCATGCACGCTCTGTCTAGTAGCAAAATGCATCTTTTTCTTCATCTACAGATCTCTCTGAATGTTGTCTTTTCTGTTCTTTCTTCCACAGATCCAATTTGACCAAGTCAGCCGAGAAGGCGTCCGTGGACGTCTTTGCCCAGAACCTGCGCCGTCTCCTCCTGACCCCGCCCGTAAGAGGAAAAGTCGTCATGGGGATTGACCCCGGCTACAAACATGGCTGCAAGGTGGCTGTCACGTCCTCCTTAGGTCAGCCAACAAAAAGTTCTTATTAAGCTTGACTATTGCATTTTCCGAGTAATACACTCAGCTTAAAGTATAGTTGTTCTGTAGAGTGATTTTTTTTCTTTTGTATTTTTTTAGCATTGAGTATTCCATTAGATTGCTTGATGGGAGATGCACTCACAGTTTAATACAGTATGTGCCCTCTGCATTGAAAATGCGGAACATATTGGTGCTGAAAGAAAACTTGTTTGTCTGCAATGGCAAATGCTTCATAGCTGTGAGGCATTTTGTTGAACATATGTTGCACACACTACATTCAATGCAAGTTCATCACCAGTATTCTCACACAGTGAATCTTTCAGGGGCTGTCATAAAAACTCTTAAGGCAGTCATGGTACCAACATTATAATTCGAAAGGCAAAGTCTGATGGTGCAGATGAAGCGCTTGTATAAGGTCTGCTTCTTAGTTAATGTAATACAGAGCCTACCAGGAATTGTATTTGTTTCTAAGTACCGTAGCATTTGTCAAAATGAAGGTAAGATGAACAACTCCAGGATTTCACTTTCTGTCCAGGTTTAGGACAAGCTATCGCACTGGCTGGAGAAACAAAAAGTGTTAATTAATTCTTTAGTTAACCAGGGTAAAGCCCCGTCGGTTACAAACTGTTCTCCCAAGGAGCTCCAAAGGAGAAGACAATGAACAAACGATCAATTTAAGAGGTGGATGAGAGGGGGACCCACAGAATCAAACTGAGGACCCAGTCCGGGTGTCAATATTGGCAAGATTTTAACCCAGGTCACAGAGGCGGAATGCAAGGCAAGCACTGCTGTACCAACCTGACTTCCCTGTCCCACAGACAGGGGATTCACCGTACCAGGGGACACATTACAGTATCGGAGGGAAGTATTTTTTTTTTGAATGGGAATGCACAAATGTGAACCTCAGCACTTTGTCTTCAGTAGCACCATCTTTGCTTTCCTTGAAAATCCAGGTCAGGTTCTCGAGACTGGTGTGGCATATCTCCATGGCAACAGAGGCCGGGAAGAATCCAAAAAGATTGTAGAAATGGCAAAGAGACACGGGTGAGGAATCACGTAGAGTCATTTTTCTGTGAGACGATATTATTTGATGTGGGGAGAAACTAATGTGCTAAGAGGGGCTCAGATCTCAATTTGAAAGTGGAAGTGCAGTGTTGTAGTCAAGACTATAACAAGACCAGACACAAGACCATGCACAAGACCATGCACAAGACCATGCACAAGCCCAGTCGCAGGTAACAGTGGGAAAATGACAAAGGAATGCTTTTGTTACAGCCCATTTGAATAGCTTGTGAGTTGTGACTTGAATTCAGACTGGAGGTCTTGTGTTGGTCTTGTGCTGGTCTTGTGAAGGTCTTAAATGGTCTCGACTGTAACACTGGAAGTGGAGGAATGATTTAAAAACTTTCTTGAAATAATTGCAGACTTGTGTACGAAATTTTACTCCATGATTTTCCTGCATTTAGCGAAAATCTTTTTCCTCTTGCTGTTATTAATAGAGGAAATTCAGTTTTTTATCTTGAGTAGGATACATAAAATATTGCAAAAGAAATATCATTTATAAGCAGTAGGCAAAATTGACTGCCCATTTTGAGCGTAAAAGTCAAGTTAACTTATACATGTAGTTTTTTCAACCCTAACACAGTAACAGCTTGTCCTTAATCCTCAATTTTTCACCAAGCCTCTTTTTTTAATATACATGTATATGGTAAGAATTTGAAGTTAATCCTGCGATCCAAAGTCAATCTTTGTAACATACTCATGTCACTTGCTCAGTACACAGTATATTTTGCTTTGTGTAAAGATGGGGAAAACCTTAATTTCCAGGTTGACATGGTAGTCATGGGCGTGTCCATGTCAATTCATTCTTAGCAAATGCCACTTTTTCTCAGGATTTGTCAGACTGTCCATGCTAAAATTGAAGGAGTGCGAGTGGCCAAGTGATTAAGGTTTGTGACTCCAGACCAGAGGGTCAGGGGTTTGAATCCAGCTGCTAGCCATGAGTAGTTGCCTTGGGCAAGCCACTTAACGCCTGCTTGCTTCTCCCCACCCAGAAGTTTAAACGGGTACCGGCATTACCTGGGGATCAATTTTTGCTTGGATTGGCATCCCATCCAGGGGTGGATAGACATTCTAAGTTGTTTCATGCCAAGGAAACCGGAGGTGAACAACAGTCCGATGAGCCAGATAGCTTGAAAACGGACTTGCTTGCCACGTTGCTTTGCTAAGTAAATAATTAAGCCTGTCAACCCATGTACAGCTTGGCATTTGACCTTTTATCAGGTGCGAAACTCTAGCCTTGGGCAATGGCACAGCCTGCAGGGAGACGGAGAGCATCCTGTCCAAGCTCATCACCACCAAAGCCTTTGGTCACCTCAACGTTATGTATTGGTAGGTAGCACGCACAAACATGGCATTAATCAGATGCTGCTTTTTTGGATAATCTTAGGTTTATACTTGAGAGTTGACAGATGCTGAATTCATATTGACCCTTGGCAGCCTCTCCATTCGGCACAGTACGGAGCCCTGTCTTCTTTTTTTTTTCTTTTTTTTTTTGAGGAACCTAGAACAAGTTTAGTATCATAGCAAGAGAAAAACGACAAAATAAAATTAGGGTGAGATTTGTCAGGACTTTTCCTTTTATAAGAAATTTTCAGACAGTCTCTTTTTAAAACTTGGAAATCCTAGGTGCACCATTAAGGCGGTTTTACCCATAAAAGTTAATGGAGAGTACAAGAAATGGGTGATTCAAAGGGCACCCTTGGGCAAGCACAAAGGTGTTCAATAGACTCTACACTGCTTTGGGGCCCTGAAAATCTCAGGTTATTATTTCATGAATGATTTCTATTTCCTCTAATGTCATCCCTGAAATTAGTGCCATAGGTTCCTTCATTTTAAACACTTAACTAATTGATGCCATGCAGGTAGTATTGAACTGCAAACTCGTTCCAGGCTTGGGGTTACTTACTGCCAAAATTCCAAGTGTATAAAGTGACAGGATATCACAGCTCCGGTCCGTTTCTCTAACTTGGATTTAAATGAAGACCCTCAAAAGTCTTTTGTCCCAGATTTGTCCAACATTTCCTACCACACAGTGTTCACAGTTCCACAATGTTCTGTGGGTACATGTACATCAAAATAGGCTTGCCTTTCCCGTGTATCCCATGAACAGGTTGGTAGAGCACACAGAGGCTGGCCAGGTCGTCTTTTACATATTCACTTTTCTTAGCACATGACCAAAGACACATACCCTGCCACCGTCATCACACACATGAAACCCTTGATATAATTTAGCAAGTTTAGATGTTTCATCACTCAGCCGTCTTGGATTTATTTAATCAGGTATCTCTTCACAAAAGATTGTTTCTGTCAGGTGAGATTTATCAGGATGTTGTGTTTTTACATATAAATGTTGATATTGAGCATAAGAAAAGGGTTTTTTAAGGGTTGTTGATACAAGCAGATGTCGGTAAACACAAAGTTGTATCATAGACTCTGGGGGATGCTGTTGTGGGGCCTTCTAAGCCTCTGGTGGGTTTTTTGTCGATATTTCATTTTCCTTCAGTCTCTTCCCTGTTCTGTGACAAATCTCTTGATGTTCCACCCATTAACAGTCAGCTTTGAGGGCACTTGAGTCCTCTTCCCAACCAACTCCTAGATAGCGGTCTGTCACATTTGGGAAGATGGAGATTAAAGTTCAGAACTTCATTCCTTTGTGATTTAAACCAGCTGAAGTTATCTATTTAGGCCACGTCAGTTTCTGCCATCTCTCCTTGAATCGTTCTTTTCCGTGACATCCAGGCCTTCCAGTTCCTTGCCTTTTTTTACCAGATGGCCTTGTTGATAGCAGAAACCCTTCTGTTGATAGCAATTCTTGAAGCGTATCCTTCCAGCTCTTCTTCCTTCTGGGAGTCCCAGTATTTTATCAACAACTCGTTTCTGCAAACAGCAATTCTACCCAGGCTTCCTGTCATAACACAAGTACCATGCGATTCACTTTGTAAACGTGCAACTGCAGATGACCGATTTGGAAACACTGCCTTCAAGGATATAAGCAACATATTTATGTATGGACAAAGGCCACAACAGGATGGTGGTACAGTTTTGTGCCTGCAGAAATATCAGCAATGAGAATTGAATAAAAGTTATCACAGCATCATAAAATCTACATGTACAAAGCACAAATGATATTGTATGCTTAAACAACCGTGCCCCAGTATTTATTGGCCATTGGCACAAGCCTGATTCATAGTACTTTTTGTTTGTGTGATTTTTATT
The DNA here is from genome assembly GCF_001949145.1 of Acanthaster planci. The sequence continues at coordinate 393,623 of NW_019091584.1, read as the reverse complement.
GTTGCCATTATGGACTTGATTGCAGCATTGTGAATGAAGATGGTGCGTCCGTTTACAGTGTGTCGCCTGAGGCCCAGAAGGAAATGCCTAATCTAGACCCTAACCTCAGAAGTGCTGGTAAGTGGATTGGACAGAATGGACAAAGAAAGTGCTTTCACATTAAGTTTATTTTATTGCAATCCTCCTGCGACATCTCGTTTTTGGCAGGAGAGCTAAGGATTTATATACCGATGATTTAATGTTTGTCATGAGTCATTTTATTTGATTCATTTGTGCGGTGTCAGGAAACATTTTTACGTGCTGTAGTGACATGAGACATGTATGCATGTTTTTTTACCTCCTCAAAAGATGAATGGCACTCTCCCCTGTATCTTGGGTGTGTAAAAATGTCAGAACATCAGAACAATCCACAATGAGCCAGCTCGATGTTTCAAAACAGCAAGGTCATCCAGGCAAAAAAGTACCACGTTAATCCATGCAGAGCTGCGCTGTTTTAGCAAATGACCTCGGACACACTTCGCATTTGGCATGCGCCATTGGAATACTGAACCGGTTCATAGATAAGACCTCTCTGAATGGAATTCTGCATTATGATAGGCAGTCCACATTCCATGTGTTCCTCCTGTCACAGTTACCTCAATCCACAAGTTTTTGTCCTTCCTCGGACTTCGCTGGTTCAGTCTAAATGCTGGTTCGTACTTGGCATAAAAGAGAACGCAAAATTGTAACGTCAGATGAAATAGTCATGCTGCAAATTTGCAACAGTTGAACACATCTCAACTCGAGTGAATTTCACTGCCAACATTTCAAAGTGTTGTAATCGCTTCACTTTTACCCTACTCTGAAAAATGAACAGGCCTCAAAGCAGACACGAAGTGTGATGTATGCATGTTGCGCCCCAACTATAGAGCACCAAAGTGAATACGTCACACGTACAAATGTGTGTGTCAAGGGCATTAGGGCGAGAACCGGCATGAAGCTACACGCGCGCTTATTCCATTCGTTTGTACTGCACTCTCCGGTTCACAGTGATGTCACACTTTACTCTCTAGCGTCTGTCCCAACTATAGTGCCACTGTTTGACTGCCACAGCTGTGGTTGGCAGATTTCTATCAAGACTTTCTTAGCCTTCTCCACGTTTATGCAGCTAGCCTCACACATGACATCATTCATCCAATATATGCCAACCTGGCATCATCTTTTTAAAACTTGTTTCAGGAAGCACAAGTTGTTTATTGGATCGTGATTTTGGCACACGGTTTGGTAAAGATTGGCACTCTGGGCTGTAGTTGGACCAGCCCAACAATAGTACTATGGTTGGAACTGTCCTAGCTGTTGGGACTGACAGTAGGGACATAACAAACTGTGGTCAACAATAGTACTATAGTTGGAACTGTCCTAGCTGTTGGGACTGATAGT
>NW_019091584.1:355030-392119 GCF_001949145.1 Acanthaster planci | reverse complement strand
AGGGACATAACATAAGCTGTGGTCAACAATAGTACTATAGTTGGAACTGTCCTAGCTGTTGGTACTGACAATTGGGACTGACAGTTGGGACATAACAAACTGTGGTCAACCTCCAGGCTGATGAGTTTTGGATAGTCTTACGGTAATGAAGTGATGCTTTTGTGTGTACATCAGTCTCTTGTTAGAATCGGAGAATCGGACAAGAGATCCTAACGTTGATTGCATCTGATGAGATTCTCTTACTTGCATTTCTTTGTACCCCCTTGTATGCAGTATCCATTGCAAGGCGACTCCAAGATCCGCTTGTTGAACTTGTCAAGATAGAGCCCAAACACATTGGGGTGGGCATGTACCAGGTAGGAACACTGGCTGGATCGTAAGGGCCACTCCCGGGATCTTCCCCCACTTGGGAACATGTTGCAACGGTCTTTCAGTGGTTGTCACTCACACTGGCACCTTTGAACGAACTCCTAGCACCTCTGTACAAATCACATCTAGAGACCTGTCCCCAAGGCCACCTGTTTTCACTTCCGAATTTCCCACTTCCATGCGGTTTTTCCATGTCCCTGCAACCACTCTTAAGTTTAAGTGTAGTGTGAACTTACAGCCTTTGATTGTCTTCTTTTTCTTTCACCTTGAGTAGCCTTCGTGGCCCGTTTTGGACGGTGTGCATTAAAAAAAAAAAAACAAATGGAACCACAAATTCTTATCCTGACCAGTTGGCGTTAATGCTCCCTGATGCCTCTGAAGTCTTCCCTTGTTGCACTAAAACCAACGGCACATTCTTTTTCAGTTCGTACGTGTATAAACCCCAATATAGGCCACTCTCATTTGGCCTGCAACATTTATGGACAGCAAAAGTTTGCAGAAATATCCCCGTTTGGTTGTTTTTGATTTTACGTCAAAATTTTATGTCAAATCCAACCAAAAAACACATTTGTCCCATTAATTTTTAAAGAGGGCTTTATTTTATTAAGCATTTAATAATATCTGTATTGTCATCTGGTGTTATGATAGCTGCTTGGTAGTTGTAAACACATTGTGAATTTTTTTTACTTTTACTGAACCAACAACCAGCCGTAGTTTTAGCAGCCACTCCTAGGGAAAAGACGACTGTGACTTGAAAAGAACAGACCTAATAGAGTGATATTGGCTTGACCTTAACCTTTCTCAATCCAACAAGATCTGTCCAAACCTCCCGGCAGATTTTGAAGGATTGGAGAGGGACAGAGTTCAAACTCATTTTTAGACCCCAGTAGAGTTCATTTTAAGTGGAGTGAAAGATCCACGGTTTACCTTTGAAGCAGCATTCATTATGTGTTGATAGTTCCCCTAATGAAAAAACAAGATATCTGTTGAAAAATAAATTCTAAACATAATTTCAAAATACATGTATAAATACCTTAGATGGTTTAGTCATTCCTATAGGTCTCTCTCAAATGACGTCACTTCCCACAGATCGCGACGTACATCAGCATTTTTTGTTAAGCAAAACATGAACGGAGCTAGATTTGAACCGTCAGCCTCTTGAAGATTGCACCCAAGGTCTGACACTTTAAAAAACCAACACAGTGTCGGTCACTCTTCCAGGTGCCATTGTTCTGGAGTGCTAGTTAAAACCACAAATCTGAGCAACCACATGTAAATGTCGCCAGCTGTCGTACACAAAGGCGTGGGAGGGTCATTGCTGATCTCCCAGATCTCACTGTACTGGTAGTGAATGACACATCTGCCGTGAACTGATTTTGTGCCTTGTGCTACATTTCAGCATGATATTCATGACAAGTTTCTGAAGGAGGCACTTGACGGCGTGGTGGAGGAGTGCGTCAGCTTCGTGGGCATTGATCTCAATGTCTGCTCCGAAAGCCTTCTAAGGTACATGCATAGTCAGGAAATAGTCATGTCACAGATATTGATCAAATGTTCTGACTGGGATAAAGATGCTGACCCTATGCACTGTAGGATGCTATCCTAATGTGCATTGATTCTTAGCATTGATGTAATTTAAGATAACATAATTTGCATTGATATGTGATAGCAGCACATGTAAACTGGCCAGGTCAAAGTTGTTATGTGAAAGCTTGTTTGCTTCCTACTCTCCTCAAAGCCATTCGGTGAACAATAGTGAATGAAAGTAAATGTATATACCGCCAGTCTGATTTCAAAACTAATGGTGTTTGAAAAGTTTACCTTGGTTTTGTCTGTCATTTATTTTGGAAGCATGTCTTGGATCTCATGTTTCAATGGAGCATGGCTTCTACCCACATTGCATTGGAACTTGTGGTGTGGTATTATAGAAGGCTTTATGCAGCAAATGTGACTTCCTTCCTGATCACACCATGCAGATCTCATCAAAAGTGGCTCAAACAGATTGGGATTGACTTTCTCTTCCAACATTAGGAAAATAGCCGGCTTGAATGTCACAAGGGCTAAGAAGATCATTGAGTACCGGGAGAAGAACGGCAGGTTCACAAACAGAGAGCAGCTCCTTGAGATCAAGGGACTCGGACCAAAGACCTACCAGCAGTGTGCAGGATTTGTCCGAGTTCGGCCAGGGCCCACCAACTCCAGCACACAGAGGTACCATTTTGCCGCTCAAAAGTTTGACACCAATTTTTAGGAGAATTGGACACCCTTTTTTGCAAAATGTTCATTTTTCTGAGACATGTTGGCCAAAATACCCTTTTCTTATGACGTGTTCATTGTAAAGGCCAACTTGTACAAGAAAAAACCTGATCTACTGGAAGCTTAGTCTTCCACTGTAAGTAATCCAAAACAATTTGTTGAACTTTGCCCATCATTTGTTATTTTCGACAGTTCAGTCACAGATCCGACTACCAGTGATGACACGGTCACAAGAGCTGGATCAAAAAGAAAAGCTGTCGGCAGCGGAAGGGGCAATGCGAAAAAGAGGAAGACGGACGTAGCGCCAAATCCTTTGGATATGACCTGGATCCATCCTGAATCGTACCACATCGCAAACAAGTAAGACAAGCGTCACCCTTTTCTTGTTTAAAGCTGAGCTGTTGTGTTTCCACATATGGAGGAATGTGTTTTTGTTGGTTGAGAGTGTCATTTTACACATGTTCATAATTAGCTTAGCACTCAGAATTGTTGGGCTATATGTGGATGTTAGGAAGTCTGTGGCATTATGATCAGTTTGGCATCACATAATACAGTAAAAAAAAAGAGAACCTGCAATGGGAAAACAGTCTTGTGAAATAATGGCCATGCTCTCTCTCCTTGAATTAGCTTGTTTTTCAGCCAAAAAAAAGGTTTTTGCCATAGGGATACTAGAAATGGCCATATGGGATTAGGTAAGCCCATGACAGAGAGATGGGAATTACCTCAAGTAAATCAACAGATTTTGAAGTCGACTCTTTCAGGCAAGATTTTTTGCTCCAACTGCTTTCCCTACAGATGCTCCCTTTTTTTTTCTTTCTGATCATAAAATGCATTTATGGATTCAATTAGAATCATTGTGTAATGATAAATAGAAAATGACTAGTTGAAAGTACATGCGTGTGAATTATATTGATATTATGTTTGAATGAGGTGATATGCTCTCAAAGAATGCCAGATCGTCAATGTCATCATTCTCTGAGTTCATGTAAAGTGTGACTCCCTCTTGTCAGTTCGGCAAACATCACGATCATCAGTGGTGACAAGTTGGCGGTGCAAAATCAGATAGTTTCGTGCATGATTTGCAGAAGCTGAACTGATTGGGTTTTAGTTGTGAACAAGAAGATAAAAGGTATCAGAACCAGGCCACATGATTACAAGTTACTTCCAGACAAAGATGATCTTTCTTTCCTTGCCAGGGTTCTCGCAAGGGCTGATGCCTGTGCCAGCGACATTGGGACCGCAGTTATGAAAACCAAAGTCCAAAAGTTACTGCAAGCTACAAGTAAGTTAATTGTACTTTCAGTGAAATTTTTCTTCCCATACTGTGGGGTTTCATACCCAGTGAGCCAGTCTAGGTTGTACCAGATCTGTTGGAAAAATCACCAAATATAAACCTAAACTCTGCCTTGGCCCTTGAGTTTGACGAATCCGAGGCTCAGGAGTGTTGGGTCATTTTGGCGACGATATACCGGATTTGTAATAGATGGGTGACTCTGTTGACTGACAAAACAAACATGTACGGGACATTTAATTAGAATTATTCACAAAGTCAAAGGAGATATTACTCACAGTTAAGTTTGTTGTGTTTTATGTGGTCACAGTTAGAAAGGTATAACAGAAACTTCCAATCTGGCTTTTCAGTTCACTTTTAATTTGCGGAATTTAGAAGGTATGGAAAACCCCTATACCTAAGACTGAACGTGTTATTTTCTTTTCAAGTGGAAATTATTATTTATCTACAGGTAGATGGAGTGATGTTAGCTATATTGTGACAAATATCACACTCCTGACCCATTGGGGTGTCATCCACCTTGCTGGGAAATCTCTTCTGACTTTTTAGATACTCTTTTATTGTTCATTTGAAAGGGTTTATCAGCCATGAGAAACAAAACTTGAAAAGAAAGCAATTTGATTTACACTTCGGCATGATGTTTCAAAGAAGTTTTAGAAAAAGAGATGTCTGTTCCTTTCTTTTCCAGGCACAGGGAAACTCGCCAAGGATCTGGATGTCGGTGAACCAACAATGAAACTGATCCTAGATGGTCTCCAGCAACCGATGGGCTATGATATCAGGGCAGGTGGGTCATAGGTACAGGCAGAATGTAGGAGATTTGATGGGGTATTAAAGTTTGTAGTAGCACCATGCAGGAAATATCTGCAATACTTTGGGCAAGGTGCTTTTCCCATTGTCAGAAGAGGGTTGTTACATGGCTGGAAAATTCCTTGACAAACTTGATGTTTGTCCAGTGACAAACATTACATTTTTTCTGGAAATAAATTTCAGTGTTATCTACATGTACACTGGAATGTTTTTATGAGATAATGAAAGTTTCTAAAAATAAACTAAAAAGAGTATTTAATACATTGTAGGTCATTTTCGGTTGTGTTTTGAATTGAATTTTCATACTTAAGAAACAAAGTATCTGTCCATGTGAAAAACTTTATATATTCAAGAATAAACTTCTGTAATTTCTTAAATACTGCTCAATTTATCTTTACCTTACTGTGTCAGCAATCAGAAACAGTGAAGACTTGTGTAAGCAAAAAGTAATGGCAAGATTTACTGTTGAGAATTAGTATTGAATGTCACATAGTGTGGACAGACCCACATACATTACGTAATGGCCTCATTTCTGAGTAGTCTGGCTCCCTGCTGTAGCAGTCTTGTTCCATGAGGCAACCATGGGTGGAAGATTATGTATAATATAATTTAATTTTTTAATCCTTTAGAATATGACAAACCCCTGTTCAAGCAAAACCTGCAATCCATTTCGGACCTCAGCAGTGGCCAGGAGCTGACGGGCCGTGTCACCAATGTGACCCACTTTGGAGCTTTTGTGGACATCGGGGTGGGGCGCAATGGGCTCATTCACATCAGCAAGATGCGGCAGGACTTCCTCAAGCAGGGCCAGCCCCTGGGCCCTGGGGACAAGGTGGTGGTGCGGGTGCTGTCCATTCAGAGGAGCGAGGATGAGTCCAAGGCACGGATCGGGCTTGAGCTGAGCCGACCGGTGCAGTAAGGGTACGAGTGGTCATATCCATCACCCCTCATGAACACTGCAGCTGAGACCGCATCAACAGTTCCTGTTCATTGCAATTGTTGGGGTTTGACTATAGTCCTGCCGAAGATGAGGAGTCAGTCGTCGTAACACCCTCTCCTGAGATAGAGACAAACAATGGAGATCAGTTTCGACACTGCCAACAACATTAAACGTCAAAGTGCATATTTTTATATCTTGTTTTGTTGCGTATTTCGTAGCTCATGGTTCTGCACAAATCGTTACCATTCCAGTTTCGGTTAACAGTTGAGAAGTGTCTTGTAGATTTGACTGCCTTGTCACTTGTTGTTATACTTCTCTTTGCAGAGAGCTCATTCGTTCCCCCCCCCCATCAGCCCAAACGTAGGACTGCGTGCGGCTGGAGGTATTTTTGCGACAGGGAAACATGTTTGTACAATTTTGTGTGAGAAAAGAGAAATAACATGGCCCAATTTCATGGCGCTGCTTACCGCCAAGTGGAAAATTGGCACTTACCGTAGCAGAAAATTCTGTGCTTAGGGCGAACGTATTTCACGAGTTAGCGAGGAATTTTTCTGCTCGCGCGGTTAGTGCAGAATGGAGATCGTAAGCACAGAATACTGTATTAAGCAGCACCATGAAATTGGGCCCTGGTTTTCATACTCGGACTCAAAACGAAAGGACAACGTGACAAAACAATTATGGGATTATGCCAAAGCCTGAGCTATTTTATTCAACCAGATACTAGAGTAGGCATGCGGGTGTACTGTCAACAACAAAACTTGGCATTGCGAGCCCCAACGACACAAGGAGGCAGTGCCAGTGTGGGCAATACCACATGCCCAAAGCTCACATGCACATGAGCCAAAACCATTTTCTGACCACAGTTTCACACTTACAATAACCTGTGACCGCTTCCCACTGATTTTATATTCAGTCAGGAAAACATAGCCTCGTGATACTTTCGAGTGCTATGGCGAACGCATGTAATTGTCTTACAAAATGGTATGTTCAAAACATAGCCTCCTGAGACTTTCAGGCGCTATGAAACAATTTAACTTACAGGCATATTTATTAATATGAAGTGGCTTCCATGCCCAAATTAACAGAAAAATTGTTTTACTGGCTGTCTGCATCCGCAATAATTGCCTTGTAACCTTGACCAAATGACCCTCAGGTGGAGTTACGGGGTGGAGGTGGGTGAACAGATCGAGAGCAAAAAGTAAGCTGTTGTTAATCTCTGAGTGGCTGTGACAAAATGGGCTTACCCTGTATTTTAGCACAAATTCAGTAACGGCTGATTGGATAGAAGTTATCCCAGGGCAATTCAACAGGCCTGGGACTTTTGTTCTTGCTTAATTATCCCTTAAAAGGCCATAGCCTCCTCATGCTTGTAATAATTGCTGACCAAAGCTGTTCAAAGGATTGGACAATAAACATGTGCGAAAGACAGCAAGCTATGAAATTGCTGTAATGCTGAGTGTGATACCTTTTACCCTGCATGGTGGTAAAAGGAGTTTCATGCAGAGAAAATAATTTTTGTATTTGTTGCATCCAGTGTTATAGCCAGCCATATTCTAGTTCAGGACAATTTAGTAATGGCAAAGGGAGGGAATGAAGTGAGCGGAGTCTTGCGGGTCACAGCTGGGGGTCCTGGGGACTCTAGATCACGTTTTCAGTGAGTTTTCCTTTCCAAATTGATTAAGAGTTCAAATTTTTTTAATTCTTCCAGGAATATAATATGAAATTTTCATAGTGGCCAGTGTTTTTTCTTGGATTTTTACGGATTTTAGTGACGGTCAGTGGGCTGTTTCATCAAGCTTAATGCCAGACGGTAGAACACTGTGGTGGAGATCCCCGACTGGTGCCCACCGGCGTAGCTATAACACTGGTTGCGTCCCCTCTGAAGAGTACATTCCCTGTGCTTTCCTTGAAATTCCTCTTCGGTAATCATTAAAGAAACCAACTCATTGAATGTGGTTACGAGTCTGAATAACACCTCTTAGTTTAAAAAGGAGTGATAAATGACTTTTCTTTGTTGTTTGTTGGTGCTGTTGATCTTTATGTGTTTTATCAATGTAATTTTGTGTATACCAATAACCTGAACATAGTTGAAGACAAGTAACATAAAGCACAAGGCATACAGTTCTGTGCAGTTTGACGAGAAGCTTTGTACAGAATGTAATGCGTGTATTGCATGCTTTTAAATGTATTTTGAGGCTAATCGTGACAACCCGCATTAAGCAGTGTGGAGACAGCTTGGTTTGTTCATAAAGGGAGGACAAAAAATGGTTGCTTGTCAATTCTTATCTCTAATGGCATTTTTCAAATAACGGATGCAGCTTGAGATGTTCAATGCTTTGCCAGGATGTGTGTGCCAGACATTAATCCATGTGCAAACTCCAAATTTGGCAAATTCCAAACTTACAAAAATGAAATCATTATCTTCTAATTGTAAATTGTCTTTTACCTAAGGAAGATTTCAGATACTTTTTCTGCGGAGTGTTACATTGAAGAAACATTGAAGAAGCTAGGGCTGTTCCGAAGAACTGAATATTCGATTTGTTGTTGCATATTTGAATATATTATTTTTCATATTTGAATAAAACATTCATGAAAAGGGAGAATTTTCCTTTCCTTTTCATGAATTTTGCATTCGAATATTCAAATTCGAAAAAGGGAATATTTTCTTTTATTTTAAATGAGAAAAATTGCACTATGGAGGCCTTTTTCAAGCAGATTAAAATGAAAAGTGTGTGAAATCTTGTAACAATTTGAAAAGTAAATTATTCGTTAAATAATTTAAAAGGAATAGAAATTTTCAACAGGGCAAGAAGTCTTGTTCATCTCTTCAATCTTTCTAAATCGTGGCTGGAGACACTCCTAAATGTGAGAAGCTGTTATATTGATCATAATATACAATTATTGTGTGTGTTAAGGCAACTGATTTTGTATATGGTTTGTTAATCAACAGTCTGCCGGTTGGTAGGACCGAATATTCAATCAAATTGAAGGTCGAATATTTGAATAGTGAATTATTCGACTTGACTCACCCCAACACCGAGCATTTAACTCCATTCTTGTACAGCGCTTGTACATGTACATGTAAGTATGTTTGTATTGTACAGAGTTATTTTCATACACAGTTCTAGAGGAAGCTACATGTCTAAGAAATGGTCCAGATTTGGGAAACACAATTTGGAAGATCAGAACCCAGAATTACCTGTGGCAGGAATTTGTATTGTCCTAGTTGATGTGCATTACATGGTGGTCGTAGTACTTCATTTGTCAAATCATTTGTTTAAAAAGTTGAAACACCATTTATTACCCTGTAGCAGTTTCTTTGTGTAGTAACTGCAAAATAGCATCAAGCCCTGGTTAGTGCAGTGAAGAGTTGCTCTGAGATCCTCCAAAACCACCTGTTGGATTTTGGGCTGGAAGGGTTAGGGATTTTCAGCACTTGGTAGGATTTGAAGTTAATTGTCCATAGGGTGTGCAATGGAACCAGGCACCCATGTACGTATACCCGACCTTCGATGCCAGGAACCAGTTCCAAAACTATGGAACCTTGATGCCAGGAACCAGTTCCAAAACTATTGGACCGGGATACCTGTAATCAACTGTGCAAATTACTTAGTAATTTTTGAGGCAGTGAAGAAGTATAGTTTGATTAAGCAGTGGAGGAAAACTTTTAAAACACAGCCAGGCTACATGGAATGCTAAAAAAGATTCCAATGCATAAAGTTTGTTAATGAGCATTTCAAGTAAGAATTTCAACACATCGGTTTCTACTTGTGCAGATTTCTTTCATGGTTAGCCTGGTACCTGTGTTTTACATGTACCTCAATGGGGTTGGTTCCCAGTTCCAATGCCACCCCTACCACTCACCACTAGTGCTCACCACTAGTCTTCACCAAAATTGTACAAAGTGAAACAAAGGTTGCATGTGACCATTTGTGTTGTTCTAAGCATTGATGAATTGTAGCGGTTGTTGATACCTTTTATTTATTGCCAAACTGCAGTATTTCATGGTACTTTATGTCTGCTCATCATTGTCATCAGAAGGTGTTGACGTGGGAAAGTATGAACCGCAGTTTTCAAAACATTAGTAACGGGAAATGGGATTGAAGTTTTATGAAAAATAAACAGTCTTGATCAGGGATTGACAGCTCCACTTTAGTATGACCAAATTGGTCAAGGACCTTTCTAAATACTTCTGAAGCCCAAGGAGGTTTGTTACAATAGATCTGGTCACCCCTTCCCTTTAGACATTGTAGAATTGGATTACTAATGCTCATTCAGTGAGCCACCCAAAGGCAGCAGTGGGTTCAGATTTAAAAGGTGAGGTTTGAAGTTCTGGTAGGTTGTGTTGCAATCGGATAGATTTACTACAAGCACAAATATAGTTCCCAGTTCCCTTATCAGAAGCAGGTAGCTTTCTGTCTACAGTAAAGTTACACCTTAGTTGAACATCACTGCTATCACAGGGGGCAAAAATAGAAATGAAATTTGACTTTGAACTGGATTAATGATTAATTAAATCTTGGTGTTATTGTAGTGCAAATCGGTTATCAGCGGCGCACGCTGTAGCTCTGGGATTAATCTGCTCTTCAAATACAATCAAGGGGTCGAAGGTAGCAGTGTCTTTGCAGCACCCACAAGGCCCGTATGTAATGTAGGGTATTGGAATGATCTCTTGGCCAACTTTGTCTGCCTCGTTCCCCACCGGTCCTCTCTGAAGATTACAGAAGCTTTGGTATTATTTGCATGGTTCGGTGGTGGTCCAAGTTTTTGAGTCAGATAAGAATAAATGTTTCTCACCTTTGTAACCGTAGTTCTATTTATAGTTTCTTAGTGTCTTTGTACATGCAGTCTGGATGTGAACCGAATAGTGCAGGTATTTTGACACAAGAATTTTCTGTGTGGTGAGTCGTAATGTGATATTTCCTGTCAAACATACAACTAGGTAAAAAGTTTCCGTTAAGGGTGAGTTAGTACTCATATTATGACCTGTATGAAGAACTGGTAAATTGCATTGGCCAAGTACAGTACCCTCGGAATTGATAAAACTATTTCCCAACTAGATACATGTATTTATATCTTTACCTCTGAAGCTAATCGTCTGAGATTTTGTATCAACTCTAATTAATGCTATCAGAAACTAGACAATACGAAGTTTCATCTTTTAATTGCAAAAACTAGCATTTACATGTAATTAGATTTTAAAATCTTGCTTTAAATGTCACAATTATTCTTAACACTCTCTACAAAAGGATATGCTGTGCAAGTTTCACATTCACATCTGTCAGCAGTTTGCATAATTTTCTTCAAGTTTTCAATTATAAGACCATCTGATCTCAACAGATTCATTGTATTACAGCAAACGGAAAAAAAACAAGTTCTAAACGAATTCAGACACCTCATACTTAGCTCCTGAACAAGATACTCTGCTGTCCCGTACACAAATGATGTTGTTGGTTAAGGCATGAATTTGTGCCGTTAGTAATAATATTGTTTATTCTTATTCAGTGGTTTGGTAATGGGTCATGTTTTGGGTTTTGGATTTGTCTTCTACAGCTGCACATTTTCCCATATTTTTCATGTTCTGTCACCCTTGTTTGGTCAAAATAGACTGTAGATGTTTGTGGCATATGGCTTCTTTGTTGTTCTGAAACACTTTCATTCTTCTCTTGTCAGTCTAAGATGAGCGTGATGGCTGAAAATCAGACATCACAATGTCTCCCGAAGGATCGGTCAGTGGTGGAAATGATCAATGGTAAGCACATGCAAAATCCGTTTCTGTCTTGGATTTCCTCTTTGTTTTGTGTGGCTCCAGTGAAGGGATATTGCAATATTCAGCACAGTTCCTACCAGAACTGGAGAAAGGTCATGTTTTGTTTATGAGTGTTACAAAATTAAGGCAGTTTGTCAATATAAGAATGTCATTATATATACTTGTGATAGCTGATGTGAAACCATGGGGTTTTTACTGCTAAAATTAGGAGGCAAGGAACACGAAAATTGTTCATCAGATTTTCGAACCGAACCCAAGAAAAGTCTGAAGTAATTATAAGTTCAGTATTGATTTTCAGTGGGAACATTTACTAACTTGGATCACAAAAAATTCAATAGACGCAGGCATCAATGAACATCTTCAACTTTTGCATTGGCATTGCAAATTGTTGACGCATGATATTATGAGGTACATGTACATGCATTAGAACCTGTAGATTTCCTTTTAGATAAGTGAAGATAATTCCAAACTTTCACTTTGCCCTTTCTGCACGTTCTCTTTCCATTAGAACAAAATAATTGTCAATTGTAGAAAAGAATGAAAGCAAAAAGACAATAAGGTAATATTTGCATAGTAATTTACAGTAAGCAAAACACCTCCAAGGTTGGTAGATCTGAAAGTGCTTCACTTTCTGACAGCTTCTTTTTCCTTGGATCTTTAAGGTACGGTCCATCATTTGTCATTTATGCATAATGTTTATTGAGGCAACAAACATGCTCAAAATCTAAAGAAGGCTGCTCTACAACTAACCTATTGACATTTGGGCTGAGCGAATTTAGAGAAAAATATTTCAGGATATCAAAATCAAATGTTTAAAGTCGCGTTTCGAATTGCGCAAATTCAGCATCCAGGACGTGCTCTCATTCAGTCGATTGCAGCTACATGATGCTACGCACTGGACCAACAACTCAATCATGGGACCTCTGAATCATGTTAACACTTGCATTGCTGGTTTGCCGATAATTAACAACCAACTACTGATGGAAAAGATTTGTCCAAAGATGCATCTTTGGACAAATCTTTGGAAATGGCTATCTTTCATTGCTTTTTGCAGAATGACAGCTTGACAAGAAGGAGTATTTTACAGGGAGCATTGTCCCACAGCTGGATCGAAGCCTTAATCTTAATCTCTAACCTTTATCTAAGCTTTTGAAAATGAAAACTTTTTATAATGCTGTTCAGTAAATGAACAACATTAACCAAAACCTGTGCAACAAAGATAAAGTGATGTCAGATTTTTTTATGATAGCCCTTTCTCATGGAGAGTGGTTTGTCTCTTGAATATTGTTTTAATGGTGCACATTTCTTCTGCCTGTTTTGTAGTGATATTTGATGACACCATGCTGACCAGTGTCTTCTGGATAATGACGTTCATCACCATGGTCCTTTTCTTTGCGTTCATTGAAAACGTCAACTTCCTGTTCAACAGGATTCCCAACAAGGACCGGATGATTCGAATCATGTGGATCCTCGGCATCTATCCAGTAAGCCCATTGATCATACTCTCGGGAGCAACAGTTTGGGGATTTCAACTAGGGTGTCGTTGAATCTGCTCAATCCTGTGGTGTGGTTTCCCTGACATGGCTGATGTCTTTTCTTTTTTTCTGAGAGGGCATCCAGGGGTGCATGAACAGTCATAATGGAATGTTAAAAAGTTTTAAAAAGTTAAAAGTATGCTAAAGGTGATTTAACAACTCTTCAAGTGTGAGAATGGCATGGAAATCCACTCTTTGCAAGAACAAGAGATGGCGTGCTTGTACATAGCAGTGATGGTGCTTCAGTGGTAACTCACCTCATGCGTGCACTGGTTTCTGTGTGTTTGCTGCTGGTGTAAGAAGTGAAAATGGTCGGTCTTAAAGTCACAGTCCAAAAAAGCCTGGTTCCAAAATGAAAGGCACGATTCACTGAAGAGCAGAATCAATATGCACTCCTCTCAAACAGGGATGTGCCGAATAACCGAATATTCGATCGGTTATTGAATATTCAAATATTATTTTCCAAATTTGAATATTCAAATGCAAAATTCATGAAAAGGAAGGGAAAATTGTCTTTTGCTTTAAATGAGAAAAATTGCACTTGGAGGCTTGTTTCAAGCAGATTCAAATGAAAAGTGACAGAAAACGATTCAAAAAGTAATTTATTCATTAAACAATTTGAAAGGAATAGAAATTCTCAACAGGGCAAGAAGTATTGTTCATCTCTTAAATCTTGCTAAATAGTGGCTGGAGATACTCCTACATTTGAGAGGCTATTATATTGATCATAATGTACAATTGTGTGTGTTATTGCAACTGATTTTGTACAAGGTTTGTTCACCAATCTGTTGGTCGGTACAAACGAATATTCGGATATTCGATCGAATTGAAGGTTGCATATTCGAATAGTGAATTAGTCGAATTGACTCAGCTCAATTCTCAAATAAAGCAAAATTGATTGATTTTTTTACAAAAGAAAAGACTTTTAAGTCAAGCTCAGAAGAAAACTGGACAACTGACAAAAAAATGAAATGGTATTCTACACAGTAGATGAGATAGACAAAGCAAATTTGAAGAAACCCATGTGAACCAAGAAAAAACCCAACCAACACCGTGCCAATGGCAGATTACTCGGAAAAAAATGCTGTTCTGCAGAGCCCAGTATCCAAGTGCTTTAGCAGACTGAGCCCGCTGAGGCAGGGTCAGGCTGAGAGGAAAATTGGTAGATGTTGCCTCCTCACTGCCTGTGTGCTTAATAAACTGTCTGGTACATACATTGTACAACCTCTGAGGTAAAAATATTCCTTTGTGTAAAGGGGGGGTGACTGTAAAGTAAACAGGACAATCTTGCTATCCTATGTGACTTGGAGGAGCTTTGCCAAAGTGGGTTTGCGAAGAGCAATAAGATACACCAGGAGGACTAATTATATAGCAATCCTGAGAAGGAGGTTGAGATAAATTCGTCACCATTACACTGGCTGCACTGAGCACATATTTGTGACCAGTGAGCCTGTGCGGTATTTCAGAAAGGCTTTTGTCTTTCTAGAACAAAGCGCACGCATGAATCAGTGTATTGCCGCGTTGATAGGTCATACTTATCTGTCTTGGCTGTTCCCGAGTGGCCTTGTGCTGGCATACGCTGTTGGAATACCAAACTGGCTTATTTCTGTTAGACTGTATGGTCTTTGCTTGTGAGCCAGATGGGGAAATTTGCGAGCAGCCTTCCCCTTCTTTGCTAGTGAAGGAGTACATCAAACCAGCTACAGTAGATCATAAATATTGAAGTTTGCCCCTGGGTCTCACATGTGCCAGGGTGCCATTTTTTTTCCCTCAACAAGTTGGAGTTATGTGCGTTTACCTTTTGTCACTCATTGCCAGCGTTGATCAGAGCGTACCATAGTAAGTTTTGCCCATGTTCCCACAATGCATGCCTGCCGTCAACACACTGAGCGTTATTACACAGTGTGCAGTGTAATAATGGCTTTAGATGGTGTGATGGACTATGCAAGCAGTGCTGAAGAGTACCGAAGCGAAGACATCACACTCACAATTCTGTGAGTAGCAGGCATTTGCACAGGAACCGTACTCCATTCGTTTGCACTACACTTCCCGGTTCAAATGACGTCATTCGTCAGTCCTCTATGTGTGCTTAACGTTGGGGGAAAAAGAGTTTTTTAAAATGGAAAACGTGCTTGTTTACATGCTTGTGACATTGCATTTACTCAAGTAGTTTTGCAAATCTGTAGTATGTTCTCATGGGCACCGTGCACATGTAGCCATCAGCAGTATTGATGTTACCCGATAAAAGCTTCATTATTTGATACAAATGAGAGTATGCAATGTATTTCAGCTCTATCAGAGCAGATTAAGCACAGTGAAGGTACAGTCCGTCATTTGCAGTTATCCTAGAAATAACTGTTTAAATTATTGCTGAAAAGCATACTTGGTTTCAAAACGGTTGTAGGAATAAACTCACTATGATATTATTTCTCTTAAAGCTTTCATTTTGACGAAAATGTATAAAAAAGGCCATGAGAAGTGTTGATACAATACATGTGTTGTTACTGTTATTCATTATCAAATCCTAGAAAATTTTTTTCTTCCAAATAGTAGGACTATTCACTGGGCTGAAACTTACAAGGTTTGCTCGTAAGCACCCTTCTCTAGATTTCGAGTAATTTTGTTGCCTCAAAAGGATCAAAGTACACAAATGACAAATGATGGGCTTTACCTTCAATGCTTGTGAGTTGTTACCACAAGTAGTTAATGGCTAGAGTCTGAATTGTTCTCCATGGTCTGACTCCCTGTCTCTACAGGTCTTTGCCTTAACTTCCATCTTCTCTCTCTACTTCCCACGCTCATCTGTCTTCTGTAATCTCACTGCAACATGGTAAGTTACTGTACGAATTGGTAAAACAGGATGTGAAGCCAGAAGGATGAGAGAAAATACAGTTCTATGCTCAATTGAATACAAACTTAAACGATAAAATGTATTTAGGTAATCAAAACAGAAAACCAGACATAGATTGTTTGTGACCTGCTCTGTGGAGATGAGTTGTAAGATCATTTTTGCCGTATTTTTGTTTGTTTGCATTAGAAGAGCAAGCTTAGATTTTCAATCTGATGTATCAACCATTCTGGTATCCTGATGAAAATGGACATCTTGCGGGCAAAAAATGTTGATGGTTTCCATTGATTTTCAGATGCAAAGTTCTTTTTAAGACCTGTTACCCAAAAGTGGCTCTGGCGACTTGTGGCTCAAATTGACAGAGTGGTCCAAATTTGATTTGTCATTTGGCATACCACTGGGATTGCCCACAGAAGGCTGTCAACTTATCTCCGGTGGGATCCTATGAGAAACCTGTAGGAAGAAGACTACGAAGAAATGTTCAGTTGAAGTACAAGGAAAATTAATCTTCAGGGGAAACCAACAGCTTTGGATAGGGACTGAAAACCCAATCCCCATACCAGATTTGAACCCAGGCTGTAGACATGAATGGTTGAATGGTGAGGAGAGTACATGTACCACTCTCCCAGCCCAACTCCCTAGAATCTTTAACAGTCTTAATCCTTTCAACTACAATTTTGTTGGAATGCCTTGTGATTCCCTGCTCAGTTACTACGCCCTGGGTGTGTACTTCTTCATCGGGCTCATCGTTTTCTACTTTGGTGGCTACGAGCACGCCATCCTCAAAATTGCCGACACCCAGGTGCCCATCATTCCCTTCTGCGGCAAGAGAGTGAGCATCAAACTAACAGAGTAAGACTTTCTGAGGACATTCTTTGTCTGGCCACCCTGAACACAGTAGTGTATTTGCGTTGGGCTCATACATCTAGTACTCGCAGATATCTGGGGGGTCAAACATGGTCACACACATCAGCCTATGCCATACATGCGGCATGTGTGAGTAATCCATGTGCCAACCTTATGTACTTAATATAGACCCATGAACAAAAGAGGTCCACATCATGCCGGCTGTACTCTGTGGAATTTCATTTCAAGCATTTTGGGGTGAGGGTACCTCAATCAAGGGAACCATCAATAGATAGCCATCTTAACCACTTGCTGCCGGGTTTAATTTGAAGTTGCAGGACAAGTTCCTGGACGATTTTCAAGATTTTCCATTTTCAAAATTCTTCAAAAATCCATAACTTCATTTGCTGGACCATTTACACCCACACGAATGACTGTCTGGTGGCTACTCTAAGCAGATGGACAACATCTATTGATGCTGGAGTATTTCAGCCAGGCCTGCCGCCTTGTAAAAAGAGCCCAGATTGTGCGGTCAATTTCCTTTGTTCCCGAAATTGACTCAGTGCATTGCTGGCGTCTTTTCAAATGCGGCCAGATTAGTGTGCAGTGGTATTGTATCACTCATCACTGGAGTGCTTTTATCCCCGGTGAAAATCCGCTCGCACTGAATGCCACAAATAGTGGTATACTGTTTCAAAACAGTGACAGATTACCTCCACTAATGCCAATTGAAAAAATGCTGGTGATTCCCAGCAGCTCCGTCTTTTGTTCCGAGTACGGTCTTTTGTTACAAGGCCCAGCTCCTTTGTCTGATTTCTGGCACCCCATGCGTACAAGCCCAAGGTGCCCAGTTTCGGAAACCGCAGAGGCAAGTGGTTAAAAGAGTGTTTTTCACCGACTTTTCTTAACTTTTTGAAAACAAAGGAATGTCCACACTAAGGACAAGGACAGATCCAGGTTTTTTTTGGAGGGGGCGGCAAAACAAGTAGGCAGTGTCCCCGGTGCACTTGTACATTATCTGATCATACCAGTCACAATTAAACAGCTGCTCAGACATGTCAGAAACAGTTTCCTGAACAAAATGTCTCTGCCCATACAAAACAACCTCCATTTAAACATTTAATGTTTTCACTCTGATTGATTAAAAAAATCCTCATGGGGGAGGGCCCTTGTTTTTCCCCCCATCTGCCCTTGACTAGTGAGGTAAGGTAAAGAGGTGTAGCATGACCACACTGTATATCTGAGCATAGCAGATTGCCAAGACTGTGATGTAATTGGCATATTGGTTGTGACAACTACAAACCTGTAATAATTATTGTGGGAGCAAATTTGTTACTGGGACATATGTTTGTCCCCATAACTTGAATTTCGTAATGACAGAAATTGTCTAATCAACGAGGAGCCACTCGGGATTTGTTCGCACATGCAGTATACCAAAGTTGTTATATCTGCAATGTCTTATTTTTGTTGCGTAGGCCTTGTTCACATCTAAGAGTACCCTTTACTCATTATTGGCACCCAGTAATTGGGGATATGCACACATGTACCAAGGTGTAATACTGAAAAGCGCAGTCCAAAGCTGCATTGTCAAAGAATTTTACTTGGTGTGATTCCGTTTGTTGATGACAGTGTTTCCTTCCTATGGTTATTTTATCCTTTTTTCCACTCTTCTTGTTCCATTTACCCCTCTCATAGATGGGCTTTCCTGCGTCTACGCTTCTGCCTCATTCAGTTTGCAATGTTCCGGGCTCTGATGATGTTCATTGAGAATGTGCTGTTTGTCAACGGAACTTACCATTTGAGCAAAGTAAATCTGGAATGGAAGGCATTTTTCTGTTTCATAGCTCGGTATATGTCTGTCAGCTAAATGATCATGTTTCTACGTGCTTGATAGGCATCTAACACAAATAGGACGGATATTGCATTGGGTTTGTTAGAACTCTCCCTGTGATGTGACATGTACATGTAAACAGACTGAGTGCTATCACAAATTTCAGTTCTGTGAGCATATAGCTCTGCTTATCTGAATTCAACACCTGCCAAACCACGGTATGGCTAGCTTTTAGTGACATGAACCCATAGGCGTAAATCCCGCGGGGGATTCCTCACACTTTTTGAGGGGGGGTGAGTTATTGAATCATCCCCTCCCCCACATTTTTGTGCTGAGCAAGAAATTAAAATGGATTGTGAAGAATTTTTCAGACTTCCGACGACTAAAATGCATTCAGTATCACTCAAAAAGCAAATTTATCATCCTCCCATAGCAAAGGGTGCCGTGTCATTTACCAAAATTAAAGCCAGCAGTCGGTAAATTACTCAGACTCTACTGATGTGCTGAGCACTATACCGAAAATCTTTTTTTTTTTAATTGTGGTAAACAGAACTTATGACTCACTTTGCCATTTAAGGATACCATGATTATTGATGTTTGATGCCCACTGAAGGTCACATGACTTAGTTGGCGCATTCAGTATATTTAATATTCCAAAGGCGCAATGCCTAAAAGGAAATGAGTCCACGGTCATTTGGGGACAGCAATACACAACATGTGACAGTTTTCCCTATCAGTGCAGCCATACGCCGACAGGCATGCATGTTTTCTCCATTGACCTGGCCTGTTTTGAAATACTGCACTGGCTGATTATTTACCACAGATGACGACAGAGAATGGCTCCATCGTCATCTACATCCTGGTCCTGATCTCGGGGGGCGTCTACATGTGCGCCTTGTACATCCTCCACAATGCCTCTAAGCCCCTCCTCAAGGGCTTCTACCTGACACCCAAGTGCCTGCTGCTGTTTGCCGGCTTCCTGATCAGTGACGTCCAGATGGTCATCATCGGACTGTTGACGACTAGCGGCGCCATCAAGTGTGTCTTGCCGTTTGATGGGCCCAACAGAGCTAACGGTGAGCAATGTGCAGTTTCAAGAAGGCTCGTCCGAATACTTTCAATTCTTAAAAGGATTTAAATTTTAAAAGGGAAAAAAGTTCCTAATTGTTCTGAAGCAGTGATAATCACATGAATTTTAGATTGTTGCATTGTTTAAGTCATTGTCATGACTTGCATGAGACTTGTACCTCCTTTCAGGGGGTAAAAATTACCCCTTTCTATCTGCAAAATGACACAACTTGTCTAACAAGGTGAGAAAAGTTTCAGGCAGAATACAACTTGGTTTGGCATGGACTGAAGGTTAGAAACTGTTTCGCTGCAGTCATTTGTCTACAGTTATAGCTGCTGAACAGCCAATATGGATGCCATTCAACTATATGGCGGAGTCTAGCCGTATGTTCACTCCAAAAACAATGACAGGCCAATAAGCCTTTTACTTTAAGCCTTAACTTTGACCCAAATCTGGTACACTGAGTTCTTTAAATTCATGTGAACATAACTCTAATTCTTCTCACTATTGTTGCTATACCTCGTCATTCGGGGCAAGCTTTTGCTTAGTTACATAAGAGACACCTTGCATCAATACACTGTTCTCAGTGGATAAGAAGGGCACAAAGGAACCAGTCCATTCCAGAGATGGTGGTCGCTATGCGAAAGCTAGTCTTGGCTCAAGACGTCAGTGATCGATAGTTGTTTTATTTCTGTTGAAGAGCGCCCTCGCACACCTAGATTTTACTTACTCTCACTAATGTCTTGGGAATCTTGCAAGAATGGGGTGTGGCAGTTGTATGCAAATGTCCGATCTTCTTAAATATTTATAGCCTTGGTATTATAATTATGTACATGTATTTCGAAGTTGGAACAACATGGCGGCTTCACGCAAGCAAGTAAGATGTCGATAGTGTCTGGTTTGTGGGAAGGGATTAGTGACATGTAAGACATATTTTTCACTCCATACTAGACATGAAATTGCCACTCTTCTAAAAGATATCGTTGGGGACTACAGTTGTGCTGCATCGCGTCACGTTTGTGGCAGAAAAATCGGGAAAACAAAATCGTTGTCTGATATCACACAATAAATACGTTCTCGTTTTTTGCAACTCACAATGAGCATGCTGGGCCTGATGAGGCCAGATTACTCACACAAGCGACACCTAACCCTACACGTTCAGCAAGAAAACGACAACCAACTTGTTGTCCGGGTACTCCGTCCTTGAAGGTTAAGGTCTATATGGTCTCTAAGGACGCTTTAGTTAGCTGGGGAGGGCATACTGACTGTACATGATTATGGGTCACCAAGAACAGCATCCTCTGTCATATCCTAGGCCTAACCTAGTCCGAGTATCACCCGTTCTACTCCGTGCTAACTCTGTACGAACGTCTGGGTTGTCATGTCTGTGTTGACGGGACTGCAGACAGCCATGATGCATGTGACCATGCTATGGTGTATTATTGAGGTCATCCAAATTTATTATGCATGCAATTTAACGAGTGCTGATTGGTTCCCTTGGAAAGCCAAGGGAAAAATAAAGAACAAGGTAAAACGCTGCTGCAAGATTCCCAAGACGTTAGTGCGAGCTGGCACACAGTCTAATTGTGAGTCGTTAGGGGGCACACAATGCACGGTGTCCGCTATCAAGCACTAACGTCTTGAAACCAAGACTATGCGAAAGCTTGCCCCGAATCATGAGGTATAGCAACAGTGTATTTAGTCTGGGGAATTCAAATCGTTATGTTTATGTGCAGTCAGATAACTCAGTGCACCAGATCTTATTCAAATTTAACTCGCAAATGGCTTATCACATTAGCTAGTACAAACCTTCTGTTACTAGGGACTTTCAGAGTATACAAGAATGTTTCGCAGATTTGTCTGCCAATTTCAGCCACGAGTGGCACTTTTCAACCCGTGTTTTGTTTGGATGGCCCAGGTTGGTACAGTCTAGTGCAGATCGTGGAGTGCGCCCTCATTTCCCCAGTCGTCATGATGTTCTTCCGGACCCGAAAGGGCAACGTGGTGAGCATGGTGGACATGGTGAAGAAAGTGACAGCGGCCCAAAAGAAAAAGCCAACACTGAAGAGGGGCCCCAGCAAGACATCGTTGTACAACACGTACGCCAATCTGTAGGCAGTGGGCAGACAAGCCGTCCAATCATCAGCAGTGACCGCAGCTAAGAAAAGCTTGGTGCTTCGCTTCCCTGGTGTACGTGCCTGTTTTCAGTTATCAAGCAATTAAGTAGCAGAAAAGAAGTGCACATTTTCTTGAAATGACAAAAAGGTCGAATGGGCCTGGTAGATTGTTGTTGTTACGGGCAGCACTTTAAACAAAAATACGGAAACCTTCAATTCCACTATTTTATGCTTAAGTGTAGAATGCTATTTCTGAGTTTGCATGTGTGTACAGGTCAATTCTAAACATTCCACTATCTCAAGTATTACCAAGTAAGATCAAGCTTTTGTTATACATGCAAGTCTTCCCTTCCAATAATTGTTTTTTTCCATAAAACAGTGTAGCTTTACGTTCAAAGATAACATTGGTGCATAGCCAGTAATTCGTTGGCATCACTGTATATTTTCCATGAGCCTGTGAAGCATCTGTCTAGTCACAGAGTGTCCACTACAGACCTTTTTGTTTGGTTGGTACCACAAGTTGAGAGTAATTTCATTAGCTGAATCTCAAAACGCTCTTGCCCCCACACCCCCATTTAATTTATGCACCTTTTGTCATGAATGAGGCCTTCATGGATTGGTTTCATTCCGGTTTGAAGCTCTGTACATAGCTCTAACTGAAATATCATTTCATATGCAAAGGTTTGAACTCTTTTTTGAACAATTTATTTGGCAAAAATGGGCACGGTGATTAAAAAAAACTTGCCACATTTCTCGCATTTGCTTTTATTAAATGATTTCATCATTTTGTACATTTATACAAATGAGATAGATATAAGATGATCACAAAGACGGAAACAGCGCACTTCTCACCTTGTTTACATTGTTCAAGTGTTGGCATGGATGTGACCTAGGGTTCCTCCCAGTGGTAAAAGATGGATAAGAAATTAAAGACTTCAAATTTACTTCCATCATGTCTACCTGGTTTTCCTCCCGTGACAGCCTGTATTTGTACAAGTTCATTTGGTCATTTTGATGTTCCACTCTTGGTTACTTGCACTTGTTCTATACTCTGGA
Organism: Acanthaster planci; assembly: GCF_001949145.1. The sequence continues at coordinate 369,381 of NW_019091584.1, read as the reverse complement.
GTAGTATCTCAATTATGCTGGTCTCTTCAAATATTTGTAATCTCTTAACCCCTTCGTGCCGGTAATTCCTTTGACTGTGACTGCTGGGCTGTGGTATGCCCTGAATGGAGGGCTTTGTCCATCAGCAGGCCCCATTGAACCAGCAGCTGCATGGTGAATAGACTGTGTGGTATGTACTAATCCTCACACAAAGCCGTCGCTCTTGCTGTCTCCCAGAGCGAAGGGGTTAATATGTCAACTTCATTTGATATAAAATTTAACGTACATGTATATGGATTCCAGCAGACTGATCCATTTGGCCCCACCCCATGGTCTTTCAACCAATCACGACTGTGATTTATGTCCAGTACATGTACACCTGCATGTGACCGTAGAGCCATCAAACACAAGGCGTTAGAACAAAGTCTTACAGACCGTAATCCGATTAACCACTCCGGTCGGCTCCATAGACAAGGCGCGGTTACCAGCCCCAGTGTTGAAGACCCTAGACGTTCTTTGTACACAGTGATTGCCACCACCAGGTTAGTTGGTAACCCACAGACTCGCTGTGTTTTGCTGTGGCATACTGGTGTAAATAAATGGTGGAAAAGATGCACAAAGAAGATGCGCAGTTCTCCTCAGTAGCCGTCAGGAGTCAGCGAGTAATCTCCGCAGATGTGCTCGAAAATTCCAAATCAGCGGTGGTTATGTGGCACAAGTCGGACGTTTTTAAAGTCAGTTATGACATTTTGACCCTTTTGATATCTGTATGTGCTGTTTCCTTGTGTTTAATAGCCCCATGATGTGACCAAGCAATGCCACACACTGCATCAGAGAGAAACATGTGGTAACGTTGGGCAGGGCCAAGTAGATTAGTCTGTTACGGCTCTTCTCACCTACATGCAGTGCCTAAATTATAACAGTACTACATGCATATGGGGACCAGACCACTGAAATATGCGAATGTACATAAACCGATTAATGTGATTGGTAGGCTGCAAAACCATGTGCCTTGCATCACAAAGAGCCTGAAGATGGCATCTTTGCATGGCACCAGAATATATTTCTCTATTATATATACTTATCTGTTTGCAAGAACAACACACCCTTGAGCCTTGGTGGAGATCAAACAATGTAGGAAGATGTATTTAAATTTTCTTCAAATTAATGAGCTTTGAAATAAACCTGGCCAGAAATGACTCACAGGTTGCAAACGATTTACTTGATAGCTTGGCTCCCCTTATTGAAAACTGTGTTCACATGGTAATATTTTTCTGTTTATTTTCCTCAATTATGATTTTCTTTCCGCTGTTTACATGAAAGTGTTGGTAGTTTAAATGCTCTGTTGTATTTGGTTTGTCACTTCTTTATTACAAATAACCACCTTAATAGGCACTGAATTTCACTTTTCATACAAGTTACTTTCCAAAACCATTTTTCACTGACCCCAAATGCCTGCATGGGACTCTAGAACTCTTTGAGCCTCATGTCAGCTTTTCTTCAAAATCAAATTTATAAACAAGAAATCCAGTTAAATCACTTTGGAAGACAGTTCACTTGCTGAAAACCAAGCAGGATTGACAATAAGATGAATAATATGGAGCTATAAAAGTTTAAAGAACCTGTCTACAGATCTCCTTGGAAGACAGTTCATTCACCGACAATGAAGTAAGATTGACAACAATAAGATGAATGATGTAGGGGATTAAGAACCTCCTCCGGTCCTCAAGACTCCGGACCAGTAGGTGGCATCTGCAATTTTCATCTGAATGTGTGCAATCCCAGATGCCATCACATGTCTGCGTTGTTTTAACCACTTCCTGCCGGGGACTCCGGAATTGGAGACATATGCTTTATATGTGTGGCCGGGGTCTCCGAACTCGGACAAAGGAAACAGGGCGCTGTAACAAAAGACCGTACTCCAAACAAAAGACCAGGTTGCTGGGCATTATCGGCATTTTTCACTCTCAAAAGTGGTGATAATCCAGCCTTGTTTTGAAACCGTATACCAGGGTTTGGGGCATTGATAGCAAAAGGATTACCACCAGGGACAAAAGCGCTCCACCACTGCAGGGATGAGCCACACAGCACCGCTGCATGCTAATCTGGCCCCTATTGAAAAGAGGTCAGCAGTGCACTGAGCCAGGTTCTTGAACAAAAGAAAGTTACATAACACCGCACAATCTGGGCTCTTTTTACAAGGCTGCAGGCCTGGCTGAAATACTCGGGCATCAATGAAGGTCACCTGTCAACTTAGAGTAGTGCCCAAAGATTACTTCGTGCAGCTACAAACGTCCGTTAAATGAAATGATGAATTTTTGAAGCATTTTGAAAACGGAAAAAAATGATAATTATGCCGGCCCAGCACCATCAACATTGAGAAATGCCCCGGCAGGAAAGTGGTTAAGGCAGGTCTTATGCGCAACGTCCACAGCACAGGGAGTAAAAATACATTCACTGTGTACAATGCCGGAATTACTTTCTTTCACAGAAGGTAATATGTGATGTTTTCGATTAACTTGATAGATCAAAACAATCTGGTGATCATACCTTTTGTGAGTTGAATTTAAATAAAATCTGGTACACTGACTTATCTGCACATAAATATAACAATTTAAATTCCCCAGACTAAAGACACTGTTGCTATACCTCCTGATTCGGGGCAAGCTTTTGCATAGTGACCACCATCTCTGGAATGGACTGGTTCCTTTGTGCCCTTCTTATCCATTGAGAACAGTGTATTGTTGCAAGGCGCCTCTTATGTAACTAAGCAAAAGCTTGGCCCGAATGAAGAGGTATAGCAACAGTGGTTTTAGTATGGAGAATCAAATTAAATTTTTATGTTCACATGAATTCAAAGAACGCAGTGTACCAGATTTTATTCTAATTTAACTCACAAAAGGTTTACTTAAATATTTAAATTTGTAGTTTTCTACGTACACACTTGACACAAAGTGTTGTGGAGCCTTTTCAGAAACCATTGTTTTGACCCGTGACAAATCACTTTTGCAACTCTTGTAAGTTGGAGGCATTGTTTAGACTTGGAGAAATGTAATTTATTTTCTTCAAACCTGTGACACAGGTTCATAACCCTCAATTAGCTATATACGGGTTGCATCCAGAAAGCCACCAATGTCCAATTCTGCATGCCTAAGACTGCATCAAGGTGGTGTCAGGAATCTTACTCAGGCTGCACCTGCGGCCAAGGCAGTTTCTCCAGGTCCACATTGCCTCCGCAGAGAATGACTGCCACCTTCTCCATGGCGGGGTCCATCTCTCTCATCCGCTCTGAGAAAAGGGCGGCCACGCCAGTGGCAGCTGCTGGCTCAATTAACAACTGGGGGGTAAACCAGAATAAACCCAGTCACGAGTCATTCTATCGGTGAATAACTGGAGTGGGCATAAAGTGTAGCAAGAGGCTACTTCGAGGGCTGCCTATAGTCCAACCACAGGGCACCTGCTCCTGACCAAAGCACAAGTCACCTGAACGACCCTAGTAGAACCATTTCTTTGAGATCTCACCATTTTAACATATGAGAATTGTCTTAATGTCAGTGACTTCCTCTTTACTTGAGAAATGTGCCAGTGGATACCAACAATCAAATGAAGTATTTTCTATGTTTGTGTCCTTGAGCAAGCTACTTTGCTTCAATATGATTCTTCCAAAGTTGTAATTACTTCTGCAGGACGATGAATCCCTTGTTGATGGTCCAAACTCAAAGTCAGTGAACCAAGGAATGAGTGTTGGATGGCAGCAGAGGGAAGAGTTTCATGAAAATGACACAGGACGTGATATGCATGCATAATGTGCTCACACATTAAAGGGTAGCAGAAATTGAAAACATTTAGTTGAAGTATTTCAAAATAACAATAAATATGTAACCATTCAAAAACATCTTAAATTGAATGTTTATCCTGTTAATTGTGACCCCAAAATGGATAAAAAGATCCTGCGTATCCCAGCCCACAAAAAAATTGCCTTTTGGCCATTCACGCTCCCAGGCTGATTGGATGACCTCATCGCCAGAACGCCGACATGTACAGTGTACCCGTACGTTGCACACAGTACATGCAGTATCGCACGCTTGCAATAGACCACGTTGTGTTTGATGTAGCTTGGCCCACAGGCAAACACTGTCTCAGTTCAAAGTAGAAATTAAAAGACGCACTCCTACCATGTAAACGGTCAAAAGGCAATTTTTTGTGGGCGCGGAAACGCAGGAACCTTTATTCACTTTGGGGTCACAATTAATGGGGTAAACATTCAATTTACGATGTTTTTGAAATGCTTACGTATTTACTGTTATTTTGAAATATTTTACGTGAACTAAATGTTTTCAATTTCTGTTACCCTTTAAAAGTTACTTGTTGCATGAGGATAATCGCAATAGACTCACTCCTTTTTTGCGATGGAGTTCAACTCTTACTGGCATCTCTCACATCAAGTTAGCCAGATCAATTGCTTTGAGTACAAATGAAAGCGGCTTATCACAACATAATTAAAAGACATACAAGCTTGGCAACAAATGTTTGGGTGATGCTCACCTTCAATCTGGTCCACGCAAATTTCATGGCCGCTACAATATCTTGGTCATTCTACAATCAAAAAAAGAGAAAAACAAGTGAACAACTTCTTAATCCATGAGGAGTAAGCCGACAGTAAGAAAATTACTCAATAAAATAAAAACAGCTTTCCAGTACAACAATCATTTTTAAAGCTGGAGTTTCAAAGACAGAATGAAGGGCTCCAGTCAAATGTATGAAGGGTGTTTTTGCCCAATAGAAGAAAAAATAAATGCTGAAATGCTTGCTTGAACTGGGTATACAACCTTCCTTGAACAGTCAAGCCGTTTGGCTTGGTTAGCAGTCATAATAATTTAAAGTTTGCTATGCGTGGCATTCATGAAAATGATCAGGTTTGCATACACACAATAACAAGGAAGTATGAATGAAATCACTTAAAACCAAGAAAATTAATTGAAAGCCTGTTTCAGAAGAAACACTTCTTCCCCTTTGTGTCTTATGTCATGTGGACTCGTGTTATTGTACATGTATTTTAATTTGTACATTTCTTTTGTTGAGTTACCCTTTCGGCAGCTGGTGTTGGTTATTCTTTACAGTGTATACCAAAAATGAAAACAATTAAAAATACTGATGGATTTGCAATGCTGGACGAGGTAGCTGGTTCCATCAGTTTAGAGCTACTGAGAAAAACATCTGTAGACTCCACTGTTTTCAGCATTCCAGAGTTACGAGGGTCCCTGCCCTATCCAAACGAAGATGTCATTTGCTGACAGTTCTGAGATTAAACTTTCCTACATGCAGTCCCACAGAGAGCAAACAAGCGTGTGCTTCACTTTGACATGGGGGCCCATTGGTCACTTACCACGGTAAAGACCTCCTTCTCCGCCTTTTCCCTGAGGATGGGGAAAGTCAACTTTCCCAGCTGTTGAGTGCGGATGGCGTCGGCGACTGTCGTAAGCGAGCGTGGTGGGTTGGGCCACAATCTCTTCCCTGGCATCAAGGAAAGACTTGTTCAACAAACATGCAATGGGTGCACCCATGGGTGCAACTCAATGGTCCATCTCATTTGTAAAAGACTGACTTTAGATGGTAAATTTGGTCTGTTTACAATATCTTTTAGACATACATGTATATATGCCACCAAAGGAAGGGTATCTACTTTCTTAGCTGGACCCTGCACTTAGTTATTAGAATCTAACAGAAAATAATTAGGAGGGATTGAATCAAAATTTCCCTCTGCCCATTTTGACATCTCATTTTTTACAGTAGCACCAATGGATATGAAGCTGTGGTCATGTGAATGCAAAAGGACAGAGGTTTCATCGTTGCTTTATCGCTTTCAAAAGTTTGCTTCGGCAGGACATGTCACAATGTGTACATTCACAATCTTTGAGGTAACTCACCATGTCGAAGCGATTTCTCTAGGTCCTTTCCCTCAGGCTCCACACAGAAAACTAAGTTCAAAAAAGCACATGTGAAATGACGACACTTTCCCAGCATAAAACAGCAAATCTGAGGTGATTGCAACAACTGTGTTTGGCATTTGAACCTTGAAGAATCTATACTCAACACATCAAACTTGACACTCGCTGCCTCTGCAGTGACAAAGAGGAACTGAGCCAAAACTTTTGGAGCTGACAAATGAAATATTGATCAGTGCTACAAAAAAAGGGCCGAAGTTAAAAAGACAAACGAAATTGCAGTTTGAACAAACATTCATCACGATTGAGCCTTTTGGGTGACACACTATGCCCTTCTCAGGAGTGTACATGTATGTACATGTACACCACATGCAACAAACTCAGTTGGAATAAAACAGGTCTTAATGACTTCAAGACGGACATTGCAAGGATAGGCATGTCTTACTTTGGACTTGTTTGTTGCGTCCTTTGACGGCCGTTGCTATACCACTGGCCAGCCCTCCCCCGCTGGTTGGTATGAGAACAGCTTGCACATCAGGGCACTGCTCTAAGAGCTCCAAGCCAATTGTACCCTGACAGACAACAGAAAAGTACTTGTAAGCAACTGCAAAACCTTACCTTTCTTCACGGAATAACAATGCTGGTGTTCCGGGTTAGTCTCCATTTCAATTGATGCCTGATTCATACTCCATGTAGGCCTAGCAGGCCCATACAGCCATGTGTATGCTCACTTATCATGTTTCCCTGTAAAATACTTCTTTGGACCACAGACGTTTAAAGCTTTGCTCGAGTTCACCACATGTTTCATGCATCAGACTAGTACGTGGGACTCGTCATCAAATTTTTGAAAGGGCCAGGTGAATGAGCAGGGAGCAGATACAAAGTTGGTTTACCTGGCCAGCAATGACATCATAATCATCATAGGGTGATATATAATGATACCCTTCCTCTTCTTGTACTCTGGCACAAGTTTCTGACCTGAAAAAGATCATAAATGTACTGTAAATAATCATCCAGAACCCACCCAAGGTTCTAATGCTCAGAAACTTCCCAAACTGACTGAAGTGAAGTTACAATAACCATGATTGATTTTGTGTCCAGTTGGCCATGTAGGACTGACGCTGGCATCACCCTATTTACATGTTTAATATACACCCCTACACAATGCTCCTACATTGTGAACTTGGAGATAAAGAACTTGACAGGGGGAGAAAATGTCTACACCAGCATTGTTATAACCCGAAGCTAGCATATAGTACTGTTGAACATACAGTGTACATGTACACTTCTGTGCATGTACATGGGCAAGTACAAAATCCATGAGTATCCACACAATAACACAGATTAATACACATGAATGTGAAGGTTTTGAATTTTTGAATACTCCCCTAAAACTTTTGACGCTGGGATACATCTTAAAAATGAACATAACTCGTAAACAAATAGTTTTTTGTCCCTTTATGGGGAGAGGGGCATAGCCGCTTTGCTCCACGCTGGACCTACCAGTCACTACTGTAAAGGTTTCATAATTGACAACAAAGCCATTCCCTTACTTGAGTCTGAATTGACTGATTCAATTTGCACTTGTGTATGCACAGGTGCAAAGAGTCTCAAAGTCTTTACTAACCTTGAAGCCTGGGTGGGCTCACAGAAGATCACGGAAGCTCCATAGTTCATGATGGCCTGAACCTTAACGCCGGGTGTGTTATGGGGGACCACCACCGTGCATTGCGTACCCGTAAGTTGAGCAGCGTAGGCTAATCCTTGGCCATGGTTGCCACTACTGTGTGTCACCTACGTGTATACAATTCCAGAAATTAGGAGTCCAAAAGTGTGACATTTTTGTGTCCCTGTTACATCTGACCTTTGTTATTTGACACCGGAATCACCAGAATTGATTTATTTGTTTGGCAGGTACTTTGCATTAATTCATCACTCTTGGATATTAGGAAATGTGTTTTGAACTTACAAAATCATATGTCAGATGTGACAGGGACACAAGGAAAAAAAGACCCCTAATTTCTGGAATTACCCATATCCACATAACAAGCTCTATGATTTGTGTTTCAGACAGCTGTACTTTTAATCTGAATGCCTTAGGACACAATCAAGGTTCCCACAGAAATCTGAAAACCAAATTCCATGACTTTTCCAGGACCCTACAGGACTAACAGTGGTTTGGCATTATGAAGTGGAAGACTGCTGCAGCCACTACAATGGGCCTTGAGCTGGACCAAAAGAGGGCGCTATTTCCTTAGCAATGGAGGCTCCTTTGGTACTACGTGCGCATCACTGGTTCACAAATGACTAGGAAACGCAAGCGTTGCAGTTGCATCGCTACCGACAAAATGAGTATTCCCAACCAAGGCTGCTCTTTTCAACTGATTACGGGGTGCTTCTGCTCGAGGCAAATAGAATAACCTGTAAATTTATCATTATTCTGTCATCAAATCAAACGCAGTCTGTCAAAAATAACCCTTGCATTTTCTTGATTTCCAAGAATACACCGTATTTTTGTCTAATTTTTCCAGGACTTTTCTGTGACTTTCTAGGACAACATTTTTCAGGATTTTGATAGCTCTGGAAGCCCTTACAAAAGCACTTTATTTCTTTGAATTTTTAACTTTTACTGAACCATGAGTTCCCCATATACATGCACTGCAGAAGTTTGAACTTGGAATCCATTGAAGGTATTTGTTTTGGCTTTTCCTTAATGTAAATGGTTGCACCAAATTCTGTAGTGTGTCAGAACTACTGTATCTACCCCATGCAAAGAGATGGCATGTTGTTTATATGGCAATGATATCTCTTGATAGGAAATCACTACATGCGCACACAGGTTTGAGGGCACTTGGCCTGGAGTGCATTGGGAGCATGTAACAAATTTCTGTTAGAATGTATGTATGCCTTAGCCAGCAGAGCATGGGGGAGGGAGACGGCAAATTTATGACCGAGGAGCACGGACAAATATTTGTCCCCATAACCATCATTCAACATGTGTGTAGTCCCCACAGCTATGGTGCCAGTATGCATGGTCTTACCCTAACCCCCAAAATGCTTCTAAACCTCTTTTTCTGAGAACGGAAAAATGGCACGAATTACAAGAAAGTTTGTTTGCTCATGGCACAGTAACTTGGTTGTTCTTTCAGAATAAGGCTGTCCTTTTGGAAAGTTTGAAAATATCAAAGTAGTGAATAACACCCTTAACCGATTGCAAGACAGAATCTTTGGGAGAATTTACCGGTAAGTGCATTAAAATAAATCATGTGAAGCTTTCATAAATGTACAATTTACTTACCACACCATTGAAAGGCACACTTCTTTCCCTCAAACACAGAATCTACAGCCAAAAAAAAAAAAACATGCACAGGTTCTGAGGTAACTTCTGTTCACAAGAAACCACATGTGAAAGTACAGTACATGTACTTGATTACTAGTTCACATGCAAGTTTAAGCACAGTTGTTTGTTAAAGACACTTGGCAAATGCTCAATCAGGGTAAGGGTGGATCCAGAACCATTTTTTTGTGCGGAGGGGGGTTAAAGTTGTTTGTTGGGGGGCCACAAATTTTGGAAACACTGGTACAGTACTGTATGTTTATGTGATCTTGTAAGGCCATTCTATGCACAGGTTACCAGGCAAAATTGATAAATGGTTGACACATGCTTCCTGATGAAACTTGACCATCAGTGTGCAATCCCACAAATCATGTGCTGCTAACCAATGCACATTCATCTGAGAAACATGCAAAATATCCATGAAAATATGCCAGTAGCGATGGTTGGACAGACTAAAGAGCTGTGAATTCGACAACACAATGCCCCAAAACAACCTAAGTTTGTAGTTTGAAAGTTACATGGTAGTGTGTAAGATATTCAACATGTCTTCACAGCTTAGTTGGTTTTTCCCCACTATCTTTCACAAATTCTCCCTCCTGGGCAGGCATGTACAACAACAAAAGGTTGATGTACAATTAGGTCTGCAGCCCCACGGGCAGACACAACGCTGACTTACAGGTACATGTACTACAGCCAATTTCACAGGACTTGGCATAACTTCACATCATGCGTAAGCCTTCTGCCACATATTTGTATCACAACAGTGGAATGCACTTATGGTCCATTAAGGCTCTCTCAGTCAAACACGTGTTTCATTACCTTCAACAAACACACAACTTTTTTGCACAACTGTAAACCTTATTTAAGATTACCAAATGAAGAGCACTGAATGAACATGAATCATTAATTGTTAATTTCCACTTTATTTGGCACAACTCATGCTAATGACTGCTGAAGTTATGGGTACTCTACGCCATTATTTGTTGTTTAAGTTGCAAACTTACACAATGCAAACTTTCGTAAAATATGCCAGAATTCGCTGCACAACTTTTGCCAAGAAAATGTAGCCTGATTGAAGATAAACCACTCTGTATGGTTTTGTAAAATCGGTGGCTGCACGCCTTCCACCTTCAACCTTAATTGGTGAAAGATTGCGACACTTACAGCATTCAGAGCTCCCCGGATCTTGAAGGAGCCTGTCTTCTGGAATAGCTCAGCCTTGAAGAAGACCTTGCGGCCCGTCAGCTGGTCCACCGTGGCGCTCCTGTGGATGGGAGTCATGTTGATGAAGTTTTTTAGGCGCTGGGCGGCCCTCTTCACCTCCCAAAACGTCATCCTGCGTGCCGAGGGACGACTTACCCTGGGAGGCAGGGTCTTGGCATACTCCTGAAAGTAATGGGAGATTTTGGACACAATTTTGTGAAACCGAACTCCTACATGAGGCATCCAACAGTGCAATATATGGTACATACATGTACACGAATATGTACATGTATACATGTGCATACATGTATATAGGTAATTCCAGAAATTAGGGGTCCTTTTTTTTCATGTCCCTGTCACAACTGACATATGATGTCATACGTTCAGAACACATTTTCTAATTTCCAAGAGTGGTGAATTAATGCAGATTACCTGCCAAACAAATACCGGTAGTCATGGTAGTAATACATGTAGTTTGAAATCAATTCCAGCAATATTTCCATGTCAAACAACAAAGGTTACATGTAACAGAGACACAAAAATGTCACACTTTTTGGACCCCTAATTTCTGGAATTACCCATATAAGGTACGTATGTACATGAATACACATATACATGTATGTATGTGTACATACATAGTATATGCATATTGGTAATTCTGCATTCCTTCAACACTAGCACAGACTACTATGTGAACTAAAAGTAAGGTGCCCCTGCAGCATATCACAGTGCTTTGAAAAAGGAAATTTGAAATGTGTCTCATTTCATCACCCATTTCAAGAAGGGATAGGCCTGTCAAAAATAACATTTTTTATTTCAAATTTTTTCACCATGTCATGTACCCACATGTGGCTTTAAAATCTGTACTTACTGGAATCCATTTTGACGTACCTGTACATGTACTTAGTATAAGCAAAAATCATCTCGAAACTGAAATAATGTCCGGGGGGAAGCACCTCAATAACTGAATTCAGTGTTTTCAGGAAGAGACGCCAACATGCCTGCCCTTGAAAAAACGTACCAAACGTACCTGCAGAAAGGCATAACAGTGAGTCTTTTGTTCTCGTGAAGGGATGGGCATCTTTGTTACATTCACAGCTGCATATGCATAAACATGTGTGCCCCTTCCCTATGGAAAAATACACTGAACTGGGGAGCAGAAGTGTAAAGCGTGGATTTTTGTTTTTATGACGGAACAGACACCTTTACTAATTAATTTGACTTATTACATAACTACCGTTTTCATTCTATTTTCAGGGTTCACACAGAGGTGTACCGGTACCTTTCAAATAATCATGTGGAAGTTTCTTTAGTGCATAAAGATATTTCAGAATCAAAGCTAATTGCAGTTTTAAAACGGGAGAAACTTCTTTTGCGATTATCTCAAAAATGTTTTTCTTCAAAATCCACATGCCTGTCCCCTCGCGAAAAAGGTCACAATTTATAATACACAGTGCAGGCATAACAACTGCTGATAAAAGGTGACTGCCGGTTGATACAGTGCATGCACCACATCAATGCCATGGGGTCTTGAGGTGACATCCCTTTTTGTACACATATGCACAAGTATACCATGCAGCAAGGACCCCTTGCTCTACGATGTACTGAGTTGTTTGTGGGTCACTGTACTAGTACAAGTCACTTGTTATTAAATGATGAACAAATGCACCAGACGATAGAGATACATGTATCAGTACATACATGTACACTCTACTTATTTTATCACAGGCAGGACGAGAATTGAAATAGTAGGCATAATAGGCCTACATGTATTTATAAGTACATGTACAATTGGGTGTGTACATATCCACTGGCCAGTTTTACCCCACTGCTCTGTCTTTTCCTTCTCGGTCACTACATTATCAGATTGTACACTGGACTCACTGCATGCCCCAGCATACCACTGTGACGTGTGTATGTACAGTAACTTACCCATGTAATCCACCTTCCTACTGTGTACACACAAACTTAAGGTCATTCAATAGCCCCATGACAATCAATACTGATCTCTTGACTACCAGGCAGACCTATACACGTGTATATACAGTACATGTACATGTACATGTACATTGTAAATAGCCCATCAAGTGAGGGCGCCTGCCTCGTTCATGATACACAAACTTTAACTGTCAGCCTTTCTTTGGGAACTCAGAATAGATACCGGTTTTTGATAAAAACTCCAACTTGCCTGTGGGCTCAATGACCAAACTCCAGGCCTAACAATATATTTGCATATTGTAAACAAAATGTTCTTACATTTTATAACCAAATTCGGACTCTTATAAGTGGGACTTTTAGATTGTCCAATCCCCCACTGACAGGATGAAGATGCTGAAATTACAGAAATTTATTCGTATATTGTACGTGTACATGTACATGAACACGTAGCTTCTTCCAAAAAGGGGGCATGTGGCCAAGTGGTTAGGGTTGGAGGTTCGGACCCAGCTGCTGGCAGTATGTTGTGGCCCTTGGCAAGCCCCTTCACCCCTGCTTGCCTTTCTCCACAGTACACATGAACTGCACAAAAATATACTGCTGCAGGGGATCTCACGCATTCACAACTCGAATTTAAATCTACAGTGTATTTCAAGACAAATATGTATGCTTTCATAGCAAAACCAATTCAATTAGTTTGTCTCTTTGATCAACACACTTAAGCTTTGTTGGTTCTTCAAAGTAACCAAGAATTTCAAGTTACAGACATGTACATGTATGTACCTGCACAAATTCCTGTCAGAGTACCGCCTTTAAAATGGAAATTTTACCAATACAAGAACCTTTATTTTTTTTGAGATTTAAGGATTTTACATACACCCTAGGGAGTGGATATTAATAAGTTTTATTCATTACATTACATTCATTACACTTGGAGAATCAATTTTTGAAAGGAAAGATTTTATGCACCCTTCCAAAGACTCCCCCATTCCATCCACCCATATCTCCATGACTCAAGTACCGCAGATGTGCAAAACATGGAGGTCTCTTAAATACCTCCACTGTTGTCAAATAACACAACAGGTACTTTTTCCTGTCAATCCCTCCTGTTTTTTTCCTGAAATATCCCTACGCAGCAGACTGCATGTAATTCTGGCTTGTACCCAAGATCAGATTTGTCAGCAAGATTTATGGACCAAAGTGTGGCACAGTAAAGAGGTAAAACTGGCACTTCGCTTGAATTGACCATGATTGTGAGAGTCACCACTGAATCCACATGCAAAATATCTTTTCTACATTTTTTCTTCTTAACCTGCAAGGACAATACTCAACTCAGTACTCTACAACATGCCAGCCAGATGTGCAAATATTATTTCTTGCATTCTTTTTTTTTTAAGGGGGAGGCAAAGATTTAACGGCAAAATGTCGGCCACAACTTACCAGGCCAACTGGGTGATTCTTGTGGCGGCTGACAACTGGAATCTCCAGATAGAACTTGATCTCTGGGTTAAGAGCCTCTGGGGTCTCTTTCATGACAGCTCCAATCTCCTGGAACTTTTTTCTCCTCGTATGGGTGGTGGCATTAGCTGATACCTGTTGGAAAAAAATGTCAAAGGTTAAGATGTGAGGACAAAGGGATGTAGCCTACCGTAGCAGTTATTTCTACAATGTTTCTGCTTGTGCATTGTAGGACGTTATGGTTAAACTACCTGTAAATATACTGGGCTTATTTTTAAATGAACCACAATTCTTGATCAGAGGGTCAGGGGGTTTGAATCCAGCTGCTTGCTATAAGTTGTGGCCTTGGGCAAGCCACTTGTCACCTGCTTGCCTCTCTCCCACCAAAAAACCGAGTACCAGCATTAGCTGGGAGCAACCTCTGTGATGGACTGGCATTCCATCCAGGTGGGAAGAGGAACACTCCCACTCCTTTTATGCCACAGAAAGAGGAG
>NW_019091584.1:309643-354536 GCF_001949145.1 Acanthaster planci | reverse complement strand
TAAACCACGGCCTGACGAGACACGGTGGCTTGGGACAGACTTGCTGATGCGCTAGAACCATTTAGGGTTGTCAAACATTTAAATCAGCCAAATTGTTTTAAAAGTGACATTTTCATTTAAATTTTTAACTCACTACGGTGTAAATTTTTCAGGCTTGGTTGGATATCTCTTGGCCCACAAAGTGAGGTTTTAGGCACTGCACAATTTATAATTTGCATGGTGCACGATTTTCCATGTCATACCTTAAAATCAGGAAACTTGGCCACTTTCTTGATGCTCATCACAGCTGGGCAGTCCAGCTTTTTTGTCGCTGGTGACAAGAGTCGCTTGGTTGGCCTGTAATCATCTTCTTTACTCTGAGTTCGCTGCAATGAATGTTTGTCAGTGAATAGGTGAATGCTTGCTTGGACTGACGGGGAGGAAAAATAAATTTACTCAACAAGCAATTGCAATCACAATCTAGGAACTTTTCTAAGTTATTCAGAGCAAAAAACAGACATCTGGACAAATTGTACATTGATCACTGTACATAAATACAATGCAAAGTTCCAATTAAAATTTTACAATTAGCGGAACATTGTGGAGAGACTTACAATGGCAGATCTAGAAACAAACTTCTAGGGAAACCTAATTTTATGGGGTTCTTCATGTAATCATCATTGGGGTCTTCATGAGGTGTAACGCTCACTTTGAAGGAATTTACACATGAGATTTTTCCTTTCTGCATGTAGAAGAAAATTGCTTTTAGGGGGAGCCTGGTTCTATTTCTGGGAAAAAAACCTGCTGGTCACAAACTTTACACTATAAATAAGTTCTGAAACCAAAGCAAAACTGCAAACAAAAACTCAAACAAACTAACAAAAGCTGGACAGCCTAAGCAAAATTGGTGAAACATTTGGATGCACCACGTCATTTTTCTTTTAGAAAAACCATGCACTCTGGTGTAAAAGTGAATTTTGGACTGTTATTACAGTGAACCTATGGTACAATGTACATGTGTTTATGGGACACCGATTCTTCAGGTTACTCCAACACATATTCAAAATCACAACATGCGTCTCGAAATAATATTCTCAAAGGATTTGTCAAACTATTCTCCCCATACATGTACCACAGGTACCAACTTGCCAGCCAGTCAATATCTGTTTTTTCCTTTTTTAAAATTTTCTATTTAAAAATTTGGTTTAAAAATTCATTAATTAAACAGTTAAGCTTCATCTTTGCTTACCCAAAAGTCACATTTTTGTGCATGGGATTCCTTTCAGGTTTTGTAAAAAAAATCCACAACTGGCTTTACTGAAAAATACATATACATGTATGTAGGTCACATTGATTTGAAAGTGAGGTTAACTCTTCATATTTGGGCACCCAGGAATAAAAATGAAAGCACTGAAATCGAACTTCATTTCAAGTTTAATATTATTTATGCTTATGAAAAATTTAAAATTTGTGATTACATGTATTTTAACATTAAATGTTTTTAGCCAAATTTATACAATGAAATGTAAGGAACCTAAAATAGTCTGGTACCACCCCATTTAACAGATTACCGGTACATCAAATAAGATAGGACTCTGGGATCATATTCATATGGCTTCCCCGAGTAAGGTCCATTACTGTTCTCTCTAGGATCTTACCTTGGCCACTTTTTCCCTGTACTTCTTTTTAATGCCAGTGTTCTTGTCTTTACCATGGTGGCAACCCAGCAGGACCTGGCCCAGGTACATGAAGGGCGTGCCGTCAAACTTGATGGCTACCGTGTTGGTGGATTTCTGGGACCAGCTTAGCCTCTTGAATTTCCACTCTGTCAGACAGGAGGATGCAGGGTCAATGTCACAAACATTGCCAGGCACACTGTATATCAGTTGAATTGGCACCAGGGGATTGGCAACAAACAAGCAAATGCATTTTGTGCACATCATTCCGATGGGGAAAGTCAATCAGCTTTTATTCTCAAACTCAAGTCACTATCTTTTCACATGGATTGCATTGATGATTTCTGACAGCTCTTCAAAAATTAAGAAATCTAATTTTCAAGCTTATCAGAAAAAAACGAGTTTGGAGAATCCCTTCAATGAACTTTTTTTCTGTTCAACATGAGTGACCATGCATGTCAATGACTAAATAGGCCAATGCTAAGCTCATTCACATAACACTGACCAATCACATTAACTTTTTTTGCAGCGTAGTGACTAGCTCCCTTTCAAAATTTTCAAATTGCAATTTTCAAAGCAATAGCTCTTATAGATGTTTTCTAATCTGCCTGTAAGTTGAAGGGCAAGTACTTCCAAAACATTCTGAAGAAAGTTTGACTTTTACACTTTCTTCAAATGATAGGTTTACATGTACATGTACACTGTATAAAATAAATGGCATGTTACTCATCAAGATGTTAGATCACATGAAAAAAATAACTAGTTTGGCATCAGTGCCCGCCTCAAAAAATCTTGCCGTGTGTTTTTTTGGGGGGGTTGTCTTTTACAATGTCCTTAGGTGTCGCCCGTAGTTTCTACAACTCCCACACAACCTCATGCACACACAACATACAACTTGAGTACACACACAATGTCATGTGCACTTCTATGCACGAGTCTGAAATGAACATGGCACTTTCGTTCTGTGGTTGCAGCAGTCCAGATCAGCATGCATACCAAAGTACGTGTATTTAAAAAACAAAAATAACCCTCCTCCTTCCTCGTTTTTTGCAAATACTAAACTATCTTTTTTAAAGTGGCCTTATGAAGACGTTGAAAAGGATTTGAAAAAGTTAATGTTGATTTTCAAGAACACTGATGTTCCTGGGCATGGTTTGGGCACAGGTCGGTACAATTTTAATGCTCTTTAGTCCCAAACTTCAAAAGTCTACAGTTACAGTGTACATACAGGCATCTCGCTGTCAAGTCACCGAGAAGTAACGATCTGACTAAAATGACAAATTATTCGTTTTACATACATGTACATGTGCTCATACATGGGGCCTTGTGGGGTACCAGAACAATGGGAAGTACCCTACAAGGCCAGTTTTTACCTACAAGAATTTCACGAAACTGATATTTGGAAATAACTCAAAAAGGGCAAATTTTTTCATGCGAAAAAATTTGTCGCCAATTGAAGTGTTTTATATAAGGGACATAGTCAAAATTTCAACCCAGGAAAGTGAATTTGGTTTAAATTGGAGTGATTTGAAATTTTTTGCATGTTGTGTGGGAGTTTTGTACACGAGAACAAAGGAAATACCTCACAAGTATAGCTGTGTAAGGATGTGTGGGCATATGCGTGCATGCATAAAACAGGCGTGCCACAGTTAAGCTTTTGGCTTGCACAGCAAAATAAAACATGAAGTCTGTGAGAGGGGTTATTACGAATATCACACGTGTTTGACCTTTCAGGGTAAGATGCACGGCGGCATGTGGGAGAAAAAAAGCCACCAATTCCATATGAAGGGGTACAGGTACATTCATGTAAAAAAAAAATTTTTTTTTCATATCATTGTTAGAGGCCAGGGGCCAATTTCATAGAGCTGCTTAAGCACAAAATTTGCTTAAGCGCAAAAAACCTTGCTTAAAAAAACAATGGTTATCAGCTCAAAATCTCAGCGATTGTCATGCTAACCAAAAGATAGGTGAATACCATTCCAAGACAATATACATCACATGGAGTTTTGGCTGGTAACCTGATTTATCAAGCAAGGTTTTTTCATGTTTATGCAAAATTTGTGCTTAAGCAGCGCTATGAAATTGGCCCCAGAGGGCATGTGATGTTAGGGGCAGGTCAGTAGTGACAGACACAAAATTAAACACAGAAAACATGATTTCACTTGAAATATAAAATTTGCTTATTTATTGAACATACATGTACGTGCATACTGTGCATGTGAATTCCCACAAGACCTTTCTCGTGTACTGGAAAATCTGAATTGACTGAAAGTTACAAGTTAATCAAACTCACTACAGTCTGCAATGTGAACACACACTGCAAGATGGGAAATTTTTGTCCCAATCAGATCTTTTGAATAAATACAAATCTTTCGATTAAATGAATCATCTTTTTTTTTCATTTTCAAAAAACATCCATGTTCACAACTTCACATAATGTTATATAGCGGTACCATAAAAAGACAAAATAAAACACCCTCATGATCAACACTGCTTCATGAATAACTCTTTACACACACAGCGGTAGTTTGTGCCAAATTTTGAACTAAGGTACAGGGGGGGTACAGGTAATGGGATTTAGTTGGCAGTTAGCTGAAAAACTGATTTGAATATATTAATTGGAAAATAAATGTAATTCCAAGTTGGTACATGTAACAAGAACACATTATTATTTGTTGATCTATGATTGCTGTTGTGCACACATGTATGAGCCGTAATTAATGTAACGAACACTTTTATTCACCTGTACATGTACCAGTACATGATGTATGCAAAAGTAAATCATCTGCAGTGACCAGCTCAACAGGAATCACTTTCCAATACCATACAATGTGCACATGTTCATTTCTACCATTTTCATTTCACACACACCAAGTTTTAAAACCTTGCTGTTCAGAGGCATCAAGCAAATGCATGTACATGTATTGGTACATGTTATTGCACATTTACCATACATGTATGCTACTTATACATGTACCCAATCATCACATTTGCCAAATTTCAAGTACAGTATTCACATATGGTACATGTATTGTACATGTACATCATCGCTGTTGGTTGCATCACCAACTGACGTATCGTGTGTACAAAGTCAATGGACGGTACGTCACTTCGTGGTGCACCAAAACTACCGTGTTGTATATGTATGTACATGTACATCAATTTGTGGTGCAACCGACACTATACCGGTAAGTGTACATACATGTACATGTGTACAAGTACTTGTATGGCTCATTGTACACATGTACATGTATCCCAGTACAATGTACATGTACAAACATACATTTACCATGTGCCTGTGAGTGTACATGTACAGTATATCACAAGCACAAATGATCCATTTCAAATAACCACATCATTTGAAGATCATTTAAGCTGAAATTACTGTAGGTAAATTCATTATTATTCAAACCCCATATTCATGAGCTACTACGCCATGGCTTCATTCATTTATCTCTTCTCCATCGATCTGAATCTCATATCGTGTCCCGTCTGGCTGCACTACTCGTTCGGTGATGGACCTGACCCGGAAATTTGGCAGGAGGTCACGGAAGTCTGTAAGGCCAACACTGCGCCTGTGCTGGTCTAGGATGCCCCCGACTGTGGTGAAGTGGTGAGCAGTTCTGGCACCTTGTGGACTTGGCTTCTGCTTGGCTTGGCCAGGGGCTCCTTGGCCACCCCTCGTTTGGTCTGAATGAGGGCATGGGGAGGGCTCAGAGTTGGGGCTGCTCTGAGCTGTATGTCTTGTTTCGATGGAGAAGGTTCCGTTACCATTATTCCTTTGCCCTCCTCCAACTAGCCTGCTGTTGACTGACGTTCCCGGTGACTGAGAAGGATGCTTCTTATCCCACTGCTTACATGTCTCAGAGTCTCTCCTGACTGGCAATGAGGGTGATGTTTTGTTTTGAACATTTTGGCCATCTCTTACCCCTGCGGCTGTACCCCTTGGCATCATTTCTTGCCTTGGGATGAGATGATTGCATGCTGAGGTGGTTCTCAGAGATGATGGCGCACATGACACTGAGGCCCTGCAGATGTCGCCTCGTGGTGAGACTTTCTGCTGCGACGACGCCAGTTGGCATGATCCAAGCTCATTTGTAGTCCTAGAAAATATTACTCTGTCGCTCCGGTCAGTTCTATGGTCTAACTCCTCTTGGCTGTTACTGATCCGGCTGACTTGCTGTTCTCTGTTACAGCGGGGAATGCTTGGGTGCTGCAATCTTGAGTGTCCTTGACTGGGGGGAGCACTCACGCTACCAGGATGGATGGTCATTAAACCTCCAGACACGCTAGTTATACGAGGGAAAACAGGCATTGTTGCCATGTGATTCACCGTGTGAACAGTCTGCACCTCGGATCTGTTGCTCTGCGTCTGAGCTTGGCTTCTTTGCACCAGAGACTGCTTTCCAGTGCGACTTGGGACCTCCTGTGAGGCGACCAAGCCCACTGGATATGCTGCTGCAGCGGAATGCTCTTGATGTACTTCTTTCACTTGGCTGTTCCCTGGTTGAGACTTGGCAGTTTCTGATGGACTTCTTGAGCTAAAAGCATCTCCTATTACAGCACAGGTCACCATGTTTTGGGCGAAGTGGGCCAGCTTAGAGACAGGCTCTCCTACATGGCCCATCTCCTCATCAGAATCTTCCATCGTGTTCTCCAGTCTCATCTCGTCCGAATACACTGATGAGAACACCGGCAGGTCAACCAGGTTCGGGTCAAACGGATCGGGCAAGTTGGGGTGTCTCCGTTTGCGGTGCTGCTTGATATTGTACATGCGGCTCGAGGAGTAATCGCAGTAGCCGCAGCTCAACTTGTCCTGGTGGTTGTCCTTCTTGTGCTGCCAGAGAGACTTGTAGCTCTTGTATACCACATTGCACTCCTTGCAAATGAACTCCTCCGGAGGCTCGGCTGCCCCACTGGACTGTTGGTTATGGTGAGTGAGCCTCACCCCATCCGAGTAAGTCGGCGCTGGATTGTCCTCAACTGTGTGGTGAAAGGAGACAACAGATTCTCATTGAGTCATTTCATCGTCACCGTCCTCACCATCAACATCAGTCAGAGTCACATGCTGGCACATGGAGTTTGGTGATTTTATGTACACAGGTTTGTACAGGACACACACATATATGGCATGCACGCAGTCATAACTACTTTGCCTCTGGTAAGCATGTTTACTCCACTGAACAATCAGTGCACAGCACCGCTTCACACTAGACCTGCAGAGTGGACAGTGTTCGGGAAGTGGACTTTCCCATGAAAATGGACGCCACTTGCCGACAAGGTGCATGGTACTGGTACAACTTAGACAATCCAGAGATGAATGTACTGTATCCCGTAAAGTCCCCTTTTGGCTGGTTACTGGAAACATGCACACAGTATAATACACAATTGAATTTTTGTTTTAATCTGGTAACTTATGTTTGGAAACACGGACAACAATGTAATTCTAACCCCCAAGGGTATATGTAAAAATCATATTGAAATTGGAGGATTGGGACTGTTAGGGTTAAATGGTTTACTGTTTATAGCATAATCAATGGTCACAACACACACACGCAGGGACACCTATATAGTACATGTTGTACCGTGTACACATGCAGATCATGCATACATATACGTACATGTACAGTACATTCACTGTATTTTATCTACCTGCAAAGCACATGAATACGGGTAACATGGGCAATTGGACATCAATGGTACCACTTAATAAGAGATAGGATTTGATATTTCAAATGATTTCACAAAATGAATTAAGATTCCCTGCTTTGGTACAATAAGTTGGGATGAAAGTTGGATTGCACATATTTAGGGTGCCTTCCTGAATCCTCAAATATGTCAATTCTGAACAAAGACATCAGGATCAAGTCATAAACAGCAGCACAGGCCTCACTCTTGCACAGTCCTCCAAATATTTTCCTGGACTTCAAAGGACCTTGTACATGTACATGTAGGGTTAAGGTTACATGTATGTCTTATGCCATGAGCCTCTGTGCTGCATGCACGCAGAATGTACAAAATATACACGTACATGTACTGTACATGTACAGTACATGTACATGTACTCAGTAAAACAGATGTGCATGTACATGACGTTACATGTACATGTATGTACACGTGCACATGTACATATACATGTACACTTGATCATTTTATTTGAAAGGCTAATGCAACATACATTCAGACATGGGCTTTCACTCTTTCTGAAGTAGCACTGTACAATGAAATTGGGAAGTCAGGTTGGCAAGGTGTAGTTCTTTCCTCGCCTTCCACCTCTGCGGTCCCGGGTTCGAATCCCGGCCCGGTCCACAGGTGGATTGGGTTTTCAGTCCCTACCTGACTCCGTGGGTTTTACCCAGAATATTCCTCTGGGTTTTCCTCCCACCTCTAAAACCTTAACTGCTTCTTACTGTCTCCCCTTTACTGATGTTGGTGAATGTGGGTCATTTGGCGGCTGCCTGAGGCGCCCTTGTATGCCATAGGCTCAACCATGTTTAAATGTATTCATTGTTCCACGCTTAATGTCTTCATTGTACAGCGCATTTGAACATATCTATATGAAATTTGCACTTTATAAATGAATAAATTATCATTATTATTATTAATTGTACTATTGGTAAGCAGCCCTTCACATGTACTGGTATGTCAAAAATAATTTCTACAAGCTTATGCTCCCAGTGCTACTCAGAAAATCAAGGTATAAGTACACTTGTATTTTATCACAAATGTCAGTGGATCATGGATCCAGGTCAGCCGTCAGTTGTCCAGAAACAAAGGTACTGTACACATTATAACAGCTGCCTTTAACTGATCGCCTGAACAGTTTGAGACCACGTACACACACCCTGGCCTCTGGCAACCACCTGGCCAGAATTACAACAGTATAGTACTTTGCAGGGGGCCTAATCTGTCATCTTTGTCAATCGCTCAGTTGGGCTTGGTCAGTCAATCAACACAATTGCAAGGCTGCATTGCGTTATCAGCAAACAAAAAATTGTACCGGTAGGCCTACATGTATACTTCCAGTTTTTCAAAACAATCTCCCACAACCACAAATTTCAAAGGGAAAGTATTCCATATACGGACAACTTCAATTTTCCCTTAAAATGTTATACCAACTGTCAGAAAGTGAGACGTTTGTAACATGTCATAAAAAGTGAAGTTTAGGTAAGAAAATTATAAACCTTATAAGTACTGTCTATACTCATATATGGAACTCTTTTCTTACAAAGAAAACAGCGACTGGCTTATGGCAGAATTAGCGGCAGATCATGCAGTGAGAACATAGATCATGCAGTGAGAACATAGATCATGCAAAGATTGATCAATCGCACAGATTGACCAATCAGCCCATCAATCCTGCCCAAATCTTGTAGGGCCCCCATCTGCACACATGCCTCTAAATCTTGTGCTTTACTGCAGTTTCTGTGCTCAAGCAGGAGATGTGGAAAAAAGGTACAAAGGGCATGAGCATGAAGGGGGGGAGGCGGAATAACCCCAGTCTACCCCAGGTAGAGCTGTGGGACCCCACAGTTTTGGGGTAGGCCTAAGCAGGGATCTGAGGAGGGTAGGCCCTGTGCTATATTGCAATGGGAACAGCTCGACTCGTAGCTTGGACAACTTGTACCATGGACAACTCGCACCATCAACTTAACATAACTCGTACCTTTGCCGAGGACTTCGCACCTTGGACAACTTGTACCTCCAGTAAAGGCAACTCGTACCTTTGCGTACGAGAAAACTTGTACCTTCACAGAAATCAGAGCTTGCTCAGAGCTTATTATTATTGTAATTAACTTGAACAATAGCTTGATTTCTTAGTCTTAGTCACCTAATTTGCCGTTTTGGCTACACTGCCTTTCCTACATGCCAGAGGGGTGACACTGACATGAGATGAGTCAATGTCGTGCATGTACGTGCACAGGCAGTCAGGCAAACTGACGCTGGTCAACGTGGCCAGCTGTCGTTGCATGCAATGCGGAATCTTCACTGTGCAGACCACCGTGTTAACGGAGTGATGTCATGTTTTCATTTACTTCAGTTTATAAAGTAATGTTAGTTGTAACTTTGTCCAAAAAAAAAAATTAAAAAGGAAGGCTACCAGCCCCCCCCAAAAAGTTAAAAACAAGACCAGAAACATATTCAAAACAAATCAAGACCTAACAAGTTTCATTAGGTACACCCCCCCAAAAAAGTTACAAAACAAAGCCATTATTCCCCCACATGAAATGAAATGAAAAAGTCTGGTAACATTTTCCCAGAGCCATTAAGAATACCGGTACATGTAAATTGAAATCCCCCCCAAAAAAACAAGAATGTTAATAAGGAAGTCAAGTTGCTAAACAGACAGGTTGTTCGACAGGGAAACAGGTCAACTTGTACCTTGAACAACTTGTACCATCAACTCAACATAACTGTACCAACTCGTACCTTTGCCGAGTCGCACCTTGGACAACTTGTACCTCCAGTAAAGACAACTCGCACCTTCGCATACGAGACTACTTATACCTTCACAGAAATCAGAGCTTATTATTATTGTAATTAACTTGAACAATAGCTTGATTTCTTAGTCCTATGTTCGTCACCTAATTTACCATTTTGGCTACAATGCCTTCCCTACAAGCAGGAAGGGTGACATTAATGTGAGACGTGTCAACGTTGTGCATGTGCACGCACGGTCAGGCAACTAGTGCTGGTCAATGTGGCCAGCCGTCATTACATGCAATTCGGAATCTTCACCGTGATGATGGAGTGATGTCATGTTTTCATTTGTAAATGTCAGTTGTAACTTGTCCAAAAAAAAAGAAAACAATTTTAATAAGGAGGGCAACCACCTCCCCCCCCAAAAAAAATTAAAAAACGAAACCAGAAACATTTCCAAAAGAAATCAAGACCTAACAAGTTTCATTAGATACATACCCCCTAAAAAAAGTTACCAAACAAAGTTCAATAACATTTTCCCAGAGCTATAAGAATAAATTGAAGTCCCCCCGTCCAAAAAAAAAACCTGAATTTAAAGTTCTGTAAAGTCCACCCCCCCCCAAAAAAGAATAATGTCGGTCAAGTTGGTAAACGGTCAGGTTGTTGGACATCTGTCACGTAATAAACCGATGGCGCAAATGCCCACAGCAGGCACTATGCAGAAAATCATGCTGGCGCTCAAGATCTCTCCAGGAGATTTGTGAAGATGTTTCCTTGATAAGTTTGTCAAATCTGATCTTAAACATGCTGAAAAGAGCAAGAAAGTTACAACCGAATTGCAAACATGAAGGTACCGCTGGTCTTAACTTGAGGTACGAGTTGTCCAAGGAACGAGTTGCCCATGATACGAGTTGTCCAAGGTGCGAGTCATCCAAGGTACAAGTCCCCAAGGTACGAGTAGACTCGAAAGCGTTCGACATTTTTATTTCTACCTCCCTGCGTAAACCGACAGCACAAATGCCCATAGCAGGCGCTTGAGATCCCTCCGGGAGATTTATGAAGATTTTTCCTTGATATGTTTGTCAAATCTGATCTTAAACATGCTGAAAAGAGCAAGAAAGTCACAACCAAAATGCAAACATGAAGGTTCTAGTGGTCTTAACTCGAGGTATGAGTTGTCCAAGGTACGAGTTGCCCATGATACGAGTTGTCCAAGGTACAATCATTCAAGGTACCAATCGCCCAGGGTACAAGTTAAGTCGAAAGCATTGCAACGAGTCCCAACTATTTTAGCCGGGAGTCATCAAATCTGGTCGCTCAATGAACATGACATAAAGTTAATAAATACCACAAAAGTATAACCCATATGTAGTCCGAGTAACTTGGACCCTACAAATCGCATTTTTAAACATTTAAGCATGGTCCTAGTATCGCCCGACCATAATGTTTAAAAAAGCAATTTGTAAAATTTTAGGGTCCAATTTACTTGGACTAGCTTAAATTTACCCCCAGAACTGTGGGATCCGACGTCTGCTCCTCTCCTACAAACCCCACAGAAAAAGAGCCTTTTTTGCCATAGGCTATGCATGACATTTAACAGGGCACCAACTGGGATTCCATTCGAGTTGTGTACCCACAGAAATGTTGTTTCATTTCCCCGAAGAATTTTATGTAAGATACATGTACATGTAGCTTACATACCTTTTTGAGTACCAAGAAAGAAAAGGGCCAAAACCATGCCGTTTTCCCCAAAAAGGTGCAAATACATGTATTTCCTGATCAGTGTCTGAGAGTCTTGCCGTTCACATGTGTACTTGCAAAGACGAGCCGCAACCAAATGGCTGACTACGACTGCCATCGATACACAAGACATGGAAATTGGCTACAGCCACTTTCCGTACATGTGTATGCAATTCTTAGCTGCGCTGGTTGAAATGACAGTTGGCTGCGGAGCGCTGGGGTCACACTGACCAATCACAGGGCTCCTCATCATTTATGCCCAAATTGAAGGAAGACAAGCAACAGCCGTTGGGTGCACAAAGCCACTCAACAGGAAGTGTTCACTGTGTGACGTGCACTGATACTCAACAGCTGTTGCTTGTCTTCCTTGAGCATAAATAATGAGGAAGCCTGGGATTGGTCAGTGCAACCCCCAGTGCGCCGTAGCCAACCGCCATTTCAACCAGCACAGCTAAAAATTGTACACATGGCACACATATGTACGGAAAGTGGCCGTCATGGCTGTAGCCAATTTCCACGTCTTTTGTATCAATCGCAGCTGTAGTCAACCATTTGGTCACGGCTCGTCTTCGCTAGTACACATGTGAACCGCAAGACTCTCAGACACTGATCTGGAAATATTTGCACCTTTTTTGGAAAACGGCATGGTTTTGGCCCTTTTCTTTCTTGGTACTCAAAACATGTAAGCTATCTTACATGAAACTCTTGGGAGAAACGAAGCAACATTTCTATGGGTACACAACTCGAATGGAATCCCAGTTCATGCCCTGTTAAGCATCATGCATAGCCTATGGAGAAAAAGGCTCTTTTTCTGTGGGGTTCATGGGAGAGGAGTGGACGTCGGACCCCACAGTTGTGGGGGTAGCTGAGACCCATAAACAGGGCCCAACGAATTCTCCTCTGTCGTATACTATGCCCTGTCCCGATTAATAGGGATTTCTTTAGAAAACTTTATCCGGAACATCCGGGGGCTGGTGAAATTTCACCAGTACGTTCACTACTTACGCTGTAAAAAATCCACTTGGTTGCTAATTGTAGAAAACTCGCCTTTCCTCATTTGGAGGAAAAGATTTTGCGTATTTTGCCGCTTCCCACTCCATACGAATTTTTGCCTGACTTGTACATTACACAGACTCCTTTGTATGGTCAAGTAATGGTACCCTGTACGAGAGCCTGTCTAGTTTGCACCCAGACTTCAGCACCTACGTACATGTATCTCGTTCAGATCTGCTAGAGTACCCGTTGATCTAAGTACTCGTAGAGAATTATGGCTGTTTTGTGTCGCGGCTAATACGCAACGCCCTTGACTGGTTCCCTGTCCAGTTACACACTGTTTGCGGCAAATCATTGGTAGCATGGCTCGCTCTCTGTAAAGTGACACAAAAGTGACGAAACAGCTGTCACTTTTGTGCAAGTGGGGCAAACTTCGTCTGGAGTTGGAAAACGGCAAAAAACGCAACACTTTTTCCTCCAAATGAGGAAAAGGCAAGTTTTCTGCAATTAGCAACCTAGTGCCAATAGTGGATTTTGTACAGCATAAGTAGTGAACATACCGGTGCAATTTCAGCTCATAAAATTAAGTATGTTAAGTGGATGTTTAGTTATGCCCCCGGATGTCCTGGATAAAGTTTTCGAAAGAAATCCCTACTAATAGGACAGGGCCCAGTATGCGACGGAGGAGTATTCGTTGGGCCCTGTTTACGGGTCTAGCATGTCTAGGGGTAGCCTAAATCATGATAAATTGATAGCCTAATTTAAAAATTTTCCTCACCAGTTTGAGTGTAACCCCTTTCCTTTTTCAGTACAATGAAACGTGTGCCTGACTTTTTCTCGTATGTGGCGATTTTCTGCTTAACCTCATCCTCAGTGTCCAGGCAGAAAACACCAGTGTCATCTTTGAAGGGGTCATCTAGAGAGCTGTCCTCACCCTCAGCCAGGCTGGCGTGATACGCATGATCGGCCATGTCTGCGTTAGATCTACTTTCATCCTTCCCCCTCGCCGAACCATGCGAACCGTCGTCGTCTTCTTCACTGTGTTCAAGTTCGTGGATCAAGCCCGATTCGTCGTTCCTCCAAGACTGATCAGGGGAGACAACTTCGTGAACAATTTCCTCTTCGACATGCTGCTCGACTTGTTCTTTTTCATGAGCAGAAATTATGATTTCAGCTTCCTCAGCGTCCGCCATCATTTGCGATGAGCAATTTTGGTCGAAGAACGCGGTGTCGTTGAACACGAGACACCCAGTGTTTTTAAATAGCGCCATCAACGAACAGAAGTAAGACAGTTTACAACGAGTTACACGGTGTTTGATTGGTCAAACGATACGCATATTATCGGATTCACCCAATGTAGTGAGGTGACGAACAGGTGAATCCTCCACACAAATTCGAATTTGCAGCTGAGCAGGAATCTGCCGGGTTCATATGCTCACAGTCGTACGTACCGGCATATGCACACGAGATGTGAACGAAGACTGTGAGTTCGAGTGTGACTGCGCGAGTCCGAAGTTCGAACGGATTTATACATGCAAGGAAAGAAGTACATGTAGAAGAGTGTTATGGTGTGTTATTACGGGCCTACAAGCTGACTAGTAAGTGAGTATGAAGATCATTTGATGACTAGAGCTGTGTTTTGTCTGTTTGAAATGGAGGTTTAAGTTAACTTAACCAATGTCACACTCTTCCTACGTGTCCTTGCATGCCTAGCCAGATTAAACGGCCCAGTTCGTACCATACTTTTTGGTGCGTACGCCCACACCGACTAAGAGTGTACCGGGATAGCCCCGAACTTCAAGTTCAGTTGAGCCTGTCGGTAGCTGTGCGAACACAACGGTCTGTAATGAAGCATTTTATCATCGAAATTTACTTTTTTCGAATGCTTAATTAACATGCTTTGTATAATAAACAACTGTCGCAGGGGAAAATAAGTGATGTTCTTTCTGTTCTGGGTCTTAATTTGAAAAAAAGGAAGGGGGGGGAAGTTTGTAGATCTTTCTAAATTCAAACCATATAAAAGTCAGGCTAACCATGGAGGTAGGAAAATAATTGTAAGTCACCGTAGTTATAGTGGAGGCACCTACATGTACATGCAAGTTTTCTTTTTATCATGAGTGTCAACGCCATGACTGTGCCAACGTACTTTTTGAATGACAGTGAAACGGAATTTATCATTATTGGCACTCGTCAACAAATATCCAAGGTAACTTTTGATGGTATTCATGTTGGGGAATCTGTCATTTCACCCTTGGCTACAGCTCGTAACTTAGGTACCTGGTTTGATGCTAATATGTCTATGAAAACTCATATTACTAAGGTTTGTGGTAGCGCATTCTATTATCTGCATAATATTAGACACATTCGGAAATATCTCTCCAAAGAATGTACTGAGACACTGATTCATGCATTTATCTCAAGTAGATTGGATTACTGTAATAGTTTGTTTTATGGCTTACCCAGTACTCATATTAATCAGCTCCAGACGTTACAGAATGTTTGTGCACGACTCGTCTACAAGACACCGAAATTTTGTCGAATTACTCCTCTTCTTATTGATTTACATTGGCTTCCGGTTTTATATAAAATTGAATTTAAAATTTTGTTGATGACATACAAAGTCTTACATGATTTAGCTTCTCAATACTTAACTCAGCTTGTCTCCGTAAGGCCTCAGAACCGTTACCATCTTCGTAGTTCCAGTGATGGTGTCCTCCTCAATTATCCATCAGGTCAGGCTAAGGCTACCCTCGGAGATCGAGCATTTGAGTATTGTGCGCCACATCTCTGGAATAAGCTTCCATGTAATATTAGAAGTGCTACCAGTGTCATTACTTTTAAATCAATGTTAAAAACATATCTTTTTAAGAAATCATATTATTAATTTCTAGGCTCTGGGTGGTTGTTAATTTTGATTGTAATTTTGTCGTCTTTAATTTTGTTGAACCTGTCTGGGACTCTGGGAGAATCTGGGTGTTCTCTTGGAGAGTGCTTCCAGTTTTCGGGCACAAGGATGAGTCTTGGTCTCACAATAGGTCGTTGGAGGGAGAGTTAGTCCCGGCCACGTGTGGAAGTCCCACCATGTTTGGTTTAAACTTTTAAATCAATGTTAAATTGTGTTTATTTTAATTTTTTTGGGTCTTTGTAAATAGTTGTTTAAATACATGTAGGTATTTTTTAAATATTGTTAAGCACTCCTGAACATTTTTTATGAAATGAGCGCTATATAAATTGAATTTAATAATAAAAAATAATAACAAAAAATTAAAATACATGTACATAGACCTGTACACACTATAGTCTAATAATGGTGCAGACAGACAGGTGGTAGTGGTACATTTCCCTAGGCCCAACATGCCTACATGTACGTGTAGGCACATTCCAACTATAGTTTTTTGAACCCTTCTTAAGTAAGTAGCTTTTCTTAATCTTTAATGCCATGAATGTTCTTTTTTATTAACCCTAACCCTCCTCAATCCTTCACCTGTTGGAGGACTGAGGAGTGTTATGGTTAACAGACCGTCAGATTTATAAGTTCCACACCCCACATGTGTTTTGCTCTGTACTCAAAGCCTAGGACTCATTTGTATGTGGTAGATACATGTACCATTAATCATTTATTGTAAAAATACCAAACTCTGAAGTGTTCTGGGTTTGGGATTCGATGACTCATTGAGAAATGTGTTTAAAAGTCAGATTCTTTACCATGAAGATAACCTCATCGCATGGTCCTTTGAAATACATGTACATCAGGGAGTTTGGCTGAAAGATTTACATGCAGGATGATGAAATGATTTTTTTCTGGGCAAAACGTCTGATTCATACAAAAAGGCTGATTCTTACTGGTAATTGGCCTGAAAGTTTGAAGGCAAATTTGACATCGGGATTAAGATCAAATGTTTGCTCTGTAAATCTGCAAAAGTTCAACACATTTCAAATGAGGCAAACTTAGCAGCAAATGTTTGTTACGTCAAATCACTCTGTTTTTGCATTTGCCTGAAGTGAGAACGGGCCTTTAGAACTTAATGTAAGAGTTACATGTACATGTACAATGTATGTACATGTAAACATTTGAAACGATTCAGTACTGTTCAGTTTGTTTTGGTTTTCCTACAGCAGGATGAAATACATGTATCTGAGATGCTGACTTCTCCAAGGTGACTGTTGCAACTCCGACACACCGCCCATCCCTCAAAACCCTAACGGAGGGAGGCCAAGATGAGTGGCAATGTCAGCCAGCGGCCGAACATTCTCCATCTGGCCGAGAGGACGTCGATGCCAGTGAAGAAGCCCGTCCGCGCCCCCATGCCCAAGAAGAGGAGCAAGGGGGTGCCCCTCTCAGAGCGGGTAAGTGACTTCAGTTGGACCACCAATGCTGTGCATCTATACATGTATGCGTATATTTGCATGTAGGTACAATGTACATGTGCGTGCATTGGGATGTGACCTCCTCTTTGAAAATGAGTTACAAGTCAAAGCCATTTATAGAGTGAGGAGCCTTTTGAACAGCGTAAACCAGTAACAAACCTTAGTGTTTTTCATCTATGTGTGTACACGTATATGTACATGTGATGTCCATTTTTATCAGGATTCTTTGCACTTAGTGAATACAAAACAAGGAACTCAGTGTGCTCTTAAGTACTAAAACTCAAAAGTGGCTCTGGTGCCATCTGAGTCATTTTCACAGACTTAGGGCCCATCTGTTGTTGTTTTTTCCCACCAGTGGCTGGCAAAATGTACATACATGTACATGGTTGGCCATTAGTGTAAAAAAAAGAGTAATTGTCACAGTGTTACAAAAGCCCCAAAACTATGAATATTGAATACCCTGCGGCTGTTAAATACTTCTTTGCCTTCAGTTGGAGTAATTTAATGTGTGTTAACAGCGGTACATGTACATGTATGTTATCAGCCATGGATAAACTCTTGAGACCCTTTCAAACTGGTTTGCAGTGTTTGTACATACATGTATGTAAATAAACATTGTTATCTAATGTGCATCCAGCAGATCTATGATATAGGCGGATCATGTCAGAGGTGGCCTCTGAACAAGATGCTGGGTTGGTAGTTGTTCCTTGAGACAGGGAGCTTAATGTTGATAAACATTTAAACAAGAATAGAGTTGTGTAGATATCTAGTGAAAGTCTTTTCCATCAGGGAGACTGCCTACAGTCAGTACAAAACTTTACCTTTCACAAGGCTCTTTTCCAATGGGTACTTTAGCAGAAGAAAGTGTGGATTCAACCTGTTCACAGCGTTAATTATGGTGTTACAGTTCACCTGGCCACTCCAGAACCAGGTCATTTTTAATCGAAAAACCATACCCCTCCATCGTTGAGCTGTGGTTATGCAGCAGTGCGTGTGATATATTTACAATAAACATGGCAACCTGAGCTGCTTCTATTAGCAAGCAGTTCTTCCTTTTCTGAAGATATATGTGTTTTGAATGGAAATACATGTATGTTTATTTACATGAAGCATAGTTGAACATTTCACAAGAAACATGTATCCAAAAACCAATGTCACGCTCACATCAGATTATACTGAATATTAAACATGCAGATTTATTCAGTGTTTTACATACTGTACATGTGTACGGGTACCTGTGCTGTTAAGCAGGGTTTCCCATATGGTACTGACAGACTGATAATCATGAGGGGCCCAAAACTTTTTGAAAATATCAAACTGCCCCGCAAATGCACATTGCCTAGTGTGCTAACAGGGCATGTACATAAATGGAATGGCTATTGAATTCCATACATGTACAATACACGCATGCAGTCATACAAAATGGAGGGTAGTGTACAGGTACACATGCATGTACATGTATACATGTACTTGTAAATATTGAATAATTCTGGTTGTGTTCAAATGTTTTAAAGACATCAGTATATTGAATTCAACTATTTCTTCCTCTCAAATACCCAAAGAATTTAAGGTTTCTTTTTAAAACGTGATTTATTTTAACGATTTTTAAAATTCTTTTAAGTGATTTAAATCATGATTTAAATCAATGATTAAAATCATTTGATTTAAATCAAACAACCTTGTTTCTCATGGTACGGTACGTTTGGTACATGATCTATTCCTGGATAAATTGGTCATTGTGTGGCCTTCTTTGCCAGGCAGAATAATCCGAACAAGAATTGCTCCTCAAAATTCAATTTCTGTTATGCACATGTGTATGTTTGCTTTGATAAGGTGGGCTGCTTCAAAGGGGAAACCCTGACACATACTGTACATGTACATTAGTGTATGCACGTATTTGTTGGTGAAGCAAGTACGCCAGTTTGCTTTGCACATACAGGTCTCATACATGACGTACATGTACTGTACTGTGACTTCTGCATACTCCGTACATTGTATCATGATGACTGGACTTACTGTAGATAGGACACTTGTTATTTCAGGTAACCCTGGAGCGAGTGCTTGGCTTGACAGTTCGAGACAACAGAACCTTTGCCTGTAACCCAATCACAGGCCTGGTGGTCTATCCAGCCGGGTAAGTCACTCAGATGTTGATTCCTTTGAACAGAACTTTCCCGTTGATGTCATTTGTAATCATTTGAAACACCGGTACATCAACTGAAACTGGGGACCTGAATGTGGAGCACTGTGATTTATACCACAGTCGCTAAATCAGCACATACCGGTACTGGTACAAGTTTATGACATGTCCATTGAATTCTACATCGCACAGTGTATATTATTAAATTATAGTTGAGTCCTTGCACATGTTGAAGATTATAGTTGACTCATACCACATGTTGAAGATTACAGATCCAGAACTAACCATTGTACATATGTATGCATGTATATGTGTAAATTGGAGTTTTTACTCTATTGTTTACGTAATCAGTTGTGCTACTTTTTGACAATGAATCTTTCAGTTTTGATAAGATACTTTAACGTAGGTACGTGCATGCAAAAATTCTGAAGCTAAGAGACTGAAATAAATAAATAAATGAATGAAGTCCGAACTTGTCAGAAAACTGCTATCGGCTAAACTCGTTTCCAAAAGCATGACTTCAGACGGTGAGTGAATAATTGTAACTTGCTGTATTAAAATGAACCTCAATGGAATGTTTCTTGAGGATTGCTACCGGTACATTACCAGTATGTGTTCGGTAGTTCCATTAGTCCTTTCTGGTTAATTCATGGAAAGTTGACTTTACGTGTACCTTAACTGGTAGCTTCAATTTCTGGAAGCAGCCATTCTATCAATTGAAACCTGAAGCTGCTGTTGAATGGATTCATTAACCAAAAAGTTAGCTACACTGTATTTAAATTAACTTGTTCCGGGTAGTCTTTTTGGTGCATAATGTACATGTATGTTGTGCCTGGCATACATTACGACTTAGTATTTAATGCAAGTTCAGGTACATGTACCGGTACCTGTCTACATAACCGGTACCATACAAGTGGCACATGTAGGTAGGTGCACATGTAGTGCACTAACATGTTACATGTATGATGTACATGTATGTACATTGTACCTACAATTGTACATGCGGTTACATAATGACTCCAGCCAGCTGGCCCGTATCTTGTTTACAAACTGCATGTATGTGTACATGTACATGTACTTTTACAGTGTGCATGTACATGTAGGTACAATGTATGTAGTGGAGTTCTATAGATGTGACACATTCAACCCAGTAGCACTTACTAGAATGTGTACCAGTGGTTTCTGCTTTCTGGTTGTTTTGGCTCTACACAGAAGCATATCGTACTGTACAATGTATCTGTATTGGCCCAGAGAAGTTGAGAGGACACAGGAACACAGATTTTGGGTATGCTTCAGCCTTCTTCGCCGAGCGTTTATTCCAGCCGCAACTTGAAACAACAAATACAAATGTTCTGGATTTACAGGAATTGCTATGGGGTCCCAGAAACACCTTGAATGATACACAAGTACATGTAAAGGCAACAATAATACATGTAGCTATTATCAAAGTACACAGTGCTAACAACGTACTGTACATGTAGCACCACTATAATGGAGAACTTCTCCATAGTGTCACGAGCAAGAGACGCTGAGTTTAATGACGCAAAGTAACGGGCAAGAAACGCCGGATCTTGTAATGCGTGTGTAATGGGCAAGAGATGCCGAAACTCTAACACATAGATAACGGGCAAGAGACGCCGGACCTTTAACTGGTGGCCAGTAACCAAGAGACTGTGTGTGCAGCAAGTCGCCAGAATGTTTGCCCCCATCCCGACCCCCCAAGGTACGGGGGGCCCGCGGGGGGAGAGGCCACCCCGCGACTGGGGCTTTTATGCCCAGAACAGGACATGACTTGTGCAGCCTATGGTCAGCGGCCAGGAGGTTTAACCCTGAAGGGATCGCGGGTCTCAGGACCTGCTCACCCAGGCCTATCAGAGGGACTGAGCACCCCTCCCTGTCATCTTGAATGCCCAAATGCTACTCTTGAAGGGAGCCCTGCCGGTGCCTGTATGCGTGCTGTTTGAGCAGCCAACGATGAGCGGCCAGGAGCCCTGCTGCCGCCCCTAGGACTGGCCCGGCATTTCCTGCCAGTGCATGCAAATAAAACAAGGTGGGATCCACCTCCAGTGCGGAGGGTGTTTTTTTTTTTTTTTATATATAATTGTACGCGCTCGGCGAAAGAGGAGAAGTGTGGCAAACGCGCCAAAACAACCAGCCAGAGTGACGTGTGCACCGTCTGATTGGTTGGGGTGCAGCCGTTGTTGGAAATGGGCCAAAGCCACACGCGCAGCATAAGCAACTCCGCTGGTATCAGGAACGCTCTCACCCCTCTGGCCCAAAGGGGGTTTCCCGGAGACAGGCTCCTGGGAACTGTATTACCTATACATGTACATTTGCAAGATATTACAGGCACATCAAGTACAGCGTCTTTTTTTTCACAGTTCAGTAAGTTTGCTTGTTGTGCACCTGTATGCTGTAACTCTGTCATTATTCGTAAGAAGTGCACTGGTTTACATGAAGTGTGAACTGAAGTGTTAAACACACTGATCAGCAAAGACTTTGCTCCTGCTTTGCACATGTACATGCATGTACTTCTTACATGTATGTACATGTAACACAGCCAACTCTAAATGATGCATTCAGTGACTGATGTTTAATGCTCAGTGTACAGGAGTTTCGTTGTGTACAGAACCTACATGTACATGTACCTAGTACTGTAGATGCCCATCTGTAATGTTTATCCCGATCTACATGACAGGTACATGTTCCTAGACCACATGTGCACTGTATGTATGTATACATGTACGTACGTATGTATGGACCATTAATAGGCGTGCACCTAGACATCATTGCTAAATCTCAAAACAAATGAATAAACTTGTGGAAGAGACTTCACCCTTCCTGTACCTGCAGCAATTGAAAGCTAACCACATTTTTGTAACTTGGTTTTTTTTTTTAATTCTTGCTGGTGAAGGGTGAGGCATCTAACCACGGATAGGGGTCTTGTGGTCGTGTTTAATCATTCCCAAGCTTGATATTTTCATTCAAGTGATTATTATGACTAGAGGGTAGGCAGGGCTATCCAATTAAAGGCATTGGTGGTTTGTTAATCCATGGCAGGTGACCCAGATCCTACCCGGTAAGTTTGGGTCGAGCAGAGAGGGTCAGTTCACCAGCAGACAGGCATCTGAGTGCTCCTTGTAGGCCAAACAATGAAAAGGGGAAAAAATTCAATAAAGAGTCGCATACTGCTAATCAAATCCCCTGGAGTGTACACGTACATGTACTGGTGTGAAATCTGGTTAAATTGAAAATCTGAGGAAAGAAGAAAGTCCAGAGAATACCGAGGATACACAGGACAAGAAGCTTGGAATGTGCAATTTACACAGTGCGGCTGCAGCCTTGTACAGTACATGTACATACATGTACAGGTACCAGTGGGCCTATACTGTGCATTTTTACTGCAAACATACACTGTAAGCCCTCAGGGGAGACACATACAGTGTAAGCATTGTACAGTACACAGTGTATGTAACTGATGAGACCTCTGGCACACAAACATTTAACAATACCAGAATGAAACTGTTGATTCAAAACAGATTTAGCAAAATCTGTCGTAAATTGCATTGTATATGTCTGTATTAGCTGTGCATACACATGTAACAACATTTATTGTACAAGGTACATGTATGTGTATACGTGTATGGTACATGTACTATACATGTACAAGTTTGTCTACCACTACATTTCACTACGTAGACGGATACAGAGGGGGTCTGGACCCCCCCTTTGGGAAATCTATTTTCCTGATATGTTCCAGAAAGTAGGCCCTAACTGGACAGCAGGAAATTACTATTTCAGTGTCGGTTATTACCCTTGCAATTTGCCAAAAAGACTTGCTATTGTCCAAATATCATAAGGTTTTTCACGGCAAATAATTTCCATAACCAGATCATCAAAATGCTGCAGCGGTGCCCATCTTATCTATCCGACTTCAACAATCGAATCGCTCTCAGCCAGCCGTCTGTTGGTATGGTTGCCGTCCCCAACATGCGTAACTAGAATCTATAGAGGATGTACATGTAGGAGGCTCCAGAGAAGTTGTCATTCAGAAATATCCAGAAATTATCCTGCCACATATGTACATGTACCAGTACATATGATACTCATTTTAGTTGAAAGATGAATGCTGGCGAGCTTTTTTCAGTGGTCGGTACTGAGGTTTGCCTGGTTCTGCAAAACTGTGCCAGTTCTGTAACTAGCGCTATCTGTATGGCAGGTCATGTTTTTCCGACCCTTATGGCTGTGCATCTCTTGCACACAGACAGCGCGCATTGAGCTTTAAATAAGATTCGTAATTGAAAATTAAATCAATCTTTGCTGGGCATTTGTTTGAAACAACTGGTAAATGTGATCAAAATTGCCTAAGATTGCACCATAGAGTTTAGAATCCAAAATTTTCTGAGGCCTTTATGCGGGCCCTGGACCCATGCTGATAGGAGCTTTGCGCTACGCCTTTTCATAAGGACACTGAGATTATTGAGCCCCTTGATTTTGTGAGTCAGTTCTCGGGCACATTTCCATAATGGCACAACCCATTACCAACTTCAGGCAGTCTGTTGATGCCCTTGATTTCAATTTTTTGTATTATGAAAAAATATCTCTTGATCAAAGAAAATCCAAACGTGCAAGGGCATGTATACTGCAGTTCGTATGAAAAGTTACCTAGAATTCGGGAACTGTCACACTGACTCTATCTGGGTTACATTTGTCTAAATTTAAGTATAGATTCTGAGCAGTGAAAATATTTTGGCTGGTAACATTAAGGGTACGATACGACAACTAAGGCTGTTTTTCGACAGTTGCAAAATTTGTTCAGACCATTCAATTTTACCATTCTAATCCTATTTTTATTATCAACTTTAGGGATAAGACAACGTATTTTAGATCATAATTGATCTATACAGGAA
The DNA here is from genome assembly GCF_001949145.1 of Acanthaster planci. The sequence goes on along the minus strand of NW_019091584.1, from coordinate 330,309 downwards.
GTTAATTCGTAATTTCTGTTTAAACCACACAAATACTCTCGAAAAAATATTTAAGGTATGGGAAAAGGGCTAAAAAACCTTGAAATGCACATTGTATGTAACAAAATATACATGTAAGTCCTTCGTTGGACCCCCCTTTTGAAAATCCTGGATCCGCCCCTGCACTTCTACATGTAAATTACAATTCACTGTACAACATTTGGCTCCAGTATATCTTGTGATAATTTTCTTTGTTCATGGACACTTGGTCATGTAATTTGCAACATGGCATCTGTTCGCAAGAAACGATCAAGTTCATAGGATAAACGAAGCAACTGCTTGCACATCGCCAGGGAGTCTAATTGCTGCTCGCTGCAGGGAACCCGTGCTAGGACACACACCATCTGCCGTCCACATGCATCTGCCCCTCCGCCTGAAATTGTTTGCTCTTCAAGCAACCCAGTGTCTGGCTTTAGCCATTCACACTTCCTTTGTGCTCACCCATGGTATAAATTATGCTCATTTTCACTAGCCAGTTAAGACTGTTGGAAATTACCCCTGTAATACCGCTACCATAAAAAATGAGTGCACCGTGTGCTTATGGTTTGATTTTTATGGCAAAATCAATGACGCGTCTGAAAACAGAATTGATTTTGATCAAGGCCAGCTCATGTACCGATATTGTGCAACATTAATTAATGTCGTGCCGCAAAGCAACTTCCTTTGAAAAGTTGTGCCAAGATTTGGAAACCTCTACAGTTGTTTTTGCCTGTTTTAAATGGCCAATTTTAACCCGCAGTCTGCAAAATGATTGAATAAAATTACATGTAAGCTTCTTTCTTAAATTGCTGGTACATTGTACATGTACATGTAGCATTACTTTATTTAATAAAACCGACACAAAAAATCACACACATATCATACATATACATGTATAAAGGCCCGTGTGCAGCATGTCTTCAAACGATTTTTAAGTTTATGCACTTAAAAACAGCTAGCGTTACATACATATATAATTAAAATGATGTCGTGTAATTCTATCAGCCTAAGATCAGAAATGTTACATTTAGTAATTACATTTACAGCAGTCCATGGATTGATTCCACAGACTAGAGAAAACAAGCTGCCCAACTGCGCACTGTTTGTTGTCATATTTTGTTTTTATCTCTGCTCATTATAACCACTGTCAGTGGATTCATTGACAAGTGCTGGCATGAATTATCTTGGCTCGTTAGGCGCTGGCCAAAGCCCGACCATATTGGGTAATTGTTATGACATGTCACAAGCAGCTCAGTCTCCACACCTCTAATTGACCCACGCCCTGGTAGAGAGAATGCACTCACTATGTGTGACCTCACATTCCCAGGTTGGTCAGTCTTGCAGGAATGGCGAGATGGCGCAACATTAATCTTTGGATGGATTGTATACCCTACATGTACATGTACAGTGTGTTGTACCAGTATATGTGTATGATACATGTATGAAGTGGCTTTGAATCGTTTGCTAATGCCCTTGCCACTCGGCTCTCATTCTGACATTTTTTAAAGGATAAGCATTCCTCAAGTGTTAATTTGCGTTTGCTGAATCCGGTTATTGAATTCACAATGTCAGCCTTGCAGTATTAAAGGCAGGGAGCGGATACACACATGAACAGTACCGTAGTGGCACAGCGCATATACCGGTACCAGTAACAGGAATGAACTGCAAAAACTATAAAAGTAAAAGCCTCATTCCCATCATCATGGGCATCGTGGTGAAGAGGCATAGTAGGCTGAGGTGATTTGGTCATGTGGAGAGAAGGGATGATACCAACTGGGTCGAGAGGTGTGCCAAAGTTGTGGATGGCCCCCAGCTTTCCGTTGGCCCACTGCGCAAGACGTGGTAGAGCTTTGTGTCAGATGATCAATGATAAAATTCAAATGCTGAGTAAATACTGGTGCATTAGCTACGCAGCTGTTATTGATTATTGGTGTTATTTAATGTGAAACACAACTTGAAATGCACTGGTGCATTTCAAGTTGCCACTTACATGGACATACATGTACACGTACCAATTTATACAGGTACATGTAGGCCTATAAATATATGTAATGGTGCTGGTACTAACTGCCTGTACCTGTGCATGTACATGAACATTGTATATAAATTTCTAAGAGGTTCCATTTGTGACACAGTAGATCTTAAGCTGCTCGTACAGGGGGAATGGTTATGGTACATGTACATAATACCCTGCAGTAGGCCTGTGTTTACTATGTACATGTATTATAAAGCCGTTATTATTGAATGTGGGATGGGAAAATCGGCTTCTGAAGATTTCTTTTAATCTTAGTAAAAAAAAACGAGGATGACACATGCATTAGCACTGTGAATTTCAAAGTGCTTCAGTGTCACCAAGTACGTGCTCATACTTAAATTTTGTGGTGGAACATTACTTAACCAACAAAAGGGAAATAGCATTACATTTCAATTTCAATTCAAAATGAAAGATGTTGCCGTTGTATGGTACATTATGCCGGTACCAGCGGTACGTGTACGGATAAAAAGAAGTGGAGATGTCAAAATATAGAAGAAAAAACTGCAGATTGGCATTGGCTGTTGGAATGGGAAGTCACTGTCTCCCCTATTACCATGCCATAAATTCAGATTTTTAGGGGGAATGATGGAAGTGGTTGGGACTGGTTCCCCTTGACACATTTCATTGAAGGAATGGGAAAACAGCAGCTTGCACATACATGTAGTAGCTGTACTCATTTGTACAGTTTTGAAAGGCCCATTAATGTGTAGAGACTAGTGCTCATGAGCACCCCCATTTGTATGAATTCACAACAGCATCAATTCGGCCATTTCACTATAGTGCGCCACCTAGAGTTTACAATGTGTTGGCCAATCACAGTGCGCAAAATTTGTCCACCCAATGCACGTTTAGAAAGGGTTGACAAATTTCAGTCGTTGTGATTGGCCAACGTGTTGCAAACTCTTGGTGGCGCACTATTGTGAATCGCCCGTATTGGGAGGATTAGTATTGCACATGTAGATGTCAATAAAACCTTCCTTTTTATGAGATTTCTGTGTTTTGGGCAACTGATTTCTCCCTTGCAGTGCCACAGTTGGGAGATTTTTACTGCACCTGTAGGTGCTGTTTGTTTCAGTAGATGTTGGGAGGTGGTCGTTAGCAGCTATCAGCCTTGGATCAGCCTGCAGCTTGCAAAATGACTTCAGTGACGCACTTCAGTGCAATTTCATACAGAGCCGACCATATGAATCAGTTGTGGGATGGTTTGAATGGGATGACCTCGTTATTCCCTTTTTTGCCTTTTCTTGACATCACTTGTCATTCATAGAAACCAAGGTGCTTTGCTCTGTGGTATGACAAGTGGTATTGAACAAAAGCTGGCACTGTTACAGTGCTTTGAATGAGGAAAAGGTTGCTGGCATTTTTAGTGGTTTATGAATTCCTGAGTAGCCTACTCTCCCTGTAATTGAATGCCAGGACATCTGGTGTATGGAGTGTGCACTGCCCTTCTGATCCTCACTACTACTGTACAGGGTGGTCTGCCCTTGGGCAAGGAAAAAACGCCTGTCCAGCTATCAGGCATGGCTGTCCCCTTGATCTCCTGAGATCCCCAAGGACCTCTCTGGAGCTGAGTGACCTGAGAAGGAGGCCAACGCACTATCAGGGGGTTGTTGTTTGCCAAGAAACTTTGATGTGGTTCAAGTGTTTCATTTGCATGATTCAGTTAAAAAGTAGTGATTCTTTAAAGCGTAGCCACTTTGCAATCAATTAACACCTCATCTTTATTCACACTTCCTATACATAGAACACAAGTAACAGTACTTTGTACATAAGTTTCACATACAGTACGGTACCAGTAGCAAGTATTCAGAATTATCTTTTTTCTGTCTCAACTGTGATTTGTTTGAAAACCTAGCCTTTTAAGTCATGCTTAAAAATGGACAGAGATCTGACAACAGTAATGGGTTGAATTGAAGATGATTATTGTGAGCACTGGCTTCGCCACAGCAAGGTTGTGTTAGTGGTACCAGCAAAATCCTTGCAACATTGCTTGGTAACCACACATTCATTGTTTCTTTACGTACATGTACATGAACAGTGTATGCGCGTAACAGTTCACACATTGCTGGTACTGGTACATGTACAGGCCTATGAATCACTGAAAGCTACGGTAGCACTGCCTGCACCATTCAGTGTACAGTGTATCACCATGGAAACATTGAACCGGGTACTGCAGGGTACAGTACATTACATACATGTAAATCACAGTATCACATTATGCCATGCACTCTGAAACTAACAGCATACATGTACACTACATAATGATGAAGTGTGACATGTATTGTCACACACAGCATCGTAGTCAACCAGTACACGTACATGCATTGTCAAATTGGTACATCTTAGATTATGTCTCAGTAATATCTGTGTCACATCACATTAGTTACGGTACCGTACAAGAACGTGTAGGTTGAACATGGGTCTGTCAAAAAGTTCCCATCTGTGCAATGTGTGTATTTGTCCAGACATTGCAGTGTTCATGTACACAAATTGTGTCCTTGTTGGATATGATTGCAAATGTGGAATGAGATGAGTTTACCACTAAATAATGTCATTTTTTTTTCTAAGTTGGTGATAGTGCCCAAAGCAGCCAAAAGCATGATAACTGTATTGCAGATGTTATCAAGATAAGCATTTTGGTTTGAACATGTCTGCTATTTTTAAATTGACCTCTAATATTTTGAAATTATTTGCAAACGAGGCTCGTCAAAGATAAGTTCGCCAAAAGCAAAGTTCTGTTAGAACTAGAATGTGTACAAGCCAGACATGGAGATACATTTCAGATTTCTTTCTTTTGTCCTTCGGCTCTGTCAATCCTTATCCTGTGTGTCAAGAGCATTCATCGATCAAAGTGATTGTTTGCAACCCATCACAAATCAAGGGAGGTTTTTAATACAGAGAATACAGGTTTGATGACTCAATCTCTGGTCTGCGATTATAATGAGTGAGGAAGGAGAATGGTTGGGGGGGGAAGTGGAGGTGAAACCAAATTAACATAAATGTACATGTAGGTGCCACCTACAGTACATGTCGAGTACACTGTATTATCAAAGATCCTGTGGTAGCAATAAAACATGGGTAATTTTGAACCTCATATATACATACATGTACAGGGTACATGTACATGTATGTATACCATGCTGGTGCCCATGTACACTGTACATGCATGTACAGGTGCTGCACAGTACCTGCTTACATGTGTATTGCTAGTTACACATGCATACCGGTATGTTGGTTAATGCATACAGCCCACTACATGTGCACGTTTATCATGTGCTGTCTATGACACAGGAGTACATTGTGACATTGCGTCCCTGTCCAAGGCTGGACACTTTCTCTTGTGTTATTCAACACTCATCCTATCAAACTTACTGCATGTACATGTGCATATTGTTCCAAAATCCAACACCTGTTGTATGCTGTGGCATACAATGTATGTATGGATATGTACAGTCGTCCATGTTTAACAGTTGTTCCTTCATAAAGTACATGTACATGTGATGACATCAACGACATGTACTTGTATACAGTACAGTACATGTACTGTACATGTATATAATGTACAAGATAGCTTAGCAAGTGTTTGTGCAGCATGGTCATGACACCTGTGTTTGACTTGTCATTAGCAACGTACGGTATGATGAGGATGTATGATTCAGTTTTTGTCTGACAGCGGTTTGTAGAGTCATGTGAGAATATTACAGTCACTTGCCATTTTGCCAAGTGAGTACTACACTGAGCAGGCACTGGAAAAGAAAGGAATTTTTTTATGTTTTGGACTGTTCCATTTGTGGCTGTTTATTCTTACCAGAAATACCGGTACGAAATGTTGAAAATTGGGTCTTCATTCTGTCAGTGCCAATTGCACCTCTACAGAATGGCTTTTTGGAAACCTGGGGAATAATGGCACATTGCTGAAGGATTCCCCATCAAAGGCAACAAGAGGACCCACTGGACCAACACAGCCTGCTTTGTCCATCTCAAATAAAAAACACCACGTCCTCCTTTTCAGGCTTTTCCTGAGGGGGAAGGCACTGATCAGTGAAGTGAAAAACCACAGCAAAATAAAGCTATCACTGTGCAGTCACCAACAACAGTACATGTATTTTGAACCCACTCCTTGGACACTCCTTTTTGTATGTGTCATTCCCTGACTGACGGAAAAAACAGTCATCGAAATACATGTGCATTTAGGTTGTCATTAGTATGGAGGATGCTTTTGTTTTACTTGTTTTTGGTTTATTTTGTTGTGGAGTATTTACGTGTCCTGGTACACAAGTATAAAGTTTAGAAATTCTGCATTAGAAATGTACATGAACCAAACCTTTGGTTGCAAAAGGGAAACATGTTTTAGAAAGTAATTACACCTAGACATAGTTTTCAACCTTGTACAAATGACTACTCACCATGCAGAGTACTGTGGTACATGTACATATTACATTATACAATACACATGTTCACATGTATCGGTACGTGCTCATAATATATGATCCAAATACGGCAGAATAAATTTGTTCAATGCATTTGGGATTGTACACATTAGACAAACTGAGTGATGACATATTTGTCAATGTTGTTTGCATCACAAATAATCCCACTAAGTTAAAATTTAAAAGAATGAAATTGAAATTGCATAAGAGAGCAAACACAAATTGCCCGTTCTTATTTCTTATGTAGATCCCGTGAATATATGTAAATTAGGGGAGGCGTGCAGTCACTTTATTTCCTCTTTTAATCGTAAGCTTTTAATTTCAATTTGATCAACTTGTCTTGCCCTTCTCCTTTCTTTAATACTGAACAATGTGCACTTGGAAGGTCTGGTAGTGTGGCTTTCTGCTGCATACAGCTTGTACAGTGCACGCTGTTCTCTGAATGTGAACTTGTGGCACAAATCTCAGTAACAAGTCTGGGTTGACTGTCATGAACACTGCCATCTCCCTGACCTCTACCAAGAAAACTACTGAGTGATAGATCATGTTTGACTGGTGTGCCAGTGATTCCAGCACTTGTGGCAAAGGTTATAGTGCCAACACATACATTTTTTCTGCACCCCCAGCTGTTCAAAATTTGTTGCTTAAGACTGAAGTTTTGCTTTGACTGCCCCTACCTTGAAAAAAAAAATGACTCCTGAAATGCGGTTTGAAAGTAGTCATTTTCAAAATGTTCTTTACTGTACATTGCATCTTTTTTTAAAAATAAATCTGCGAGGACAATTTTTTTCAGTCATAGGATTTCAAACTTCCCTCATTAACCGGGAAAGATCAATTTCACACATTTCACACAATCATCAGATCACATTTACTGGTACATGTACATACCGGTACAGATAGTACTAAAAAAATTAAGGACCACTTTTCTCAACTTATAATTTTTTCCAAGCAATGAGTGGGGTCTAGTTTTTTCAGTTTTTGTTTGTCTAGATGGTGTTCTCATTGGAATAAAAAATTTTTTTAAATCGAATGGATATTTTCAGCAGTAAAATATCTCATAAAAAATGTATACACAAAAATAGTGGTCCTTAACTTTTATGAGTAGTGTAGGCCCTACATGTACAGTGTATAGGTACTTTTACTTCTTTTTTTTCTGAGGATATTTCAAAAGAGAAATTGATTGGATCAAACAATTGTAATTTGCCTCTACCATTTCTTGATAAAAGTGGAAAGTAAATTTTTTAAAAAAATCATTTTGTGTTCAATTCATAAAAGTGGTTGTTTTTTTTATTTTCAGGTGTGTTATAGTGTTGTTCAACCCAAGAAGGAACAAGCAGTCTCACATATTCAGCCATTCGAGGTGAGAAAAAAAGGAAAGCTTCTCATCAACTAACCCCTAAACAGAGAATGTTTTCACCGAAGTTGGCTTCAAGTACATGTACATGTACCTATACATAGTTGGCAAAATGGTTGATACCAGGCTCACTGTGCATGTACATGTGTACGTACCCGTTGTGCATATGTACATTCACTTACTGTACATGAGACACTAATGACCATATATCATTATGGCTTGTGAAATAAGCCAACAAATTCAGGATTTCCTTATTGCATCCACTTTGATATTCCAATTTCCTGTCCCCTGTGAGTTTATGATGACATTAGCTTAACTTCAGTTAACTGCCAGTTGGGGCCGATTTTATGAAATTGTTCAGGCAGAGAAAAATACTTGCTTAGCACAAAAAGGTTGACCAGCAAAAATGTTATTGATATACATATGTACATGAAGTTCTGATTAACAGGGTTTGGCTGATACCGGTAGTTGTACATATTCCTCTTTAAAGATATTCATAGGGCACCAGTAGCCAGGGACTTGGCACAAAGGTACCGGTACCCTGTACATGTATGTCTGGCCACAACCACATCCTTTCCTGATGCAGCATTTTATCGCTTGGCACAGCTTCTCAGCTGGCTCTCACATGTACATGTATATCTTCATTTATTACACAAAATCTGCTCAGCAGGTGCAACTTTTTCCTCAGATGAGCAGATTTACTCGTTTTTTTATTCTGCCTATAGATAGATGTGTAGCTTCATACCTGAGATCTTTTTACATTTTCAGGATATGTTACATGTATCTTGCGCATTCTCAGGGTGTATCACATATACATGTATTGTGTAATGTCGTGTGGTCTTGTTAACTATGAGGGCAATTCAGTTTACCTTCCGTGTTTACAGTTGATCTTCCAAATTGTACACGGACCGGTACCATGCCAGTAGGTGCATGCTAATGTATGTACTGTGCACAACACACATGTACTGGTACATGGTCTTGTGCACAATTCAGTACACCATAAATCAGCTCATTTTAGGGGCAATAGAGAGAGCTTTTTTTCTATACAATCTTCAAACTTACATGAGCCACAGTGACACAGTGTTAATGCACACAATATTTTCCTGTTGTTGTTAAATTCAGTTCGAGTGATACGTGTAAATATAGTGATGAAATTGAAATTTGTAAGTTCATAAGGTGTGATTTTAAGTGATGGCCATTAAATGGCCAAGAAAAGTGTGCTGGAATTCTCATCAGGAAATTTCACAGAAATGTAGTTTGTGTGCTCAATGTACGTGTACAATGTGTGCATGAAGTACATTTAGAAGTGAGCAGTTTCTATGCAAGTCTGATTATGAATCATTTTCGCAAGTGCAGAGAAACTGAATTAAACAGAATTCCTTTTCAGTGTTTCACACCAGTAGTTTTTCTTGTCACATACATGTAATGTAGATGTATCATGCTTTTGCTTGTGAATTATGCTGACTGGCGCAGCTGGATCTTTTAGTTTTGTAAAAAATAACCATATTAACCAAAAATGGGAAGTCAATATGGACGAGTCACAGTAGTGCACCTCCAAGAGTTTGCAACGCATTGGCGAATCACAACGCACACAATCTGTCAACCCTTTAAACGCACATTGAGTCCACAGATTTCGCGAATTGTGATTGGCCAACGCATTGCAAACTCTTGGGGGCACACTTTTGTGAAACTCCCATATTGTCAGCAATCAGGTACATGCATAGTATGCCTATACATGTACATGTACATACATGTAAGTTCAGCACATGGTGAATTACTAGTACCAAAATAGTTGTTACTGTTTGCTACATGTTTGACCATCTGCAGGCCTGTATGCAGTACATGTACGTACAGCAACAGATTTGTGGCCTATTCCAAGATGAAGCTGATCGTCACCGATAAATTTTGTCTTCTTGAAACTGCAGGAAAACCATAACAGCTCTTGCTATATCTGGCGATGGTAAAAATGTGGTTTCCGGAGAGGTGAGAGAAATTAGGAAATCTTAATTATGATCTGTGTGAAGACTTGTCACTTTCTCACTGTAGTGTGGCATTAGGGATGATTAGAGGACGTTACGTGGGTAGTTTTTAAGGTGCATGTACCAGCATACGTGTACATGTTTTACTGTAAATACTCTCAGCAACTCATTTCATGCTCTTTGGCACGACGATATGCATAAATATAGTTTTTCCTAATTTGATGGCAATGCATACGCAGGTCTAGTATCTAACGGTACGGTTACAATTAACCTTTATATGTCATACATTTTATATTTTCCCTCTGTATTTTTCTAGTATGGTCACAAGCCAGCTGTGCGGGTGTGGGATGTTGAGGAGAGAACGCAGTTGGCAGAGTTGCACGGGCACAAATTTGGTATCAACTGTGTGGTAAGCGCATTCATTTTGCCAAGCAGTCCGGGCATACGTGTACATCAGCGTATGCTTGCCCGTAACCATTGCTGTACCTTTATGGGCTCAAGCATAAATAAAAGAGAAAGATTGCTTCGGAGGCTATAAATCAGCTAGACAACTGGATAAATAGTCCCTGCTTATTTGGTGCTGCATGCGGTTTACAGGGCGGATCCTAATTGATGGCAAGACCAAGTTATACCATTGCGTCCTCATTACTTGTGTCGCCAAGGCACCGCCACTATCATTCGTCAAAAGTAGCCCCCGTCGCTTCTGTCATATCAGCCAATTGATGTTGGGGACCGCCTCCACGTGATTGCAGCAATAATTTGTTTGATGGTTGAGGTGTGAAAGGCGGACGTGATGGAGTGGGGCAGATGTTCCGTCTGGATTTGTTTGTACACGAAGAAGCAGCATCTGGGATATCAGTGGCAGATGATTTGTCTGTCACATTAGGTTTGTGATGTCCTCCTACAATGGGAACATGATGCGGACTGTGTGTGTATGGATGCGGAATGTCAAGGCTGTCATTTTATAGGCTACTGTACATGTACCACATGCACACATGTACATGTAGGCGGGCTGTGGACATTCATAGTGCATTGCTGCAATTACAGCAATTGTGCCTGTTGATTCCTATTCACTGTGCACTTATTACAGTCAAACCATGACTTTTACCTGAAGCCCGCCGTGGTCATCATAGCAAGAAATACATGTACATGTATGTGTACATTTTTGTTACTCACTGACACCTGTCCTGCATTTGGAATACAAAAATCAAATGTTTACATGTACAATAGGCACGGATGAAAAGCATTTCGATTGTCAGCATTTTTCAGATTAAGTAAATGGTCATCTTTCCCTATATATATGTTTATGTTCTGGTACATGTACTGTACATAAACACATAGGTGTACACATGGTACATGTACAAGTGCACGTTACAGGGTGTCACATTGACACTGATACATACAGTGTACATACGTGTACATGTACATTTCTTTGAGGGCAGTTTGATCAAAACACTTGCCAGTTATCACGCTAACTTGCTCGTGTTATTGAGGTGCATTTCAATCTTTAGAATTTTGAACTTAATCAGTCATAAGCTTTCAAAAAAAGGAATTATTGTTCTCTGTCATTGACTCATAATTACTGTACATGTACATGTACTGGTACCACCCAAAATAGCTAAATTCTAGTATTTGATAGATTGACTTACATACATGTGTATATGCACATAAAATTTTAGTTTTCTTTGTAAAAGACTAGTCAAAGTTGGACCACAGAGATGCATGTATGGAGCAGATAGCTTTTTAGAATAGGGATGAGCTTTATATTGGTTCAGAGATACAAGTGTGTACCAGTACATGTACATGTAGTTCTCATATTTCACCTCAATCAAGTTTGGTTTTGGTCCATTTTGTTAGACACAGCTGGAGATGTCATGTCACATGTTGGTTTTAGTGCAACAGTATTGATTATGACAACACTGATTGTTCACAGTTTTGGTTATTTGGGTCATTCCATGAGGTTGGGGCACAATTTGTGATGGTGTCCTCCTTACCGGTACATGGGTAACTTCTACCACCTGTCATGATCTGTAGAGTAGATCATTTACTCTGTCAAAATAACACACCCCTCTGTATTCAGCCTTGCAAGATGTATAACAATGTCAATTTGGAATCCACATGAAGGGAAATAGCTGTTCTTATTTACAGAGCCCATGTTACAATTGACACCGTCACAAATTGTGCCCCAACTTCATGGATTGACCCATTTACAATTATTTGTTATTAATACTACATGTACATATATGTTCAAGTTGCAGTTAAAACATTTCCCATTAGAAGTTACACATTTTGCCAAGTAGCGTTTTAAGTACATACATGTACGCATGCAGCATCATCAGAAAGAGAACAACCCAATTATGGCACATACCGGTACAAATAAGGAAAAAAGTTCTTTGGAATATTTAGCCAGTAAAACACACAAGAGCCGGTGTTCCAAAGAGTTTCATGCATTCATAGTTCCAAATTTACTTGTACATGGAAATGAAACAATCTCTTACTCCATACAGTTCTCTTGCTGCGTTTATCGGCATCTTGTTTTGAAATTGGTCAATTGAAATGTCACTCCTGTAATAACCCAGTCAAGGGATGTTTGTAGCTATCAGTAGCACTCCTTATCAGAAATTTGTTCAGTTAAATGCTTTTTGTTAAAAAGCCAGTTCAAAATGACTGCAGGTGCCGTACATATATGTGTGCGAGTTCAAATACTTACATGTACATTGTACATGTATGACTGCGTGTAAGAGAAGTACATGTACATGTATGTGACATCACGTACCAGCACCATCAACTAACTGTCAGAATAGCATTTATGAACACAATATCTTTTCCTTGACAACTCGGTGAATTTGCAACTCATTCAGCACTGAAAGAAAAGTTTGTCAGAAAGTGCATCCCAACAATGCAGCGTGGCCAGCCTGGGGGGGGGGGACACGTGGAGCTTTCTGGCCCGATTGGTAGGGTGAACTCCCCAGTGACAACACGCTGAATGATGGGATGCCAGCCCACTCCACATGGCCCTGATTCATCGACAGATGAGCCTGAATAGGACAGGAATTTGGGGGTGTGTGCGTGTACAGGGATGACAGGGATTGGCTTTCATGTTCGTGTACTTGCACTTGAACTTTTGCCCTCAGGATATTGCGAACCTTTCAAAGTTCATTTTAGAGTGAGGGATCGTTCTGGTATATGTACATGTATCTTGGGAACCCGAGTAAACATAAGAGTGAACTGTCATACCATGTTGGGATTAATCAGTTCAGATACATGTAGATGGTTTGTTGCAATGAGTTTGAAAATGTGGTTACTAATTGTTGCATCTTCAATTGCTTTTGCGTTGCTCACTAATAAGCAGGTGCCAAACTCCACAAAACACAAAACCAGTAGAAACATGTATCATTGTGAAAACTTCTCAATCTTCCAGTTTTAATGTGGATTTTTCACGCACCCTTCAGGGTCAAGGTTGATTCATATTTTGAACTTTTTCAAAAGTTATAGCAATATGTCAAGCAGGCACAGTTATATAACAGTAATATATACATGTACATATATGCACATGTAAATTTCAACAGGATTGCCGTACATGTACAGGTATGACATTGTACATGTATGTTGTTGTATGTTGTATGTTATTGTAAGTTGTTGTATGTTGTTGTAAGTTGTTGTATGTTGTTGTAAGTTGCAATACAGTACATTGTACCAGTGCATGTAGGTTTAGGGAAGTTGTTGATTCCATTTTGAGATAAGAAAATACATGTGCTGGAATTTCTTAAAGATATGTTGAACACTGCATTTGGTGAAATCTGACCCCAAAAATCTGACATCAGTTTTTGTCTTCGTTGCTGTTTTCTGATTCAGGCATTTTCACCCAACCTGAAATATGTGGTGTCCGTGGGTGAGGAGCACGACATGGTTGTCAATGTGTGGAACTGGAAGGACGGCAGCAAGCTAGCCGCCGGCAAAATATCCGTCAAGGTAAGGGGTTGAACCTGAAACCATGTCTGTTGAGAATGTGTCTGCCCATTGGTATACAAGTGCTGGTTACAGACCGGATGGATGTGTGAATTCCAGGTCAGAGTTGGACGATGACCTACAGACTGGTATTCCTGGACCTTACAAGTACATTGACATGAACTGTATAATTTTGCATATATACTGTATGTACACGTATGTGTGCATTTAGAGGTTCACTTGGACAAAATTAATGTCTGCCAATAGAACGTGTTTAGAAAATCATCACACTTGTTGCTCTTTTGTGGCTGTACATAGATGTACACGTATGTAGAACTACAAACTGTTAAATCTATAGTACATGTAGAATCTGTGACAGTGACATTTTGAGACAGACTTCATGTAATACTGTGAGGTGCAACTTGTACATGCCACATCTTTAGGCTAAGGCACATTCTGGACAAAATGAGATTGCCAATTTTGTCTTCATATTAAACAAGCGTTCGCTCCTACGCTTGCACGTGGTTGAAGCTGCCCATAGGAATATATGCGATTATATATTGTGGACGATGCGGTCCACTCGTGGTGGTATTGTTTACTTTTACCGTAGTCATGTGGGTGAAAAAGGTCTATATACATTCAATGTACAAGGGTGCAAAAAGTTATAAGCACAGTTTCTGGATATCAATGACTTAGTGTGCTGGTTGCATCAGATACCGGTGCGCCATTCAATTTGCTGTTGTTCCAAGAACATGTACATGTTCAAGGATGCATTGGATTTGGGACTACTACATGTATCCATGTGACCACAGTCTTACACATTGTATAGGCCTACATGTGCATATGTATGTGTACCATTTGTTGCATACATACAGATGGACATGTACATGTACATACCCCATTTTTTCCTGCTCAGGTGGCTGGGTTATCTTTTTCTGAAGACGGCAGCCGATTTGTGACTGCGGGGAACCGAAGCATTCGATTTTGGTACATGAGCAGCAAGAGCAAGGTATGCTTGACCTAAGGACAGTAGCATGGCTTTTCCCAGAGGCTTGAGTTCTTCTGCAGTGTCGAATGCCAGTTCATTGCATGTTGAGTTACTGTACCTGTGAAGCTCACGTGATAGAGCATTCCTGTGGAGCTAATGTGGTTTGTCAAACAAAAAACACACGTGGGCAAGGTCATTTGAAAGTGAAGCACCTGACGTCACAACAGCTCAGATATCGTCAGCATATGGTGGCCCTGATAGGGTCGAACTTGTGCAAGCGCGGAAATATTCTCAAATGATGTACATGTACAACACGCATCATTTTGTACATATGTGTTGCTTAAGCACAAAAAACCTTGCTTAAAAAACAAAGGTTACCAACTCAAATCTTTGTGATTGTCATGCTAACCAAAAGACAGGTGAATACCGTTCCAAACCAATATACATTACATGGAGTTTTGGCTGGTAACCTGATTTGTCCTGCAAGGTTTTATGCTTAAGCAGCTCTATGAAATTGGCCCCAGGCTGGCTCACGACCAAATTTCCTTTGGTTTTTGCCAAAATGTGGCCCAGTCTTACAAAATGACCCTCAAGTTGCCAGAGCTCATAAACATACACATGTACGTTTACCTGCGGGTTCCGAGCCTTTAAAATATCTTACACTGTGGAAATCAGGAGGACCTTATCAACCTGTCCTTTTTGCCAGAGTAGACCCATCCAAATGTGAAGCTGATTAGAGATAAGGGAAATTTGTCGAAGAAAGTCATTGTAATCTAATTTTCTTTTGTTTGATTGATTACAGACGAGAGAAACGTTTCCACTGAACAGCCGTGCCGGCCTCCTGGGAGAGCAGAGAAACAACAACTTCTGTTCAGTGGCCTGTGGGCTCGGTGCTAACCAGGCCAAGACATACGCTGTCACCAAGTCTGGTCTCCTATGTGAGTTCAGCGAGCAGCGACTCTTGGACAAGTGGGTGGAGCTGAGGGTAAGAACACTATCTGGCTGAGCATTTTGTCGAGAGTGACGTCTTTCTCACATCCTTTTGGATGAGAGATTTTTTTTTTTATTTTTCACAAGTTTCCTTTCAGAAAAGTAATTTTAAACATCAGATATGACTATCAAGTTTTTGTAAATCTCTTTTGTTAGCTACATGACAGTACTGTAATGACAAAATGAAAGTGTGCTCCAGTGTTATTGGAATGTGTCAAAAAGTAGCAAGAGAATGCTACAGGAATGTAAAGGTGTCTCTCCAAAGACACGGTTATTGTGGGCTTGTTGTCCACACGTGTAAGCTGAGAAGGTTCATTTATGGTTCATGTAATTTGTTTGGGAGTAAAACACATTAAAGGAACCAGGAAATGAATTTTTCTCGGAATCACTTTTTGCATATCTCTGTACTCTTCTTCCATGTATGAAGACTGTTGGGCATCTTTTTTGAGTTACGTGAATTTGAACAGTGCACTTTTTCAAACATTTCAAAATTGACCAAGCATTTCTGGACAAGTGAGGGCGCTTTTGCTTTGATGTAAATCCAGGAAGACATGGTTAAGGTTGCACGTTTTCATGTTCAAATTGTGAATCCCAACTTTGCTATCTGGGAACATTTGTGTGAAAAGGATTTTTGCTGGATTATTGCCATATACTTACACAGCAATAACTTGCCAAAGAAAATAAAATCTGCCATAGCAGTGGTTAAAAAAACTAGAAATTTTCTGTGCGTAAATCAGTGCAACATTGAGATTCAATGCCTTGGATGACATCATAGTTCTGCTCACAAATATGCAAACATACATTAGCATAAAAACAAAAAGCATCAAAATATGGGTTAAAATTGCAAAACAAAAATTTTAAATGAGGTTAATTGAAACCCAAAGATGCAATTTCAAGGGTGTTTAGTAAAATTTATAAAAATACTTCTATTTCCTGGTTCCTTTAAAGGGAAGTGAACACAAAACAGAATAAAATATACTTTGGGAAAGACAGCCTGAAACCAACCTTTGAAATCAGCAATAAGCACACAGTTACACTTTCCTTTGACTTCATATTGTGATTTGCACAGGTATGTGTATAGACACGTTCTTTTCTGATTATTAGTATGAAATGACCTAAACTGACCATTCTTTTCCATTATTCCATGTGCATGCATTAAACCCAGTTTCTCTACGCAACGATACTTTAGCTTCAGAAAAGTTCAAGAAAAATAAACAGATTAGATTAGCAGCAAATTTAGATCTGCAAGCGTTGTAATACCGGTACCATCTCCTCCAAACTGTTGTTAGAAAACAAAGTGTTATTTTCTGTGTCCTCTTTTGACCAGACCACAAGTGCTTACTGCATCATTGCAAGTGAAGGGTATCTCTTTGTCGGTTGTGCGGACGGAATCGTTCGCCTGTTCAATGCTTCCACTTTAAACTTTGTTGCAACACTTCCACGGCCGCACTCCTTGGGCGTTAATGTATCCGATGGCATTGACCCAAGGTAAGAAAAGAAAAACATTTGTTTTACCAAGGGAAATTGAGCAAGAAACCTCACTAAACAGTGACTCAAGCCATTGCTGTGAATTGCACTTCATTTCATCAGCTTTTTATGTTGTAAAGTTGTAGTGTTTTTTTGTTTTTGAAGTACTTATCAAGAAAGACCAGTCAAGAAACCATGAATTTCGGTAGCTTTGATTAGCGACGGTAAAGCTCTTGTACCATGTGGGCATGTGAAACCTATTAGGATTTGCCTACCCTCACTTACCCATAGCATTAATATGGAAAATCTTGGCAAAACAGTGTGGATGCCAACAGAGTTGGCTTTGTGCAGAGTATTCAACAGACCAGAAGTTGCAGTGTTACAGTGCATGCTAAGGTACACTTGCATTACAAAACTTAAACAACTCACACTATCAAGTTTACACAACTTGATAGTCTGAGATTCTACACACCAAATGAAAGAAGTAATTTGAGAAAAGGCTATTGTGCTTATAGTACGATGGACTCAATTTCAACACTGCAGAGACATGTACATGTACCGTAGTTACATGTACATGTATGTAATCAAGCATAACCAACAAATACATGTACATTCTGTATTATAGCAAACTTACAAATTATAGTGTCTTTCTTTGCATTTCACAGTCACATGATAACCCACCGTGAGAATGCAAGATACCCAGCAGCTATTGCAATAACTCATGACGATGTCAGCAAGAAGGTAAGTTTAGAATTTGAGTTAATTATTTTCAGTGTTTGTGTACTGAGTGAACGTATCCCGCTGTAGAGTGTGAAAAATGATCTGGGAATTGGAGTATTGCTGACTTGTTAAGCTTCGGTTGTATGACACTTGGTTTCATGAGCAAACAAAATTGTGATGGAACAGTTTTTTGTACTGGTATGTTTAAAACCCAATGAGGGCTTGGGGAATGATATTGAGCCAACTGCAGGTTTGCACTGCACGACGAGGTGCGTAATGCAGCAATACTGGTGTGGAGTGAGATTTTGGTTTTGTGAAATAATGGACTAGGTGGCGGCACTGCGCATGCCTGCCCGAAGAATGAGGTCAGCTATCATCTTGACGAGGGTGGGTATCGATAAAAATAGGAGTCAGAGTTTCATAGGAAACCAGGAAAATGTTTAAAACCAGTTGGTAGTCGTACCATCTTTTCAAGAAAAAATTCACTGCCTTTTGATCATTAAGAATGGGTATACTGTCTGATTTTTTTACAAATAAGTTTTAATTTGGCTGTACCATCATCAGTTGTTTTCTTTCCAAACAATTCTTGTACTTAGACAACCTGCGTCTACAACGACCACAGTATGTACGTTTGGGACGTGCACGATGTCAAGAAGATAGGCAAGCAGCGCTCCTTCTTGTACCACTCCTCCTGCATATGGGGTGCAGAGATGTACCCCTCGCCGACTGCCGGGAACAAGGAGGCCCTCCCACCAGGCTCCTTCCTGACCTTCTCCTCCGACGACACCATCAGGATCTGGAATGTGGACCCCGCGATGACCACGGACACGTTCAGGAGGAATATCTACAGCAATGTAAGCAGGAGGGTGGGGGAGGGTCTTTGAATGGCTGAGGTTGATTTGTTAGCAAGCATCGTTTGTTTGTTGCTACTAGAGCTGTGGTTGAAGTTCTTTAGTCCTTGAGCAGGACACTTAACTACTGTTAAATGTTCTCCATTTCAGTGAGTCATAGCCCAACTTCAGAAAAAAAAATGCACACAGTCTTGTCCCGCAGTGGTGGGGCTTTCACTCATCATGAAGCGTAGATGTTGTCGGGGCCAAAATGTTACGGGGCCAAATTTTTTGTCCCTGCAACTCAGACTCAACTTTCCGACCGAGAGAAATTGTCCCTTCAATGCAGTGATGGCGCGGGTACCGATACGTTATCAAAGGAAATCGGGGGCATGCTCAAATCCAGCAGCTAGTAGTGAGTTGTGACATTGGGCCAGTCGTGTTACCCCTACTCACCTCTCCCCACCTTGGAACATAACTAGGCACCTGTGAGTGTAGAGGCAAGAATACAGGATGCCCTGTGATATTGGCAGCTGAAATGGTCTCTTGGCTAGATGAACAGGGGTAATAATTGTAATAATGCCCTGACCAGCAGTACTGCTGGATGTATGCTTCATACATGTAAATATGCTGTATTTTTTCCATTGTTATTCCGTGACAGGAAAAGGCTTTAATTTTCCCCCCCTTGAAACTGGGTTTTTTTTTTCTGCATAGGAACTGTTGAAAGTTATCTACGCAGACGACCAGCTGGAACACCTGTGCAGTACAGACTCAGACAAGGCGGACAGCTTAGAAGGCAAAAACGGGATCCGCTGTGCCAGTGTCAGTGCAGACGGGCAGTTCCTGGCCTCGGGGGACCGGTCAGGCAATGTCCGCATCCACGATATGCAGTTCATGGATGAGGTGCACAAGATTGAGGCCCACGACTCCGAGGTGCTGTGCTTGGAGTTCTCTAGGCCAGAGTCAGGTTTGTGCACAGGACATTGGAAAGAGCCACCACATTGCCAAGGCACACTTGGCCTTGTCACACAGGCAAACATTTGTAACTTAAGTCAACTAAATCACAAGGGGGACTTACTGTGTCTTCTAATCAGTCAAACAAATTGAGTAGGACAGAAGAGCCTGCAGCGTTGGCTAGAGTAGCAAAATGTGGTATTCCCTTTGCATCCAGTTGTAAATAGATGAAAAAATATGTCCATTATAACAGCCATCCTGAAAGATTGTTCACAAGTAGCTTTAATTAAAAAGATGTATTTGTATCTCTTTTTTGATGAGAGATTTTGCTTTTCTTAACATGAAAATTTATCTGTGTTCGTAGTTACAGAACTGATGTTTAAACTCAAACACCTAAGAGACTTGTACCTGAAATTTGCGACTAAGATCTCTGGTCTTTATAAGCAGGATGATCCAGATCAGGCCTCAACATTAACGGTTGTTTGATTGCCCGGAAGAAGTAATTTCTTCTTTTGGGCAAGTAAAAATTAAGAACAAATTGTCTGATGGACTTTTTTGGGGGGATAAAAGTGTCTGATTTTCGTGGCCAAGAATAGCAGTCAGCATATTTACCTTCGATTTGTTGTTGTCCTTTTTCACAAAAGCTTATAAAAGCTTATAGAAAGTAAACAGCTATGTGGTGTACAACAATGTTTTTGCATCATTAGGTACATGTACACGCTCGTGTGTGTTAAGCACACTGTACATTTAGCAGGGCACCTTTCCATACAAGGGAAAATGCATACACAAATAAACTGTAAAATACCCTTGTGTCTGGGTACCAGACCTCATTGGTTATTTCACACGCGGCACAGTGGAGCTTTGACAGCCGGAAGCTCAAAGACTGTTTGACATGTGACTGTGACTTCAACATCAGTGAACTTTACCTGGTACTTGTGTGTGTACTTTTTGCA
>NW_019091584.1:290405-309035 GCF_001949145.1 Acanthaster planci | reverse complement strand
AAAAGGGGGTCCCCAGTTGCAGGCAAATACACACTTGTGTGCGTGGGTGTGAAACACACATTCATGTTGTAGGGTGAAGATATTCCAAGTGCCTTGGAGGTCCCTTTGATGTAAGGGATGACCTCCAAATGTTTTGTTTGTGGTGATTGTGTTGTGCAGCATTCTGTTTTAAGCCCACCGCACACTGTCAGAGAATTACTCTATTACCCGTAGGATGAAACGGTGTAGGACCAGATGGGTTTGATCCACCACATCCTGTGCCAAGGGCAGATTAGACAAGGACAATTACACAGAGTCCTGTATTGGGGAGATTGAGAAGTCCCTCAAGACCAGGTTCCTAGAGCACCGTCATCCCAGCTGCACATGTCGAGAAGTTTCTCAACATATTCATATGGAACCACCTGGTCACTGTACACTGACAAATCAGAATTCAACATCCTGGCCGGGGACACATGGTAATGCGAAAGGGGGGGGGTGAAGGAAGCAGTGTTCATCAGGGCCTGCAACCCATCACTTTAAGCAGGAAGGGAGGTGGGATGGGAGTTGGAATAATGATCCAGTGTTGGGATCATGTGTGTGTAAGCTCACTGATTCCACATCTGACAAAGAGAGGAGTTTTTATTTTCAGGTACAAATTTCTCAGGTGTTGTGAATGAAAACATTAATTTGTTTTCACTCAATTTTTTTTTGAGAGAGAGCAAAAGGCAAAATATTGTTCTTGATTGGATAGGATGTTACTTACTGGCTTCAGCAAGTCGAGACCGACTTATCCATGTCTTCAACATGCAAGAAGATTGCTCACTGCTTCAGACCCTGGATGACCACTCGTCTTCCATCACAGCCGTCAAGTTCACACGTGAGTTCAGTTGTCCATCTGTGAAAGAAAACCAGGAAAAGAAAGCCAAATACATTTAATCGACACATTTGTGACTGTCTATTTGAAATATCCTACACTTTGCTACTCATCCCATTCTCCTCTGCATCAAGTGCTTTCTTTATTTTCTTATCTATTTTGATTTTGTTTTTATTTAATCATGGATTATCAGGCATGCAACTTTTCCTCAGATCAGTTGATTTCCTTGTTTCTTCAGTTTACACTCATGCCATTGAAAGATGAAAAACACAGTGCAAAGTTTTGTACAGGTTGGAATTTCCTCCTGTTTTTTGTCAAAGTCCAAGTTGCATGCCTGCAATTATGCATTATTCAAAATAACGTTTATCCTATTTCATCAGTATTGTCTACCTCTTCTTGGCTGGCAATAATTTCACCTTCTCCTCATTAGTGGTACTCCTGTTTGCTCTTCCTCCCAA
Organism: Acanthaster planci; assembly: GCF_001949145.1. The sequence goes on along the minus strand of NW_019091584.1, from coordinate 307,724 downwards.
TAGTTCCAGTTATTGATCTCGGGGATGCTCGTTGTCGCTTCCCCAGCAAACAGTCATTTTGGGTTTTTGCTTGCGTTTGCCTGTTACAGAGTGCAACGACCGTCTTCAGATGATCAGCTGTGGAGCTGACAAGGCTCTCATGTTCAGAGTGGCAACTCAGGTAAGCGTCTTGGATTTTACGCCCTGCCAGCCAGGCCAAAGGAGTTATAAAGTCTGCGGCAACAGTCGAGCTACCCATGATGACATTTGAAGAGGAAGGATATGCCAAATCTAGCACCATCACCATCCTGTCAATATTCATATCTTGGTGTAGTTTTAGTGGGAAGAACTGAAGCTTTTGTTATGTTTGCAGGACGCCCTCTTTATAATCATGACTTCATGATTGACATTGACAGCGAAAATTGTTCAGCATTATCGTCATGTTCTTCATCGTTGGTGCTCACAGTACGTGCAACTTTAAAACCTTCATATCTTAATTTCTTGGTTGCTTATTTCACCAGAATCCAGAGTTTGAGTTCATTCGCAACCACCACGTTGTCGGCAAGACAACGATTTATGACCTGACCGTGGATCCCACTGAAAAATTTGTTGCCACCGCTTGTCAGGACAGAAATATCAGGTTAGCTGAAAAGCAATGAAAACATGACACATTGTTGGAAATGCATAAGCCTGGGATTTCCGAGGACCAGTCCAAAAATATAACCAGTGTAAACTAAGGAAACCCAAAGGACTTGGGGAAACAGTGTACCAACTCTGTTTAGAAGAAACGAACAGTGGCCATTACTTTTGCACAGTACAGCAGCTGATGTAATGAAGTGCTGTATATTTTTCCCATAAATTTTCAAAGCTCTTAGCTTCTTTTTGGAAATCACCGTGCAAATCCAATTATATCTTCCAGGTCTTAATTTCCTTTTCATATGCTATTTGTCTCCTCTGCCTTTTTTCATATTGTATCCACCTTTTTCAGTTTCATCTGCCGATTTCAGGATGTTTTTTTTCTAGCTTGATCTACCTGTTGCAAGATTAAATCTTGCAGATGCACTCCACCGTTGTGGTTGTGGCTTGTGGGTGCAGTCATGTGTGTTTGTGTACTGCCTTTGCCCCGCCAGAATCCACAATGCCGTCTCGGGCAAACTGAAGCGCACCTACAAGGGTTCAGTGGGGGAGGACGGCACCCTGATCAAGGTGGAGTTGGACCCCTCCGGCATGTACATAGCCACCAGCTGCTCCGACAAAAGCGTGGCCATCTTTGACTTCTACTCTGGGGAGTGCGTGGCCACCATGGACGGCCACTCTGGTGAGTATCCGTGGGGCAATTTGTTGTCGTGAGACTTTAGCGAAGCTGACTATCTAATTAGGGTAGAAATGCCAGTAGACCCTTCCAAGATGCAGACCTACGGTACTTCTTAGTTGCTCCACTCAGGATTTGGCCCGTTGGACTTGTTTTACTCCGTTCCTCCAAGATCATTCAGAATCGCCAGTTGGTGAGGAAAAAAAATGGTCTTTAACACTGCATGAAAAATTAGTGGCTTGCAAAAATGTACATGCAGATATATTTTCTTGTTTGGCCAACTGGAACCCTGCAAACGTTTATCAGAAATATTTTCCAGCCCCCCACCCCAAAAAAACCAAAATGGACTTTTAAAGTGAAGTTGTTCTTTGCTCCCAGAACTGGTAACTGGCATCAAATTCACTAGTGATTGCAAGCATCTCATTTCTACGTCCGGTGATGGGTAAGTCAGTGAGCGGAAACCTTCCCAAGTGCCAATGCATTGGTGTGTAAATAAGAGCAGTTTAACCTCGAAACATTCCTCGGGAACAGTTTGAAATAAGCAGAATAAAAGTTGTTAACAAAAGAAGGAAGCTTACTAAAAACAGGTTAAAGAAAACCAGTGTTTCACTTTTGAATTACTTCATTTGAAGCAAAATAGCTCTTCAAATTAGTGGGAGTAATTTAAGATTGGGAGAGTTTTCGGGTGTTCAATTTCCTTATCAAGTGTGTTTGATTCTGTGGTTCTCATTCCTTCCAGGTGCATCTTTGTGTGGCGGCTGCCGTGGGGCTTTACGCATAATATGAAGGAAAGGCTCAATGAGATGGGACAGCACATGAAGCAGACGCCTGCGTATTCAATGCTGAGGTGAGTGAGTCAGAGACGCGATGGATTAGAGCTCGATCCGATAAAGTCAGACACAGATCAGGTCGTTCATGGAGTTTTGTGGCACTGTCAACGTAAATTGGAGTTTCAGTAAGTCAGTTAAATGCTGGAATTAGGGAAATGGACCATTGTATTTGGAATACTCTGTAGCTGCTGCTGCTAAGGAGAGTTGGTTTGAGATTTGATCCATCAGGTAAATGTTAGATTTTGTAATACATTAACAGTTTTCCTGGATTTCCTTCGGAGAATGGGACATCTTTACCCCTAACCTCAACCGTCCCAATGATCAATCTCTTTGAAACTTCTCATGCACATGAAGACATCTGTTATAAGTACATCTGTGAGGTTTGGATTTAGTCCAACCTCGAACATTTAACATGTGCCACCCTGTCTTGGAAAAACAGGCATTTTACGTGGACAGTGATTTTTTTCCTTAAAATTTGTGTCAAAATGATTGCAAGACATCATTGAAAAACTTTCCAAAAGGCTCGGCACGATTCTTAGAAAATGAGGAAGAAGATTGCATACATCAAAGAAGATTCAAGGGCAGGGTATTCTTGTCTCCTGCCTGGATATTCTAGCATCATGGAAGCTTTTATAGTTACCATGAAAATAAATGAACAGAAAAATAGGGAAGCCAAAAAACTGTCTCAATTAGCAGTTGGTTACATTTATGTAGGTTCCGTTTTATGAAGGTTACAAGCACTGTAGGGGAGTCACCACTTTTGCATTGGTTTTTCTGGCCCAGACGAGGCACCTACATCGTGCCACCTGACGAGTTGGATCCAAAAGCCATCGCCATAGAGACCAGAAGCAGGAACAGCACAGCAACCCCAGCCGTCACAGAGAGCGACAGCATTGCCGCAGACACCGAGATGATGGACGAGCGAGGCGACGAGGACAACGGAGACGAGGAGCAAGATGAGGTGGACTGGCAAGGGGGACCCAAACTACGTATGTCACTTTAACATGCGCGTAACAGTTGACCAGTCATTGTTCCAGGTGCTCTAATATTTTTGGCCACAAATACCTTTTTTTTTTTAAAGGGCACGATATTACGGTTGCAGTCCCCTGATAATTAACAAAGGACACTGTACAAAATGTCACGTTGAAGCAACTGGTTCTTCTCAGAACCGTACAACTAAAAAAAGAGATTAATTAAAATGGTGTCAAGTTATAGAGGGTTGGGGGAGCACCATGCAAGGATTTCTCTTTCTGAGTGTATGTGGTTCTGAGAGGAACCAGAGAAGAACCGGTTCTGAAAAGAACCACACATGCTCAGAAAGAGATATCCTTGCATGGTGCTACCCCAAACCTGTATACTTGCTGCCTTTACCATGACAAACTTCAAGAACTCACCTGATTTAAAGGGGTTACTGTAAGCCTTCCATGCTTTATTTCATGCCCACCATGCAGACTTACATGTGTGATGTCTCATACAACCACAGTTCTTTTTTCAAAATTTGAACTTTCTATTTTACAAAATTTGGACATTACAAATGCAATTGACACTTTGTGAAGGATTTCTTTGATAATTCCTCGCATGACATCAATCTTTCACACTCCCAGACAATATCACAGAGCAGTGTTCTACTGCTTCTACGCTCGGCTACGACACAGGATGCCAGAGGGCGCCATACACACTCAACCTCCAAGTGCTACATACATAAAATGGCCACTGTACAAAAAAGCCCTGCGTGTTTACAGGCACTTGCCATCTGGCATGAAATGGTTAAAGATGCAGCATTGTGGTCCCTTGCCAAGGCAAATGGTGTCTTCTGTGTTGCCTGAAGTCCAAGATGTGCCCGGTGATAATTTGACTTGGAGAATGATTAGAACAATAGGAGATCTAGGATTTGCCCGGAGATAAATGTCAGGGATTTAGTAGAACATTGGTTAACTCATTCTCACTTTGGTTTACCGTTTTCCTTATCTCTGCAGATAGCACAGCGGACCTTCCCCTTTGGGCAAAGAAACAGGTCAGTCAACTTAATCTTGGCTCAATTCTGGTTAATAAGTCAATGCCTTGTAATATAACTGTCTTTGGTAGCTACCTGCACCAATTACCTTTGTGTGTATCTTGTGTTTTGGCTTCAGACCTGCTTGAAAGAATAGTACTTGTGGCATGCTATTTAATAATTATAGTCAGTTCTAATATAGCGAAATATATATATGAAATGTCTCTATACGCTTGTTATCATTATCCCTGCACATTGGGCTCACGTCATCTGAACATTCCTGAAACCATCTCAGCTCTCTGGGGAGTATACTAGCCTGATTCTGCCATTTTGGTGCAAACGGTTAAACATAACCGTGTCTACCCTCGCAGGTACCCATTTACTCCTGGCTGGGTGGAGAGATCCAGTAAGCCCCGCCCACTGCATACATGGGCACTTATGGTAGCATGTGCTCCTTTGCAATACCACACTACAGGTCCTGGCTGTATGCATGTGCTCACATGTTGGACTATATTTGACAGAAATGGTTTTTTTGGGGGGACAGAAATGATAAAAGAGGCTTGTTTCTAAGGAAGTGCCAGGTGGCATATGTTTGGAAATTGCTGTTAATGCAGTCATTGTAATTGCGTGATTCCGTGAATAGATTCGGATGTCTGAATAAAGTGCGATAAGCTTTATTTGCTAAACTTTAATATCTTTCCCGATGGAAGTATTTTCACCCTGCAGTTCTCTCTCATTGTACAAGAACGTCATACATTTCTGTGCCAAGCAACTCCATGATAGAGACTGATCCAGTAAGCCCCGCCCACTGTGCACATGGGCACTTATGGAAGCACATGCTCTTCTGCAATACCACACTACAGGTGCTAGCTGTACACACCAAACGCATGTGCACACGTCAGGCTGTGATTGGTCAGAAAGCAATGGGGCAGGGCTTAATGGATCAGTCCTATTATCTCAAGTGCCCAGTGTGTGGCCCACTGATGCCTAAATCGCTGGTCTTCTGAAACTCACTGTGATATCCCTGTGTGCCATATTTACATGCACATGCAGGTTTGCGGAGAGGACCTGCCCAGCCCTACCACCTACAGCAACCCAGCCCAGCCCAGGGGCCGCTGGGCTCAGCGGCTGGACTCCAAGGGCTTCAAGGTGAAGTCAGAATGGGATGCCCACCGTGATATTGAGCTCAGGCTGGCAGATGGCATAGGTAGGCAGAGGCATTGCATAAACCTCGCATGGAATGCACTTGAAAGTATAAATAGGCACAGACATGCTTAGAGGTAGCTGGTTATTTGCTACTATCCAAAAATCGGGGGACTGGATTATTTCTAATACTCATGCGAGCTTAATAAAGGTAGTGAGGACACTGAACTTCCTGTTTTTGCAGAAAATGCTTTAGAAAAGAAGTTCATTTCCAGAGATGTGTCACCTGACACGTTTAGGCATGGACTTGGCAGGGCATTTGTGTTTTTAACACACTATTCTTGTTTGTGTATGTACATGTAATTACAGATAGAAGGCGTTATACCGTGGAGCCAGAAAACCTGGCCGAGCAAGTAAGACATTTTGCCATTTTACACTCTGTAAGTATCCATCTCTTGTTAAAAAAAAAAAAACTCTCTTGACTCACCTCTGTTTCTGGGAGACCAGTGTTACTACTCACGAATGCTCCTGCACGTTCACTCCCGTGTTTGTACTGACACACTGACCCATGACAATCCAGGTAAGTGCTCAGTGACACACCGAGGGTGTGTCCAGATAGCGAGCAGTCCAAATGGTGTGGGCTCTGGCTTTACTTGTTCAGCCAGTGGTTGTGTCGGTTTGTCACCGATGGCTCGGAATAATGAAGAAGGGTTGGCCGCGATTGTTTCAAAAGAAGGATCGCTGTTTGCTTTGACGAGTTTGTCGGGTTTGAATGCAACCGTAAACTGTGGTACAAGATTGGTTTTGCATGCTGGAAAATAATGAGCACTGAATTACTAATTTGTTGTCGGTTTTTGAATTTTTTCTTCATGATGATGCAGTATATTCAAATTTTGAAATGGATTCCTTATTTGAAGTTGGTTTTTATTTGACCATCGTGGATCTCCGAAGGATCAGATTGAATGGATCTGGGAAGTTTATGCATGAGGGAAAAAAGGGGGTTTGTAGGGTAATTAGCACCAGTTGCATGTCTTTCCATAACTTTTTTCTGTTTTTTTTTTGTCTAAGAAAACCAGCAAGTGACTATTGTTTGTGATGTCAAGATTTATCATATTACATTGTTACAATTTTTAAGTGTTAAAATATGCATTGTTAATATTTATTTCATAAGATAATTGGAATTTTTATCAGTCTCTTTTTAACTAACCATGGTGTGTGGTTTTACCGTATTCTAATGTTTTTCTCTTTTCTTTAGTACCGTGTATTTGAATTGCCTCTTGTAGTTGAACTTGTGTTTTATCTTTTTGTATTAAAGTCACTTTTTTTTACTTAGAGACCAGAAAACAGATGAATTGTTTCAATGTCAGATCACATCTTCGGTCTGAATTTAATTTCCAAACTTCAACTTTATATGAACTACAGCAAAAGCATTCCTTTGTCTCTGGTCACTCTGTTCTTGTAACTGACCTTTTGAATGTCTTGACTACGACACTGGACAATGGATTGTATCCGAAGCTGACCAAGTTTCTTTCTCTGTGTTTCAGGCTGCAATAGCAGAAAAGGAGAGACTGCAGGTAAGACCAATTGCTCCAAAAACTACAAAAACGAGCTTTTTGGACTATTTCATCCATTGATGTTTCAAGTCATACGTCATATGATCATATGTGCAGTGAGCTGCAACTACCCTCGTTAAAGGAAAGACGTGATCAGTTGTGTTTGAAATTTGGCAAGAAACTTCTTATTTCTCATCGCGACTGGCTTCCACCAACGAGGTCCAGTAATTTACGAAACGCCAACACTTTGTCAATCCCGAGATGCCGAACTGATAGATACAAATACAGTTCAATCCCTTCTCTCGTTGACTTCTGAATGAGAACTTCTTGTAATTATTGTAGATTTTGTGTCCTATTTTAACTGTTTATAATTGAAATAGTGACATTTTAGCGAACTTGGTTTTGTTTAAAATTTTTAGAATTTTTCTAACTAAAAGTTTTATCTGAGTAAATTCTTTCTTTAAGATGTTTTTTAGCAATTATTGGTAATTTTTTTATGAGTGTAAACTGGCCCACAATTCAGCCTCTGGGCTGCGACGGGAGAGTTAAAATAATTCATAATAATAGTAATAATTATTTCCCAAGTTGGGCAAAAGAAATTCAAGTGAAATCTCTGTGGAACGTCACAGTAATGCTATTAGCTACTTACTTTGATCTTGAGGGGAACACCGCATCTGTATAATGTGTAAATGCTTCATCAGTTGTCTTCTACAAATCTGCATTCATTAAGACCCAAATGTAAGGTCTATTGAAATAACCTAGCTTGTAGGGAAGCCACTTTACCGTCTTCTTTTGGGGGTAGGAGGATTTTAAGTGGTAAACGTTCAGCACCAACAGTGAACTGGCACATAAACTTCATAATGAGAGAAACTTCTGAAGAAATGTAAAGACATGAAAGAAATCATAAATTCACACCACCCACATTTGGACATGTCTCCCTTTTCTAATGGCTTTAGAGTTCATTGCACATCACTGAGGCAGAAGACTTTGTGCCTGCCGAAGAAGGCTTGGCTGACTTAGAAGATCAGAGAGATCCCTCCAATCCGTTGGTGAGTCGTCCTTTTCTTTAATGGCCGAAAAACTTTGGGGAGATACTCAAAATCAGTATTCCAGAAATGAAAGGACGGATTGTTACAACGTCAGATCACGTCTCCATCACAAGACCGACAAAAGACCTCCGGTGTAAATTCAAGCCACAGGCCATGCAAATAAACTGCAGCGGCTCTCATAGTCATTGCAGTGTGTGTTCTTTGTCATTTTATTGTTAATTTTTTTGCTAAAAAATCAACTTTAACCCTAACCCCCTAGGCCTTTTTACTAGGAACCATCCTCAATCCTCCAAAATACTCAGATTTTCGACATGAAAAAGTTGTATTCAGCCTCAATCCTCCAAAATCCCTCAGATTTTCAACATGAAAAAGTTACATTCCGCCTCAATCCTCCAAATCCTCTAAAATTTCTTGAAAATGTTTTTTGGAGCTGTCCCATGCCTCAGTCCTTCAAATCCTGTGGCAATTCCTGTCATTATGTTGGGGCAGTGCGAATGGCATTCCTGAGCTGTGCGGTTGATTCAAAAGAAATATCGGGCTGAATTGTGCTTGACTAAGCAAAAACAACACAAGGACTAATCTACAACCTTCACTCATGGCATCCTTCCCAATCAGCCATGCATTTTTGCTATTCACCCTCAATCCTCCAAAATCCTCCAAAACCACCCAAAGGATATAGGAGGATTGAGGAGGGTTAGGGTTAAACCTTTATAACAAGCCTGAGTCGAGCAAAGACAATACACATTGTGCAGTAGCAAAAAAAGGTCAATTTATTGCTTGGGCAGATCACAAAAGAGCTATTTTCATCAAATCACGTACCAAACTTTACAGCTTGACGTATTGCTCCATTTCTCTGGAAGCCTGTTCATAGCCATCATCCTGCAACCGACAGTACCCTACCACCAAACAAATTCTCATGGTTCAATGCACGGAGAGGCTTACAACATATCTCGTATGGGTTATGTACAAAGTTCTACACGTTTACCTTTAATGTAAAGAAGAGACTTTCATCACACCTCTATCTCAACTCTTGTTCTAATCAGGCTAGGCTGTAAATGGGCAATTCTTCGGTGGATGGAATGACATTTTGACACGTAATTCATGTCAGAAATGGTGTTGTGTGAACGCCGAAATTGGTCACAGAGAGATGCAAAATAAAACAGTTTTATTACATTTTGACCTCATTAAGATGCCCAATTAGCAAAGTAAGAGCATTTTGGAAAATAATTAAACATGCAGCTTGTAAATCTTATATTAGAAGTAGTACATCAGTGGTCCCCTTCTCTGTTTTACGAGTAAAAAGTTTCGTATGACACCACATTTCCCCCTTCCCCCATTGTCAAGTATATGGAGTGACCACTCATCTTCTTTTCCACAGCTGCAGGGGTTTGTGACATCTTCTCGTGGAAGCGAGCCATTCCTCCCTCCCGCCGGCCACACCCACAGCATCCTGAGCCCTGACACGCCCGACGAGGAGCTGAACCTTGGGAAGGCAGAGGAGGAGCAGGATGAGGAAGAAGAGGAGGAGGAAGCCAACGAGGTCATCATCTACCCACCCAGTGAGGAGTCCAGCTCCTCCCCTGAGAGGTAGGATGCGTTTCCTTGGCAACTGGGATACATTTGAAGCAATAAGAAGAATCTGCAATATCCCCTCCAAGTGCGAACAAGAGAGGGCATGCTTTTACATAGCAACAACAAGAAGTGGTGAGAGCACACTGCGTGCCCGCCCAGGTTTATGGGCATTTGGCATGGGACACGCATTGGCACGTGCTGAGTCAGAGATGCCAACCCTTCCTACATGTATTTCACCGGAAGGCCTCCGGATTGAGGATCAACTTTACGGCCTTACAACTGCCTTGTGAATGCTTTCGGATTTTTAAGCAAACTGTGATAAACAAAATTACCTGAATATTTGTGTTGGTTTTATATGTTGCCTGTCTTGGCCGTTATATTAAAGCCAATTTTAGACAGGAAGAAATGTTTGTTTGTGTTATATTTCTTACCCATGAAACTGACCAACTTTTACGCATCCCACCAAATTAGCCATAATACACAGTGTACACCTGAAATTTTACTTGGGAAAGAGGTTGGCCCATTACGTCATATTTTTAGTCGAAATAGTCAGTTACAGCCCATGCCAAATGAGATCAGCTTCTTTAAGTTTAGTTTTGTCATTTCACCATTGGTGACTTTCCATTTAATATTCAAAGATTCGTAAGGCATTTGAAAAATTTCTCAATTTATTACGATGCTGCTGAGCATGATAGCCGGCGGAATTCTCAACTGGTGCACAGGTACTTTGCAAATGGTAGTGTTTACACAACACTGGATGCTAATACTTGTCACGCTGCATGGTACCGTGATTATAGCATCAATGCAATGAGTGTTGATCTACAAAATTGAAACTGATGAAATTTAATCTCCTTGGCCACCACATGTGTTGATAAAGAGTTGACAGAAATATTGAAAAAATCTTGGACTTCTTAAAATAGGTTGGATTTGTAAGTTTTGTCATTTTTTGGTAGCATCTGAGTGAACATTTTCGTTACACCAAGCATGTGCGTGACACCACGTACGTACCTGTGCAGGCTACGCTGTCTGCGTTCATACCAATATACAAGTACGATAAAGTTTGGGCTTTGGCAGAGACCTTACAGATTCCTCATCCTCAATGTTGGCATCTCTGGCTGAGTCTGTTTGAAAATACGGTCATTCCTTGTGTGTCAGGAATGTGCACAAGCCCGTTTGAAAAACTTCCACCAGCCTATCCTTTCTTGCCTGTTAGTGTGCACTGCAGGCAGGCAGTGCATAGCTAATGTCCTCCTTAAACGTAATCTTGACTGCTAACAGCCCTATGCCCTGCAGATGAGCAACTATCGAAGCCTCCTGTACGTATGCGAAGCCCACTCTGTTCAAAAGTACAGATGTGCCGTTTTAATAATCCGTGTGCTGAAAACTGACATTGTAACAACTGTAGGGTCATTTTACAAAAGTGAATCATTTGGGTTGATCGTTTATGACAGTTCATTGCCAGTGTGGCCTCTTTTGTGACCTCTTGGGGGCACATTGCATTGTGATGGTCCTGTTTGACTGGAGAAAATACCGTGAAGCATAAACATGGCTTTCTCTTGGACTTCTTTATTTTGTTCTCTTATGGGGTTTTTGATTTGTTTTTGTTCATGCCAAGATTGTTATAACTGCAAGTACATGTACTCAGCATGTTTTCTCAACCGTTAATTCTCAGTCGCTCCTTTTTTGGTGCAAAATTGTCACATAAAGCTGGTTTGCAGTCACTTGTTTATATATCGAAAGCATGTTTTACAGTAATGTTTAATATGAGCTTTGGGGTGCTAGTCTGAAATTTCAGGTGACGGAGTCCACCTCGAGTCTTGAAGAGCTTCAGCGGCGACGGGCACGATCAGTCAAGAAGGAAAGCCCCAGGAGTAGCAGGATTATACAGGACCAAGGTCTCACCCAAGGTAAGCAACAAGGTAGTCCTCAACTGCAGCATGGTACAAGGGGATGGCGTGGTGCTCTACCAGTCAAAGATGTCAAATGTCTCTGACTTCTGTCCTTTGAAAATGGAGGGAAGTACTCGGTATTATATAACCCAGTTGGATTGTTTACTACGTCCTTGAAATAACCGCTATTGTCGTTGTCCGGAATACCTCGTACAAATGCCCGGAGCAGAAGCACCCCCTCATCGGTTTAACTGAGCCAGGTTGGTCAAAAGTGTTTATTTTGCTGGTAGCAACGCGACCGTAGCTCATGCATTTCATAGTCGTTCATGGACCAGCAAAGTACAGTTCCGACCAAAGGAGTCTCTGTTTCGAGGAATATTGCGCCCTCTCTTGGTCCAGCTCAGGGCTCTTAATCTAAAGTCATCTGTTGGATACGTATGGAGCTGTCAAAAATGCAGTGTGGGTTTTTTCTGTATACTTTTTGATTTGGGCTGTAGTCAGTTACTGATCGGTAATGTTTTGTGCGTGGTATTTGATCTTGCCTGATTAAAAATTGCTTGGGTAGGTGACATGGAGGCTGACAGTCTGGGAACCCAAGCTAGCCAGGGATGTTAAAGAGCTAGACCAAGGTGTGGTGCATTACTGACTTAACTCGCATTATTTCAGAATGTCGACCAGTGTTGGGGAAATTCATTTTAACATGCATTTACGACTTCTCTCACGCTGCATCAAGATCACTGGAAGTATCAGTCTTGTTTTGTGTCAGATTTCACCGCTCAAAGTGTACTTTTACCCCATTACTTTAAGAAGGGTCATATTTTCATTTAAAATTTGTCAGTAGTTTTCCTTATTTGGTGCTTTCGAGCTGATGGCCAGCCGCAGTTGTACCAGCCATTTGTAGGAAGAAATATACCTTTCATGAAAAGAGCAGGCCCTGTTGATGTTAAGCCAAGATTAGTAGTGTGCGTGTTCTTTCACGCTTGTATTTATGTTACAGTTGAGGAATCTGAAAGCACTGACCCCGTCAGTCTCGGCACCAGCGAAGATGAAGATGAAGACGACGCGGAAGATGAAGTTGCAGACGAAGACAACGAAGCGGGCAACAAGGAGAAGCCTGCCACCGAGATCAACCCCTCCTCACCCACCGACCCATCACCACAGGGAACTTCCACCACCACCGCCTCCGTCACTGCCGCAACCCCAGCCGAGGAGGGGGCCCGCGGCCAGGAGGCCCCCGGCGCTGATCGAGAAGAGGAGGAAGAGGAGGAAGCGGGCGAAGACCAGGAGAGCTTCCTCCACACCAACTACAGCTTCACCGAGCAGGAGAAGTTTGGCAAGTGTCTGGAGCAGCTGCAGTCGGGTTTTGCCTCGGCAGGGCTGAGCAACGGCAACCACCACCGGCTGAGCATCTCCTCCAAGTTCCTGTCCCGCTCACAGCTCAGCCACATCAGGTGAGTTTACCATCAGGGAAGTCTGTTTGAAAAGGAAGAGCGACTCCATGCAGTGTAATGAGTAGTGGCAACTTGGCCTACTGTAGTTCAATGAGTAACAACACCTGATGAATTTTGCTGGTAGTGGTGTAAAAAAGCACACTTTAACTCACTCAGGATGTGATTTTTCCAAATTTTTCTCCAGATTTTTAGGATTTTTACCCCATCATTGCGGTTTTGTAGAGATTTAATCATGTAGGTTTTCCTACTTTTGTGGCCTTCCTGCCCAAACAATCCAGTGCAAAATTTGTATGAGTCTAGCCATTTGGAAGAGAGCTTATGCCTTAGCAGCCTGAAAAGTCACAGTCATTTATGCCTTTGCTGAATGCTTTGTGGATTTCTCTTATTTTTTCTGTATCTCACCCCTGCCTGTGACATGAGCATGACATGTTCTTCCATAAAGTGATAGGAACTCTACACCCTCTCACAATATACCAGATATGACCAGCAATGAAAAAGTCTACTCTGCATTTAGGAACTCTGTTTTTGACCTGATTGTGGTTTAAGTCTGTCAGGAGAATACTCATCTGTAGCGGCGTCCGTTGGGCAAGATTTGGATTCTGTAACTCAATATCCCAACAACTGAAAGTGAGCTCATGAGCGATACAGGTTTGGGTTATTTTCCCTTGCTAAATCTATGTTAGCATTCATTACACAAGCTCAAGTCCTAACATTTTGCTACATTTGGATATCTCTTTATGTGCAAGGGGTGTGGCAGCGAGTACACGCCCGACGCCGTCCTCATCAGTAGGAGGAGTCACAGCCCAGGTGGTGAGTATCCTTCACAGCCGCCATCTTGTCCTGTGTCGCCCTTATCATCCATCAGCGTGCTTTCAGTTTCTTGTGTGCATAGTAGCTCTGTGCCCGTCTCCCCGTAGGTTATGCTGTTGCTAGGATACTTGCAAAAAGCACTGTGCTTGGAAGGGAGATGCGCCGGCTGGCCATGCTTGAGAAGCAATTGAAGAAGCAGTGTTTACTGTCATAAAACCAAGAGTTCAGTACTTCAGGCAAATCAAAGCTGATCTGCACCTCTTTTTATTTGCATATGTCTTTGGCAGGTTGCCCATAAAACTGGATTTTTGCTGTATCTGTCGAGTTGAGTTTTGTGTGTGTGTGTGTGTTCATGTGGGTGCCCAGGTCATTACTGCATTGAGGAGACAATTTTGTTTGTTAGGAAGATCGAGACTGAGTTGTGAGGACAATATTTTGTCCCCGTAACGTTTTGGGTCTTCACAGCATCTGTGTTTTTAATATTTGTATTGTCCCCACAATTATGAAATGAGTGTGTGTTGTGTGATTAGATTTTGTTTGGGTTTTTGGATGAATTTTGACTTGGCTGATATTTGGTTGATTGATTGGGTGGTAATTGCTTATCAATTATTTTTGTGGTTTAAGGTTATCAGTATTTGATTAGACAATGAATTCATTGATTAAATTTATTTTGATGTAGCCTGCATGACTGATGTTTAATGGCTGTTTTATGTGTAAGCCCTGAACTGAGAAATGTGGCCTTAGCCGTGTTGTGTTTGTTGGTGTGTGTTTATGTTGGGTGGTTTTTGTCCAATTCAGTTGGTGTTTCCGACTCTCAAACTGTGACCGTTCTGTTGCATCACAAAGCAGTTTATCACATGGATATCAGTATTTTCCCTGAATATTGAAATGGAAATTGCCAGGTGAAAGCAAGCTAATAGTCATTCATTAACATTGGTGTCCATATCTAGGCTGACCTCCATTGGGGATCATTGTAAGGGGTCTTGGATGCAATTTAGTTTTAATGGATGTATAGGTTTGCAGCCACAAAAAATACTTAAGTAAAATGTATTGATGCTGTTGCGTTAATGAATTTGTGTTAAACGCCCTCTTTTTAGTTACTGCAAGTGGCTTTGCTTAGTATTCTGCTACGAGTGAATTTCTTTGAGAAGCAGGTTTTTTGCTCTTTTTTTGTTTGAATGGAAACACATCCTATGATTTGTCAGCGTCATTTCAACTTCTGATGCATTACATATCCAGACCTCATTGCACAATGTAGAGGACTGACCAGCAACCTTCAAGGAGTAGCTCCCATAATGCACCAGTCATTGCCTCTCTCTCTCTCCTTATCAATCCCCCTCCCCCCCCCCCCACCTGTCTCCGGTCCTCCCTCTGTCTTTCCACCTCGGCATTAGTACCTCCAACGTCGCAAGGATACCATGGCTAAGGCTGTAGATGAGACTAGACGGAGACTGCAATCTGTAAGTTAGTTCACTCTCCGGAGTCCCTCCTGAAGCGGTGCTTAGTCTTTTTTCAAGCAGTTTGTTAGAAATGCACCACTTCATGGACACGTAGATGACACATTGCTAATCGCATTTGTGCTGAGAACAAAACGCACTGTAGCAGCAGATTTCACAAATTTTGTGATTCCATTTTTCAAACTTTTCACCCCCCCCCCCACAAAAATCCACAGAGATATTTTTATAATTTAACACTGAACCTCCCTTCCAAAATTGCAAGTGCAGTTCATGTACAATGGGAAAAACTGTAGTTGCATGGTCAGAATTCACAGAGTTTACACGGCCCCTTCATATCCACTCACCAGACAACCTTACTTCAAGCGATTCTTGCCTTCCCCATTTTCCGTTCATTTTTGTCGGCCAGCATGTCCTGTCCTTTAGTGCATGTTTTCGGGTACAGTTTTGTTTCCATTCAACTCTTCATTATCTGTAAAAGTGATGCTTGCAGTCCTTGTTACGGTATGTATACTGGCTCCCAGCTAATAATGTGGTGCATAATGTCTACTGGGTGCAATTATCCAATGCTATTGCTGCTTGGTTTGGTGTATTGGGAGTTTCCACCTGTTTATGTTATGTGTAGCCTGCTTGTTACGTACATGTAGCACTTTTCTAAAACCTGTTCATTGTTATATCACGTAATATCAGTCAACAGTTTTTGGCTGGTGTGATGCCTGACATATGAGGGTCACGTTGCACCTGAGATAAAGCAAGAGAACAAAGGCTATGCCCTGCATTACATGAGTTGGTACTTGTTTTGTTATATTGTGGCAATATGCACAAAAGCCAATCACAGCAAACAAAGGTAAATTTGATGACATGAATAAACAGAGGGTGTTCTGGGTTTTGCAGACCAAAAGTCAAACATTCATTCAATGGGTTTTTGAGAGTTGTAAAGACATTGTGATTTATAGGACTTTGTACAGAGATATTTGCATTCATGTATTTTAAGTGCTTTTTCCCATGTTTTGCTTGCAGTTCTGTGGTTTGGGTTTTTTTTCATTCATAAAGTATTCCAGGTGAAAATCATGCAGTGCATTTCAATTTTGCTTGCTACACCAGTGTTTAAGAATCACGTTCTGTAGCTTTGTAAGTTATTGGAATACGGTGTGGACATGTGTCCCGTAACCAAAAAAGATGAAGTTTTGTATCAACATAAGAATTGTTCTCTCTCCCCGGCAGATGGGCTGGAACTCTTTGAGAGGCAAATCAACGTCTTCCTCTTCCTCCACGTCCTCCGTGTCCTCCGCAACCACCACTCCCATCTCGACACTGACTTCCCTGAATGATTGCACCCCAACTGCGACAGCAGCCAGTGCCTCTACGCACGAGGAGAGCTGCAAAAGGGAACAGACCAACTGCAGTGAGAAGCCTTCCGAATCAGTTGTGACTTGGGCAGACTCTCCAAGTGTGAGAGGCGGTGTGGCGGAAGACATTGAGAAGAGCCAAGAGAATCAGAAAGTCCTTGAAGATAGGATGCGGGAAATTGAAACCGAGCCGACCGCTGAAAGCTCCCCTGTGGTGAAACAGCCTGAGAATGACTCTGCAGTAACCAAAGACTCAGGGAGCACTCCCAAGGAAGACGTTTTGAGAGAATCACAAGACGTCCAAGAAACTAGAGATCCAGAAACAGTGAAACAAAGAATCCTTGGTCCCACAGACAAATCAGGAGCTAATTCATCTGAAGTCCAAGCTGAAACTCCAACTCCGGATGTTAGAGATGGCATTTTTAGATCAGAGTCGCCTCGGGAAGTTCCTGCTGAGACATCAAACTCTCATCCTGATAGCCATTCAGAGGGTGTTGTCAAGTCGGACGACCAATCCCACATTGCAATTGCAACTTCCGACCATGCCCACGTGCCCATCATTAAGGGCAAGAGGCCTGCGTCAGCGCCCATGGAGACTCGAGAGGCCGTCGAGAAGGCAAACAAGGAGAATCTGGACAGGTCGACCAAATACGATACCTACCCGGGCCGAAGGTCCATCTCCTCCAGCAGCCAGAAGAAGGTGGACAAGATGAAGGCGAGGAAGGAACCGACCCCATCCTCGACCCTTAGAAAGACCACATCCATGTCAGACCTTCATGATGGTAAAGTGTAAAAGGCTTTGATATGTATTCTAGAATGCATATCACTGCCGCACAGAGTTGATGTCTTTTTTAACTTTTCAAGATGTTTTTTTTTTTTTTAAAAATACATCTTGAAAATAGTTCGCGGTACCCGCTGCTTCACCTGACTCAGAC